>OY987264.1:30027998-30627998 GCA_963920665.1 Straminergon stramineum | reverse complement strand
CAAAAACTGCAAAAACGAGAGCATTTGCAAACAGAATTCATGAGCTACATTGAAATGCTTTTTTCTACAAGATCCAATTGCATGATTTTCATAAGTTGCACTTGTTTCTTCCGAAGGTTTTCAGTTTTTCTCAGTGCAGTTATTTATTGATACTATTAGCACATGACATACAGACTCTGAGAATTCATATTTCTGTGCATTTCACAAAAATTCAACTTCACAAGCATCAGAGTCCTTCAACATACTTCCAAACAAGCAGACACAGCCCTACACTTTTGCAAAAGAAGCAATTGGCAGCAAAACAACTGGAGCTAACTACCATTATTTATATCCAGAGCTAGATTTGAAGTCAAGCATTCATAGGACTCTCGCATAACAGGCCGTGTGCAAGTATTACAGTACGTTGCATGAATTTGGAGTTAGGTTTCTATTCAAGATTTTGGTCAAGAGGATCAGTTCACTGGGAAGTACTCGAACATCAATTTACTTAATTGAGAATTTGGTTATGCACAGCCATTCGACCAGACCAGACGAGGACAGCCTACGGGATACTGACTCCTTCCCAGCCCTTCTGATTGTTAACAAACAGCTTTGAGAGCAGCCACAGACAAAGCAATAGAGCTTCAACAGGGAAGTGAGCAGACGAATACACTTCTATATCATAGACGATTGCCCTACTCCCAGTAGTCGTACAATGCAGCCAGCACTCAGTATTTGGCGAATAAAATACACTGTTTAAATCATAAACAGCACGAAACAGTATTAGTGTAATCGAATGTTCAAACATTCAGATGGGAGAATGGAACGCACAAGGGGGGGGGGGGGGGGGCAAATGAACCGATATGTACACGGGGTATAGAGGGCTGCAAACCTACAGAAAACGCCACAATCCTGCTGGTTTCACTGTTTTGTACGTCCGAAGCCTCCAATCAAGCAGAAGTCAGCATTAAAAAAATGACATAACTTCTCGAGGAAGATATGGAACAGACAGCCAAATTGATGAGAGCAGATATTTTCACTCATCAGTGAGGACTAAAAAAAGGGCCAGGACAAGGACAACTACGAACAGTATTTACGCAGACCCTAACTAAACAACTAAGAAGATTATGGCACCGGTAGTCAACAAGCCACCACCTCGGCATTGCCCCTTCTAACCAAAACCAAACCCTTCGCTGGCCTCATGTATTGCCAATAGCAACCGATCCTGCAGCTGGTCCTTGGTTGCGTAATCAGGGAGATCCAGTTGGTTGAAGCTGCATACGTCGTACCAAGAACAGAATGTCAATATATATGCAAGCTAATTTTGAAACTGGAAAGCCTCACAATAATGGCCAAGATCGCTGAATTCAACTTGCAAGTTAAGCAGAACAAAAGCACGTAATCTTCGAGCGAAGGAAGAAAATTTTATCAGCTAATTAAAACATACCAAGTATGAGCAGAGGGGAGTCGTTCAGGTGCTCCGTAGGCTTTGTGAATCTGGAATCGCTGTGGACCTGAGATGCCTTGCAAAGCTCGGAAACCCTCCAAGGGCACCTGCAGATCAATGCATTCTGAGTACTCTATGCAACAACTAGAGTATCAACTTGCATCAAACGATACATATGTAGCATTCATTCCTAATAAGAATGAGCACATGAAAAAAAGGAACAATATGAAGATACAGAGAGCAGCAGCCTCCATGAATGGCCAAAAAAACTGATTATCTATATCTGTACTCTGCATGGCCAGCCATCTAAAGATTTCAAACTACCTTTGATGTGCCGGTAATAAATTGCAAAAGACGAGCCATGTCCTCTTTGCTGAAAGATCGCACAACATCCCAAAACCATTGAACCACAGGCGATGCAGCGGTATAGCCCGTATACTCAGTATTGGCTTTCAGGTCCTCCACTGTCATTCAACACACACAGTTTAGAAGAATTTATGAGGTCAGTATCAAGACGCAGTCACAGCCACAACTTGAAATATGAAAAACAAGAAACCTCCAATTCTACATCTCCATTAGAATCAAATGCAAATTATTAAAGGAGGGTAATGACTCACAGTCAATTTCTGGCAGGCCACTGATCAAAAGCTCCAGCTCCTTATCATTAAAAATGGAGATGAGCTCCCGTGAAACAAGCTCATTAAAGCCCTCCATGAATGATTCTATTTGTGGTCGAATCGCAGTCGTCAGGCGATGCTCTGCAACTTTGTCCACATATTCATGCTTATTCTCCTCTGTCACCCGAATGTCACGTCCACCGGGGATAAGCTCAAAGTCCGTCACCTGCAATCAAATAATGGATAAGAATCAATAAACACTGAAGCATTTAAAAATATTCATGTGTGGCTCTCAAACTCTTGGATGATCAAACCTGCAAGAAAATGTCTAAAGAAGAGTAGAAAGTGTGAATATCTAATAAAAGAACTAGTCCAAAGTTCATAAATATAGAGATAAAAAAAATGAAACTGTACCTCAGTCTTCTCATACAAAATATGCTTCTCTTCATCAGCATCCATGCTAAACGTCAGTCCCAGAATATCACTAATATCATTCTGCCAAAAGAACACAATATAAAGATGGTGGTCAGAATGGTTGAATCCCTCAGTTCTCTCGGAGATAGAGAATTTGCTGTACAATCAGTTTCCAATTCTTTCATAATCATAATTAATCCAAGGAAAACGTAAAAGACCTAGAAAAGATAATATAAAGACTATTTTGAGTTACAAATGAAATGGAAACGTTTTGAGCCCTACAGTGCTCAACAAGGAAAAAAACTCTAGCGAAAGTGTAATAAGCGCTCCCTAGAGGAAGAGCATACCTCGAGGATCCACTTCAAATTCTTGAAGTAGTCTGGATCAATAGCCTCAATATCGTGATAAGTCACCTTCACTCCCAGAATATGCTTATAGAAAGACCGTGTGAAGTAAACATCGAGGAGCTGTCCATCAAAGAGGGCCTTCGCAACCTGGATCCAATATACGCAGTATGAATCTTAGTCAAAGTTCAGAGAAGAAAAGAAAAAGGACAGGAACTCGTCTGAGAACCCAGCAAGCCATTAAGGACCGGCACTCCTTCGATAAATCAGAGCACACGAAAGACAACTTACCACTCGGCCAACAAACTTGAAGTATGACAGATGCTCTGTTTGATAAACTGAATTTGGATTCGGCTGAAACGTAGATTCGTTTCCGACAGTGGTGAATAAAAGGGCACCCTTGTCGAACGTCACGCGGGAAAGCAATTGATACCATTCACGCGTTAAACCACCAGCATCAATACCCTCCTCTCCTTGAAATTGAACTGTGAGACGACCCTTCAACTCGTCCGGGGTTCTCATTCGCAGCTGATTATATGAATCTTCCAGCACATAGGCCCGTCTCACATGGATACGAAGTGGAGAATAGTGCTGTTGCTCATGTTGCTGCCGAATACGAGATCGGAAATATGCTCGCTTGTTATCGAAGTCAATTAATCGGGGAGTTCTCAATAGGAGACAAAGTGACTTCTCAAGCAAACCAGGATTTTGCCGCACAAAAGCATTCAACAAGCGCCGGTGCTTGTCAGCGAACCTTATGAAAGTCATGGTTTTCTCACTCTCCGATTTCAAGGCCTTTTGAGGGTGCCGCGGCGACCGAGGGGACAGTGGAGAGAAATTTAGATCTGTCGAATGGGATGCTTCCGCTTCCTTTATTTCACTTGCTGTCGCACTGTGCGGTTCATGCTGTCCAGAGTGAGAGGCGCCAGTCTTAAATTTCTCACACAACACAAAGAATGCCTCCACGAAAGGCAACAGCTTCTGAGTCCCTGGTGGAAGGGGAGGCGCGACGCTGCCAGGGCCTGGCCCGACAACAGCTGCAGGCAAAGAAGAAGCACTGCTAGAGGGAGCACCAAGGGCAGTGGAATTGCCAAGTCGACCTTCTATCTTCCCGACACAAACACTTAATCCCTGCCACAGCATTTCCAACCCTCCGTTCAAATCCCTCACCAATAACACATCTTCCCGCTCTTTCTCTTCCCCTCCTGCATCCTGTTCAGATGCGCTTCCAATACCCGAGGTAAGGGCACTAAGAGCTTGAAGAACCCTTAAAAGAGCGGCCCCAGCCATAGAAGTTGTGCTCACAGCAACTGTATCTGCATCACCTAATCGATCAAGTTCATCCACAGCAGGACCACTGAGATGCCTAGCAGCCACGGCAAGTTCAGCAACAAATAGTCGCCGATGGGTTGGAGCTGCAGTTGCAAGTTTCTTTAAAACCTCTGCAACACGCTGGTAGGCTGTATCTGATAGTCTGCACAAGACCAAACATCGGGTCGTTGAGACAACTCACTACGCAACATTGACTTGAGAAGTGGAAAAGCAAAACCTAAGAAAAATTTGATCCAAAGCGTAAAGCAGAAAATGAGAAAAAGAATCTTGACAATAATACTCACCCTTCCTGAGCAAGAAGCTTGCACAAATTCCGAAGCTCTGGTTCAGGCAGGTTGGCAAGGATAGCAGATGCATTAAATTTATGACCTGAACCAGAAGTAGAATGCCCCAGTTCCTCCTCAGAAGGATCAGTGGCATCACCCGAGGCATCAGGCCTTGAAGCTTCGGTATGTACGTAAGGCTGCGGAGAATCAACCATACTCGTAACTGTCTCGGCCTCACCACCCGACGGTGCAGGTGGAGTGACAGCAGTTGGAGCGGTTTCCACAACAGCTGTATCAGTGCTTGCAGGTTGAGAACGAGCTTCATTAGCTTTCACCTTGGCCTTCAAATCTGCTTTTGCTCCAGCATTGCTTGTGACAACTTCAAGCAACCCCATAACCTGCAGTAGAAATTTAGAGCAATGTCAGTTCTTAGAAAAAAAGGTTCTTCAAAGACATAAACATGTGGCGATTCAGACAAATGTAATTCCCAACCATACCTGTTCCAAGTGTGCACTGCTTCGAGAGTAGAGTGGCTGATTCAGCAGCTTCAGAAGTAATATGAGAGGGCTTTCTCCCTTCACATTACGCTTCTCATCTACAGGAATTTCGACAATCTTGGCTTTCCCTTTTTCTTTGACTTTCTGAGGAGAAACCTCTACGGAAGTTGAGGCGGACTGTGCTAATGGCTCCAAATACAAGAGCAGATTAGCAACAGAAGAGTGGTTGCGAGCAAGATATGTCAAGATCTCCAGCACCCGCCGTGACACCAATGGTGGAATTCCTGGAACGATCTCGTCAAACACAAACTTAATAAGTATTCAGTCAAAACTTTAAAGTCAAATCAATGGACAAACTTAATAAAAATAACGATAAAACATCTTTAACAAGAAAAGAAGCAACAAAACAACAGCTGAGGTCCGCTGGAATAAACAAGGAGTCAATGCCTCTAATCAGAAGACCATCATAAACAATAATGTTGATCCTCGCAACGTGGAAGAAGCGGACAGTACCATCTGACATCTGAGACCGTGCATAGACGACATTCCACTGACAACCGTATAAGCGCTGAGATTGGGCACCATCAGCAGATATGCCCCCTGTTAAAATCCCCTCTGCTTCTGGGCGTAACATGTCCAGCAAAAGCTGCAGCAGCGTCAGGCGTGTCACACTATGTGCACACAAATTTAGAAGCAGTCGCTGAAGAAGGCCCTTCCCTAAAGGCTGCAACACAAATACGCCACCAGTCAAAATCAACGAATAAGGGGTCATGACAGAAGCTCGTACTTAACTTCCATGTGCGGAGATTCCTCGTGCTGGTACATACGTTTGAAGAACCCAATAAACTCACACAGAACAGCCCGTGAACAAATACCTGTGCCAATCTTAGGAGACGCAGCAAGGCCTTCAGTGCAGATGTGTCCACAAGAGGCTTGCCTTCAGCTTCCTTCATTTTTGAGTTGCTACTGAGAGCAACAGGTCTCCGACCTACTACAAGTCCAGCCCCTGATCCCAGACCTCGATCCATGGTTCCGGTTCCTGCTCCTGCTCCCGCTCCAACTCCTAACGTATTGCGTCTGTGTGTAATGCGATGTGTAGCACCCCCAAAAAGACCTCTTGCCTGATACTGATTCATGGCCCTCTCGCGTAGAAGTTGAGCTTCAGCTAAAAGAGCTGGAGGCAAGGCAGCTAGTACAGCCTCTGACGAGGTCAATAATACCTGTTACACATGCAAAGTCAATCCCTTGTCACCGAAGAACGTTCACCACATATATGTGACTGTAGAAAGATAGACCGATAAACTGTAAAGATTTACTCCAGAAAGCATGATCATATTTTAAGTGCAAGCCAGCGAACCCAGAATTTATGAGAACGAAAATAAAAATTTCATAACGAGTGCCAAAGTCAGACAAAGACAAAAATGCAGAGCTCCGTGATAGTCAAAAGACGTGAATCTGACCTCTTCACGAAGTTCAGCAGGGAAGGTGGCAATGATTGATGCACTGTCCATTTCCACAGGTTGTCCCTCTATTGTCTGCGCTATCACTGCCCGCTGAGCACGCTGTTGTGCTAAAACCTCCGCTTGGATGTCAGGAGGCAGTGCAGCAAGGAACTCAGGGTCAATTTCCTCTGGTGGGGCAGGAGGTGCAGGGTTTGGAGGTCTTACAGCTCGTGTTTGCTGAGACGCAAGAACCTCTGCACGAAGGTCAGCAGGTAAAGCCTCGAGGAAAGTAGGATCAATGGAACTCATATTCGCGTCAGGTCTCTCAACAGGATCTCTTGAGCCCTGAGCTGCACCACTTGCTGCAGTTGGTGCTACCTCTTGCTCCACACTACGGTTAGATGGCCTTTCGTCAGCACTTCCTCCGCCTTCTTGATGGCTTCCAGCTGTGCCTGTACCTTCCATGTCTTCATCGATGTCACCTCCTTGTTCTGATCTTCTAGAACTACTAGTTACCCTCTCAGCTCCACTCGAAGGCTGCAACTCACCTGCCACCAACCTTTCTGGCCCAGGATGACGATCTCCTTCATCATGACCATCTGCGCTGCCTATCTCCACCTCCAAACTTCGAAGGCTCTCTCCAACAGTTGCCCCACTTCCTCCACTGTCTTGGCTGTTTGCCTCAGTGTCTCGAGCCACAGGCTCACTCCTTTCATCTTGCATTTGAACATCAACGTCAGCAGAGCTTTGGTTCACTGTCGCGCTTCCACTGTCCAGCCTGCCGGTCACATCACGCCCTGTGCTCCCAACACCACCCTCACTGGGTGGGTCGGCTGCTACTTCACCAGGCTGCTCACCCATAGTATTTTGAGCTATTGGGGTAGGGAATTGTGGGTCATCTCCTTCAACGATATTACGCGCAGCAACAGGAACTCTTGCTTCAGCAGATTCTGCAGCCACGGCTGGAGATTGGACTGCCACTGGTTCAGCACTGGGAACAAGCAGACGAAGCTGTTCAATAAATTGCTCTTCAATAGCTTGTGCTACGGCTGCAGCTTGTGCGCCTGCTTGTGGTTGGCCATCGTCTGTCCAGCTACTCAAACGGCTCTCAGTCCTACTGCCCCGCCTACCCATCAGGTACACTGGGTCCATTGTGAAGTCTAAAAGGGGTGGTGCACCTCCGAGCCCCCTCTCTCCAAAAAGACCTTCTGCAGTATGCTCAGTGATCATAGGCGCGTCATACATGTAAAAGTGAGTAACATCTAAGGCTCCCCCACCAATTCCCCCAAGCATAGCCTCAGCGTCCCGAACGATACTACTGGTGCTATTCCACAGCGAGTTGCTTGCAATTGCTGTAGTGACGCCACCCCCTGGGGTTGCAGACGGTCTGGTAAGTAATGGGTGATGGAATGCACCACCACGCTCACCACCCGGTCGGTCAGGGAATGGTCTGTAGGTTGCTGATCGCCGACGGTCGCTGCCTCCAGGTCTTCGAAAAGATCCAAAAACATCATCCATGTTCATTCCCTGAAAAGGGTCTCCTGGGAAATCAACTAAATTACTGGCACCCGCCTGACCCAAGACCTGCATAGAAAATACAATGCTTCGCGTCAACTATATCTAGAAGGGTCACAATTATGCAGCATTACCGACTCTCTAACTAAACTGATTTATCCTATTAGTACTTGTGCACTTATTAACCAAATTCACACTATTTTCAGTTGGTGCATGCCGAAACGGTACCGCATTGTGCAAATTTCCACCCAAAAATATTTCCGTAGTGACACTAATTTTGGGTCTTCATTAATAGAATAAATTGGTGCAATACTGCCACTAAATCATTCAATCTTAATTAACTACATTCAGTTGTTCTTTAGTACCTCAAGACACCACGTGAGAAATCAGCGCCAAAAGTCAGAAGCAGTCTCCTAAACAATCTAGGAGACAACTAGAAGCTTTTACATCCTGAACTATGGTTAAGATGAGAACTACAAGAAAAATACCGGTTATGTTGCATAATGCCAGATACAACATATTGAAGACAACATTCAAATTACATTGACTCGAGGAAATCCTGCTGTTAGTTACCTGAACATGGCTAAGACCTGTTAGGCCATCACGCCACCGTACTTCAATCACCCGGTCTTCGCGCCAATCATCATCCTCATCTTCATCCTCCTCCTGAACCATATCTTCATATTCATCACCCAAACCATTGTCTTCGTGATCCTCGACATCAGTGTCAGGTGGTGAAAGGTGCGGTACCCCTGCATCCATGAACATATCTTTGTAAATTCAGGACGAACCCAAATTTACAAGTGGTATTAACAAGCTGCCTGCAGAAGTCTGTCATACCAAACTTCAAAAGGTTGGATAGTACGCAGATTAAACAAATACAACACACAAATTACGGAACATTTCATCTATGTCAACCACCGTGCATAATAGGACACACGTGATGCCTGTTACCCAGTCTAATGAAATTTTATTCCATTATTTTAGACCAGTTCAAGAAACTCATCCGTAATGAAGTAGCATAACGGCAAGACAACCTTGTGACAACAATCAGAAATATTTTTTCTCAAAGCTCTTAAAGACATGGGAGTACAAGCTACACTATACCCTAGTGTCTAAGACAGACACGACAATACACGTTGCCGTAGCAACTGAGCTAACAGTTGAGGCTAAGACTACGGGAAACGCAATGAAATAACCAAAAATGATTAATACCTTCATCACCATTCATGTCATCTTCATCTTCGTCTTCTTCCTCTTCTTCTCCATCATCTTCCCCCTCGTCACCGTCCATGTCTTCCTCATCCTCATCCTCTTCATCCACAATCTCGTCATCTGGTCCATGCTCCATCCTGTAATGCATGACAGCAGCATCTTCAAGCTCGGCAGCATCCTCGGCTGCCTCGCGCATGAACTCTTCCTCAGCTTCTGCTTCAAGGCAAGCCTACACAAATACAATTCTCTGGTAAACAGCGAGCAGGACACAGGATGTAGATATCGAAATAACTAGAGTCACTTGCAATAATACTCAGACAATGAAAATGAAATATCCAGTGACTAGGGACTCTTTACAGACAGGACAACGCACATGCATGATTAATGATCACAATTACGTCTAGCATACAACACACACTACGTCAGAACTCTGCACACGATAAATCCAGATTAAATCGTTGACTGTGCACAACAACCAACGTAACATGTACCTCTTCAGCAGGATCTCTCTCAAATCCGTCGTCATGCTCCATCTGCTCCTCGCGCACAATTTCTGTACTGTCAGGAAGAGAAGGTCCTACTTCTGGAACTGACGTATCCTGAGGCACGGAGTCTCGCATTGTTTCGTCCCTAGCCTGGGGCTGAGCACCATCATCTGCTCTGGTTTCAGTCTCGGCAAGAACAGTTTCAAGTGTCGGCTGTTCAGTACTCTCTTCAGTTGCTTTTTTGGGAGCAGCCCCATCAGATCCATAAGCACGTTCTGTCATGCTGGCTGCCCTTGTTAGAGCTTCAAGAGCTTTCAAAATAGAGTTCACAAGCTTGGGCGCATCGGGATGATCCAAGTCGATTACCTGTATCCAAAAGCGATTAAACAGTTAACTTGGGAGGTAAGTCACAGAGTAAACTTATGAGGCAAATTTTCGATAGAAAGTCTCCTGCGAGACCTGTGTCTGGTAATTAGGCAGCATGAGCGTTTGTTCAGCCTATAATATATAAAAAACCCAAACTTCAGTGTAAAAATTGTAATATAAGACATGAAAGTCACCAAGAGGTATGATTATACATATTGTAGAGAATGTAAGTGCCATGGGAGTTGGGTGAAGAGAAGTACCTGAAGCGTACGAGTAAGTGCTTGGACCATGCCCGCGTCCATCATGGACTTTGCCATGTCCTGTGAAAATCCAGGAGCCTGAGCACCTCCAGTAGGGGAATGAGAAGAAAGGACAGAATTCACAAGATCCACAAATGCCCGCACTTTTCTGCTTGGGGACTGTAAAACTTTTAAACCCTCAGAATCAAGTCCTGATGACATCGGTGAGGCACTTGTAAGTGCACGTGCAATCTCCACCACAACTCTTCTCCTGCCTTCTCCTGATCTCACACAAACTGCCATCACAAAATAGGCAGCCTTGTCTGATAACTTTTCTCTCCATTCTTCCTCATTCACCTTATCGTTGACCTTCTCACCAGGATATGGAAGCAGCCTGTGAAGAATGTGGTAAAGAAGACCTCCGTGACCAACAACCTCTACACCACCCTGTGATGGACCTCTTCCTTGACTGCTCTCTAAGTCCCTTCGAAGGACCACACTCACAGCCGAGGAGTACATTAGAATGATATCAGTGATAAGTCTAAGGATGAAAGTTACTTTGGCTAAAGCCGCGGAACTTTCGGACATGTCTGAATCGCCTTCTGACTTCGGTTTTCCAAGGTCCTCAACCTTACCCTTTCCTTTATCCTTCACTTCCGTGTCATCTACATCCATGGCAGTGCTATTATCCTTTAATGACAAATCTTCCTCCTTATCATGGACAGGGTCAGCAGTAGCGGAAGGATAGTGAAGAATAACGTCTAACAACTGGTCAATGACCAATGAGAAACTGTGGGGCACGACCTTTTTGTGATGATGGCCCCTAGCAATCTTCCCAGATTCGTGAACTTTTGTGCTCATATCTAGATCAACACTTCTTGACTTCTCAGGAATTTTGTCCTGTCCTTTCTCCTTATCCTTTTCTTTCTCCTTATCTTTGTCTTTGTCCTTCTCCTTCTCCTTGGCCAGGACAATTGTGGGGCGACCGCCAACGGTCTCTAGTTGGCAAACAACAGAAGCAGCTTGCATGAAGATGGCAGGATCACGAGACACGACTGGGGCCATTGCAGTTAAGAACATCCGTGGAGAAACACGACCATTGTGCCGTGACAGAGTGGTAATAAGGGTATGTCGAATTTCTGTTTCCATTGCTTGTTGTAATGTTTGTGGATCCTCAAGGAGATGACGGATGATAGCGGCAGCTACCGTATCGAATCCAGGAAATAAGCAGCTCCGTGGAAGTCTCAGAAGGGCAGCCAAACCACCTGAAATACACAATTATTCTGCGATCATATTCTTGTACGCAAATATTGTTAAGAAAACATTACTGAATAATGCCAAAACCGCACAAGAAACTGATGGCGACGTCAAACATAGACGAGCTATAACACGGAAGTGCAAATTTCTAGAGGCTCAATTGAACTGTCTATGAATTACTCACCTGAATCGAAGAAAGCAGAGGCAATAGGGTACGACTTTGTCAGCCGGGCACATAGCTGCAGCACAGCCTGAACTGTTGCAGATGGCAATTGCATCTGAAGAAAACCGGCAGCCACGGACATAGCCCTTCTCTGCTCGTCCTCTGACATATACCCAGATGGTTTCCCAAGTACTGAAACGAACGGGCTCGCAGTAGTTTCCTTCGGCATATTAAAAGCTTCAGAGAGTTGTTCCACTGCTGCAGGCGTACCAGAACTAACGCCCATGCTGTTGCTGGCGGTAGCAGCAGTCGCTGACCCACTGGGTTGATCAGAAGTAATCTTCAGTTTGCAGACCAACATGTGGTCCAGAACTAGTAAAAGAGCGGTAGGCCACTTAGGGATCTCGTTCTTCAGAGAAGTTTTCACTGGTCTGAATTGTTCAAGAACGTCTAATGCAATGCTCACTGCTCCATTCTCTGCTGCAATCTCTCGGGCCGTGCTGTCTTCACTCAAAACTAAAGCAAGGGTGTGTGAAATAGTTGATAGCGGGCATGTATCGGTCATTGATCCGTCTACTTTGCAACTTTTCAGCTGTCGAACCAAATAAGATATGACTTGAGTGCGGTCCTGACCCTTGTTACGGTTGCACATAGTCACCAGCAGATCTGTAAGAGGGAAGGCAACAGCTTCTGTGTTCTGGAGAAGATTCATGCATGTCAAGAGCATATCTTCAACTGGAGGAACTTGACTAACTTCGTGATCGACAGCAGATTCCTTATCCTGGTTGTCTGGTGCTGATTCTTCTTTGGATGGACCGTCACTGCCCAATGACAGTGCCAATGCTCGAGCCAACTCATCGTCCTCCTGCAGATATGTATACAAACAAGGAATCAACGATCACGGACAATCTGAAGAAGATTATGAACGGAAAAAAGTTACGCAGAATGAAAATGAAGAAGGAAAAACCATCGGACGTTATTCAACCCAGCTTCGAAAATCAATAGATTGAAGGTTCGAAGGTCAATACCTGTGCTGCCTCCTCTGGATGGCTGAATAGCCACTCCACTGCCATCTCTGCATTGTTGTCACCAACACGACGAAGTGCTTCTTCCGCTCTGGAGCGTGAGAAACCCATTTCCACAATCATTGAGATAGAAGATTCATCAGGAGGGGGCCCTGCCATGCGAGCCCCTGCACCAGCAGCTCCTCCTGCACGACTTGTCTTTGCATCCCCAACACCTGTGTAGACATTCGTGATGATAGAAGCAATTGATGTGATGAAAGTTGCACTACACTGTGCAAATTGGGGATGATTCCACACAGGTAAAACAACTTCCAGAACTTGAGCCTGCAGGCTCCGGACAAAGGCCTCAGGATCCTTGGCCAAGGTTTCTGATACACCAGCCACAGGTTGTATCAATATCTGTGCCATTGGGGCGGGAGTCAGCAACAGCGAGGAAGTAACAAGATGCTCCATCAAGCGGGCATAGTTACGCAAAGTATCTAAAAGCCAGGAATTGGCCGCTGCTTTCTCTTCAGATTTTTCAGCCTTTGATTTCCCATTCTCAGTTTCCATTGGGGAACCTCCAGAACTTTGCGGCAAAGTCCATAGCAGTTGGCTAGTTGCAGCGAATGTTTTCAAGAGCTCCTTGATTGCTCCATGGCCGTAGAGATTATTCAATAAGACAGTGTTGCAAGTTCTTCGTCTACTATCAAAGACTACTGCTAATATATCTTCCACTACCTTCCCCAAGTATCGGCATTTGACAGAGACAGTTAGCTCTCCTTGTGGAGCCTCCCCATGCCCACTGAAGCTGAGATTCTCTCGAAGAAGTTTTGCTAGACTCCCAGCAACCGTTTTAGCAGCGAGAGTCAACGGAACAGTATCATCCCTCCTACGCGATGGCATCAACATAGCCTTCCCCAACGCCACGTATAGACCCCTAGCCGCTGCCGTTAACCTGGTCATCATGTCATAATTCATCGACTCAGGAGATTTTCGTTTGGCTACCTCCGTGGTAGGAGGAGACTCCGAAAGGCCTGCAACGCCCTCTGTATCAACCTGGGTAGCATCTGCTTGGCGAGCCAATCGACCCAAACGAGCAATCTGAGTCAGAGCTTCGGCATTAGCCGCGTGATCTCTTCGGCTTCTTCGATGGGGTCCATCACTTGCATGCAGCACAGGTAAGAACTCGGGCTCCACGCCCCAATGAGAAGACGGCCCATTCCGAATATGTACAGGATTCACATACCTAACCACTGGATAAGGCTCAGCTACATCCTCCCCTTCTCTCGTCGCTGTTCCCACACCTACACTTGCAGGAGTACTGCTACCGCCTTCTGCTTCCTTCTTTGACTCAACCTTAGCATCATCAATCTGCGCTATTTGCCATAGGACCTCCCTATGAACTGTGCCAACGTTACTGAGGGCTTCCGCAGCTCCTGTGCTCAACTCGGTCATCATGGCGTTCGAGCTTCGCACTAGGACTGATGACAGAGACAAATAACATTCTGCAGCCGAGAGAGAACGAACAACCTTGTTCCTTTCTCCACTCTCCAAATCAGAAAGTTTTGTTCCTGATAGAAGCTTTAGCTGATCCAGAGTTGCCTGCATCATAATGTCGTGTGTTAACACAGTGCATCACTCTCGAATCCATAATGAGAAAAATCAAGAAATTTCAAAACGATCTGTCCATACTTCACTTGATGAAAGGAGATTAAAAGCATGTAAAGAAAGAAAGAAATCTGCAAAGATTACCTGCAAATGCTCTTTGAGGGCACCACAAACTGATCGTGTAAGTGCAGCCGAATGTTGAGGGGAGAATGCACGAAAAGTAACAGACATGTTATGTGCCGTGGAAGAGCCTCCAAAGGAAACAGGTAGATGCGGAAGAGTGTAAAGCTGAAGTAGAGCCTCGATTCCCTTCTTTTCTATAAAAACACGACTAGTATCTGCATTTTGAAGTACTGTTTCCAGTAATCGTACAGCATTGTTTATACAATCAGGTAAGAAGGTTTCCAAGTTACTGTCAGCTCCAGGATCTTGTGGCTGCTGAGGAGACGCTGATGCTCTGGGTAGATTGTCTGGTGTTGCACTGGACCTCTCCTCGACATCTGTATCCATCGGCACAGGTGCATCCACACTACTGGAATCAGGGGCATCTACAGGCACCGCTGGTTCAACTGGCGCACCACCAATAGCTGCAATGGTCTTCAAAATTTCGATGCACATGTCTATACCCGGCCCTCTCAGCGAAGGTGCATGTCGAAGCAACTCATCGAGGCCAGAAGCGAGAGATCCAGGCGTGTCATTTGCAAGAGCTCTAACGTATACTTTTGATGTAAAAATCTTGACGAAACAACCAAGAGCATTCCGATCTCGAACTGCCTGTAAACCTGAGATATTCAAGCACAGGGCATCCAAGCTGTTTGGTATGCATCCAACTGCCTCAGAAGATGGCAGCACACCAGCCGTGATAGCATCTAAGAAGGCTGATGGTAGCCCAGCAGCATCTAATGTAGCAAAACAAGTTGGATCTTTGTGGATAAGATCGCTCATAACTGACGCTGCCAGCGAGAAAACACCTCCCCCAAATTCCTTGGCATGCCTGAAACCAATTAACCATGATAACACATGATTTAAAATACGTAACAATAGAAATAGGTAACATAAAAGAAGCGCAGGATAATTAATAAAAGACGCACACATTAAGAGAGCGTAGCTTGCCGCAAAAAAGAGTCCGTTACCTAAAAATGGTACAAAGGCAGTAAGGCAAATCGCTCTCTTCCGAAATATGGAGCCTCGTAGAGTTTCCAGGAGCGTATGTGCCGAGGGCAATAGCACGCAATAAAGCCTTCAGCAATAATCTTTGATGATAAGGTATAAGTGTCTCTGCCTGCCCAGTCACTTGAGAAGATTGAGAATCCACGTCCTCATAGCCCAATTGATATAGCGGAGGTGTGTAAACCATTGCAGCCTTGCCCTTAGAACTCGGCTTCGATTCTTCTCTTTCAAACTTGGCTCCCTCAGCAACACGAGTGACTTCAACTTTCAACCTCGTAACAGTATCACCTAGCCCACCCAAATCACGGAACAGAGTGCCAGCTGGGTTGCTGTAATCCATAAAAGCCTCCAATATATGTACAGCTGCACTAACTAAGTGTGTATGTTGCGGATCCATATCTTTCAGGAGAGGGAGAAGTGTGGGAATCAATCCAGCCTCTCTTAGGGCAGCGCATCCAGATGAGGAAGAGACAAGAACAGTCACTAAAGAAAGAAGTCCTTCCACAAATGCGACGGAGCATCCTGATGATCCTTCGGTGATCGACCCAATCGCTTTCTGCATAAGACTCGGTAGAATGCCACGGTGACCACCAGCACTAATAACATTCAACACATTTGATTGTCTAGGCCTGTCCTGTGATTGGGCCGCTAGCGCAAGAATCGCCAATAGCCGGATCTCCTCTTGAACGGTATCCTCATATCGCAAAACCGTCACTAATTCATCCACAAACTCTGGCTCATTTATGAAAAAGGCCGTCAGTTCTTCATGATCAGGATTTGACTGAAGAAGAACTGTGAATGCGAGCAGCCTTATGCGTATGTGTTGCCTCCTCGTTTCAATGTTAGCAAACGCCCGAGCGAAACGAATGCGAGTAAGCAGAGAGAATCTTAGGTTGGAAGGTACTTGATGTTGGTCAACTAACTGTTTAAGTAACTGCAGATCCCCCTCCTGTCGAAGATGAAGGTCAGGAATGTGTATTACCCTGAGCCCAGAGGTGTTGGTCTCCCCATGAAGGGGAGAAGAATCGCTTTCTGCATAAAACTCAAAATGAAGGGTAGCCCCTAGTTTACAAGCATTAGCATCACAACCATTATCCTGAGCACACGCCAATAAACCTAGTCCTTCTTCCTTGCCACCCCAACCCTGTGACAAAGAGAACAGGCGGGCATTGAGAGTTGTGTCTCCATGCCATCTCATAGCTCGATTTGATTGCACGGGTTTTTTCACGAACGCTGCTAAAGTTTGCAAAGCTGCGATAACTATGTCCGGGTCTGTCGAAGCAAACATCAATGATACATGCTGCCACCAGCCCCAAATCCCCTGATACGATTAGTCCCACGATTATTAGGATGTTCATGTCACAATTAAACATATGATACCACAAACAAGCAGTCTATCTCACTTCAAGATATACCTGCCTAACTGGTAACTTCTTGAGAAATGGGATATTAAGTGGCAGAAAGGGGTCTCTCACCATCAAGGATTAATAAGACTCTGGCATCACGCATACACAAATCCAGACGACAAAAACCTTTTGATATTATAGAGAGAACAGAATCATTGCAAGACACTGAATAGTACCTCATTGCTGCTGTATAGGTACTTATTCACGCAATTTTCTAATATAATGCGTGTAACCCTGAGAACTTGCAATACAGCTTCCTTCGGAAATGGACCATCTCCTTCCAAAAATTCACCCTCCAATTGCAAGTCTTTCCTTGACTTTACATGTTGCTCAAAGAAAACCTCGAAGTGATTGAACAAGTCCACCCAATGATAAAATTCTCCCTGTACAGTACGAGTACCAAACGTAAGTAGAACGAAAATAGAGCAAGGATATACACCAGGATGCATCCTCATGCGTGATTACAAGAGGAAATGAGCCACACCTTTTCATATTCCCAACTGAACCTGCTAAGAGGAACGTCGATGTTATCTAGCGGCGTATTTACTACGCTGGTGATGAATGCCTTCACTCTGGGTGGCTGCCACAACACGACAAGGTAACACAATGTCAGCAACCACTAAGCCGCTAAGTTCACAGTTAGCACCTCGGAAACCACGCTGGCTATGTAACACGCATGCAGAGCCCTTGCCACTCACAAACTTGTCACCCTCGTAGGCCTGATTCCAATTAAGGCCGAAACAGACCTGGATGATGGTTAAGTGAGGTCCATAACCCGAAACCGTACTGAATAGCAAAACCCTAAAGTTAGGACTTACGTCAACGACGAGTTATACTAACAGTCATCTCAACACAAGAAAGCTACAAGCGTACAAAACGAATATCATTCGCAAATCATGCAGGAACATTCCATGACCGACGATACAAACAGAAACACAACCCTGAAAAGACCCGATCTCCCCCCATTAAATGTTGCATACTAATCGGTTGAGTTACCCTTGAGTCATCCTCAACGGTGACTGAAACGATTAGGGCGCTTCGGCTAATTGTTGGAAAGTCTGTACCAATTGTCAAGATACAAGTCCACACTGGCAATGAGTTTCCACAACATGTATTAACACACTAAATCAATCCAACACCCCCTCCAAGGCTACAACCCTGTAGAGTAAGCTCACGGGATCGCGCCAAGCTTTCTGGACCTCAGAGCACACTTCAACCTGCAAGTACTCACTCTCTATTCCCAACGAGACGCATCACATAGTCTCAAACATCGTCTTACAATTTCAAAACCTAACACAGCAGTGTCTGCCGGCCACATTGAACCGCCAAGATACCACACACTAAATCAATCCGAACGCTCCTTCCTCAGACAATCAAGCTCCAGAGCTAAACTGAAAGACCACGAACAGATCCAAAGCGCACACACACACACTCCTCTCCCAAACATCCTACACACTCCTCTCACAAGAAAAAAACAATACCTCATGCAACCTCCCTGCACCCTCACCAAATCGACTAAATCAAACCTCTACATCACCACAGCACGAAACCGAACCAAAACCACACCCCACAAAATAACCAAAACCTACCAAATTTTCACTCTCGGTCTGGCAGCACCGCGACATCATCGTGCGCGCCATCCCCACACCACACCACACCACAATTTACACCAACAAGAGCTCACACCACACCACAACCACAAGCCACAAGCCAATTCATCCCAAGACCAAACGCACAATCGGCCAATCGTCTTTCCAATCGCGCCTCGTAAACAACATCTACACCGCTTCTTTTCCCGATCAGCAGCTCCACCAACCAGCACAGCATCGCAAAACCCTAGCAATCTGGAAACCCCCGCCCACAAGGCCAATTGCTTCCCAGCCCGGCCCCAATCGCACATCCAGCCACATCCGCTCTCATCCCGCCCCTCACCATCCCCATCCCCACCCCCACCCACCCCTAACCACACCACACCATCCCCTTTTAACCCCACCGTCCTCAACAACTACGGCCGCCTCAACCAACTTACCGCCTCCACCCCGCGCTTCTTCTTCGCCTTCATGTCGGCCAACTGGTGGCTTCCTCCTACCACCGCTCAAACCGCTCCCCCCCTCGTCTCCCCCTATCTACCACGCATGTCAATGATCTCAAATCGCTTCTCCTCTTCTCTCACCCCAGGGTTTGCTTGCTTGCTAGTTTGATACTACAAAAACTACCTTGAGTCCGGCTAAGTTCAGTAATGGCCGTCCACGGCGTGAATGCCTGTCCCCGTGGAGTGCAAGAAAAGAAAAAAGGTTAACAATCGCCAAAGAGAGATGAAGAAACAGAACAGAACAGAAAAGAAACACAAATAGGGCGGAGCAAGGGGCTGCTGCTCTGCTCAGGCTTCTCAAAACCACGCCCGGACGGCTCTCCAGTCTGTCTCTCTCTCTCCCCTACAGGAGGCGCTCTCTCTCTCTCTTTCCCTTTCCCTTTCTCTTTCTGTCTCTATCTCTTTCTCTCTCTCTCTCTCTCCTTCCTTCTGTGCCCAGGAAAACCAAAACTCAGGTTACTGGCGAGAACGCTCGCTGGGGCTTCTTCTATGTGTACTCGCCACGACGACGACGCCTGCACAAGTCTCTCCTTCGCTTCTCTCTCCTCATCAGCAATCCCTCCGGACCCGGCCCTTTCCCCTTCCTTATACTTTTCTTGTTGGATTTTAGGGGGCGATACAAACCCAAAAAAATTAAAAAATTAAAATTGGGAGGAAAATGATAGTTGAGGTGATGTATTCTCTTTTGGGGAATGGATGAAATGGTGAACTTTGTTGCATGAAATTTAGAAGATTATTGGTTCATTTTAGATGAATGTATGCACATTTGGATGGAGAAATGGATTAACATCCATGTTTGAAATATTTCATCCATGTCTAGTATGTTTCATCTATGTTTTGTATGTTTCATCCATGTTTGGCATGTTTCATCCATATTTTGTGTGTTTCATTGTGTTATCAAACTACACTAATATCATTATACTATCAAATTTGAATTGCCATTAGGAGGATGAGAATTTATCTAAATTAGACCAAAAAAAATACTATGAGTTTCATAATATTTGGTCAAACAGTTGAAATATGGTAGTATCCTCCATAGATTAATCCTCCTTTATTCTTCTTTTATCCTTATGAAGGGTTGTAGTAGTGGCAATGACTAATATCATTGTTAGTGTTGTTAAACTTGAATGCCATTAATTAGATGAGAATTGACTACTAGTATCATTATGTTGTCATCATTTGGAAAGAAAATTAAATGGATGAGAATTGATTTGAAATAAATAAAAATGGATACAAATTTGATGAAATTTGGCCAAATCAATGAAAATATGGCAACCCCTCTTCATAATCCCAAGGGTTCTCTCTTCTTTCTTTTGTTGGTCATCTTCTAGTCCTTTAAATTTTTTTCTTTATGACATGATTTTTTATTGGTTTGCTTTGGTCCTAGAATTTTGCTCAAATAGTAGCTACTAACATTATTGACCACTTCCATTGAAATGTAATTAAATGGATAAAAATTGATGCAATTGAAATGGAATTAATATAAATCTAATGAAATTCGATCAAATGAAGGAAAATATGGAAATTACTCTCATAAATCCTTTCTTCCTTTCTTTTCTTGTTGGTCATTTACATGTCCTTTCTTTAGTTCATTTTCTATATAATATGAATTTATTGTGGTTTGCTTCAGTCTTAGAGTTTAGTTGAAGTGACAACTACTATTATCATTATGTTGTCAAACTTGAAATTTCATTAAATGGATGTGAATTGACTACTACTATCATTATATTGTCAAACTTGAAAAGTCATCAAATAAATGAGAATTGATTTGAATCAAATGAACATTGATATGAATTTTATGAAAGTTTAAATTGACCAATTGCTAGTACATTTAGTAATATACAAGCATGACATGTTTATATTTATCACATACCTCGCCCAAATTTTTTAATCCCTAAAGCCAAGAGGCATATTTCACGTAGAAATTGTGAAAACTACCACTTTTTAGGGCAATGAAAAAAAATGAAAAAAAAAGTTTTTTTTCAAAATTCAACTGTACATATTTGTACTAGACTACTATGGAAATATGTGGAAAAAATCCAAATACTTTGACTGCACGGATTGAAAGATTATAACGTTTGAAGTTAGAAGAAAAAGTTTTTTTCTCAACCTTGCCCGATAGGGCCAGCAGCCTTAAGCTCCTCCTCAAGTGAGATTTTTACACTATATATGGTTATTTTTTTGACATTTGCATCTTGTATTGTGTACACAACATACTTGCCAAATTTCAAAAGTAGAGGAGGTATTTTGCACATGCTGCCCAAAGCTGCCTGAAAAATTGAGGGCAGCAAAACTTTTGATCTAGGCTCCTAATTGGAAAAAAAATTGAATTCACAATTAGGGGGTACATGTTCACACCTTGTGTTAAAATTTGAAGAACATCCAACTAAAATTGATTTCATAGGAACGTACTTGAATTTTCAATTGTCCATTCAACGGACAATTGTCCTTTAGGGGATAATATAGAAATCATTTTACTCAAGCAAAACCTTTGGAGCACTCATAACAAAGTCATTGGAAAACATTTAAATATATATGTATTCTCAAAGAAATTCATACAGTATATAATGTTTTTTTCAATTGGGATAGTCCATATGATTACACTTCAAAAGTTCCATACTCCTATTAAAAATTGGAATTTCTTAAACTAAATACATAAATAGTGTCTTCATAATCAAGTTGTTAAATACTCCGTATCTTCAGCAAAAAGAATTGTGAAAAGACATGACCATCTATAGTCTTTAGAGAGCTTTTATAACACTAACATTTTCTAAAAAATATTTTTGTAACCAGTTTATTGCTTAAACACTCATCTATACAACTATTGTGTAAGAATATCAATAGTGCAAGACCTATCACAATACTTTGGATGAATGTTAGAGGATAGGAGTGTAAACAAATTGCAAAAAACAGTTAGATGAAATTTAGATGAAAGTAGATGTAACTTAGGTATAAATTTTTTGATGAATGCAAATGAAAGTTGGGTGAAAATTGGATGATAATCACACTAACTGAGAATAGCATATAGACCACGTTATGTACATTTTATCAAAATGTTGTCAACTTCCATTAGTATACCTTGGGAAATCACATAATCTCTAGATCAATGTAGATTTGTGTTGCCAAGGGAACTAATTGAATTAACTTGTATACCAATATTATTATGTTGTTGACCTTTAAAGTCATTATGTGGATAGAATTGATTTGAATCAAATAAAAATCAATGAAAATTCAATGAAAATTGGTCAAATGAATGAAAGTATAGGGAGCCCCTCTATAGCCTTTTCTTATGCTTCAATATCCATTCAAAGGACATTTCTATTATTTTCTTCTTGATGATTTTTGTAATGTTTTGATTTGCTTCTGAATTGAACTAAAGAGTAGTAACGACTTATATCATTTGTTGTCAATCCCCCAAAGTCATTAAATAGATGAAAATTGATTTGAGTTAAATGACTATTCTTCAAATATGGCAATGTCCCTCCAATCACTCCTCCTTTCTCCAAGAGTTCATTCACTTGTCTTTTCTTTTTGACCTTATAACTTTGTATTCTCTTGTTTCACTTTCAAATTGTAGCTAAGTGGGGACTTCTAATATGACAATATCATTATTTTGCTAAACTTTGAAAGTCATTAAGTAGATGAGAGTTGATTTGAGCCAAAAAATTAATCAAATGGATGAAAGTATATCAATCCCCGCTCCGACTCTTTTACTTCCTTCATTTATGTTTTTTCTTCTTTACATATTATTATTTTTTGTTTGTTTTATAATTGAACAATTCCTTGTTTGAAGTGACTACTACTAATATCATTTTATTGTCAAACTAAAAAAGTCAATAACTGGATGAGAACTTAATTTAAACCAAATAAAAATTAGTCAAATGGAAGTAAACTTGGAAATCCTTTCCTTGATTGTTCCTTTTCCCTCATGGTGTTCATTTGTATGTTCTTTTTTTCCTTATGAATTTATTTCTAAAAATAATTTTAGAACATATGTAAAGTATTGACTATTAATATCATTGACTATACAATCAAACTTGAAAAATCATTCAATGGATGAAAAATGATATGATCATGATATGATGGATTAATTGAAAATTGATGAAGTGAATTAGAATATGAAATCTTCTCATTGACAATATTTATTTCTTGTTGTTGATTCAATTTTTTTCCTTATTTTCTATTTATAATTTTGTAAATCTTATTTTCATTTTGGAGTGTAGTTGAAGTAACGAGTATTAAACCTAGAGCCATGATATATTCCAATAGAATTTATAAAATTATAAATAGAAAATATATCATTATGATTTTAGGAGCCATGATATATTTCATAACCTTATTGTAAAAGAAGACTAAACTAAGAATTGGAAGAAGCCATGGCATTCAAGAAAGAATGCATGTTTTATGAAGATGCTTGTTGAAGTTTTTATATTGTTTAATAATGTTCTATTGGATTACAATAATAATTCTTATCACATGATTAAATTTGGAGTGAAAGTTGGTTGAAATGGATACTCATGAATTCTAAAATATTGCAAGAGTCACAATCCTTGCCTATAGGTCTTTACCATAGGCACATTATTATTCTTGAAGAATAGAAGGATATATATGACACCTTGCTAGCACTGGTACTTAAAGAAACATGAGGGTGTGACGATGCAATTAATTAGGAGATCCATGAGTAAGATCCTAGAAATGGATCACGTCTCAAAAAAATCTTTTTTGGCTTTTCTACAATCATTGCTTTTGTATTTGTAATCTTGTGATTTATAGGATTTTAATACACAACTTGGATTTTGGCTTATAATTGTTTTTTGTATCCTTTGCACTACATCATCGGATTCCATTGGTCATTAGAAGTAATCAATAGATTATTGTTAAATTAATTGAACATTTCTATACATAAAAAACTGGGTTGTTTTCGTAAAAGAGGTCATAGTCATGGATCTTATAAAGTCAGGTGTATTCAAACTTCAGATGCTATTCATGCTTGGCAACTAAAAATCTATACACTTTTAAAAAACATAGGACCTTGAATATTTTTCAAATATTTGAAGTATGTTTTAGAATTATTCTATTTCCAGCATGTTACTTAAAGCCCATTAGAAATATCCCTTCAACACATAAAGTTCCCATAATACAAAACAAGTTTCTCTCATTCTTTAAAGTGTGTTTTGTTTATTTTGTCTTGTATTTAGATTACATTCATGGGGTTGAGAAGCTTGTTTTCAATACATATTGTCATACGCATACACCAGTAGAAGTCTAGTCTTTTGCAACCATTCACAAACAACTCATTTTGTCCGAAAAGAACCTTCTTTTTAAAAAAAACCAAGTCGTTTCACACAAGTTATTATGGTCGCCGTCCCTAAACAACTCATTTTTAGTTGTTATGGACAAATTATGAATGGTCATAGATGAGTTATTTTTAGACAATAGAGTTGTAAGAGACTAAATTTCTACTAGTGATAAAGCCTTAGACAACAAGATATCAATTTGAAGACTTTGCATGATTTGAACCTTTGAAGGATATCAAGCTTCAAAGTATTTTGTCATACAAGTGATAAGTAAGAATTATTAAAAGTACATAAAAAAGATATTTTGAAGCTTATCATTATAACAAAACATGGTGAAAAAAACCCGTAGTAAAAATCGACTACGGTTCTTTTCGCCACATTTTTGTGCAGGCCCACTACGCGCATAGCCAACATTTTTTGCAATTGAAAATACCTTTCCAATGGTATATTACACGACCCAAAATTCCAAAAATTGCAGTGGGAAATTGCAAAAGAAGCTAACAGCCCACTACGTGCGCATGCACAAAAACGTGGCAAAAAGAACCGTAGTTGATTTTGACTATGGGGTTTTTTTACCATGTTTTGTTATAGTGTATGTTATGTACAAAATTTGAAAAAAATTGAAAGATTTTTAAAGCAACAAATGGGGTCCAAAAATAGGGGTAGGGAAGTATTCACAAATATAGGATCTAAGTTCATAGTTGCCAAGACTTCCATGTCAAATGAAGTCTAGAGACCTTTGACCTTGAAAAGACAAATATGTAACCATTCCTCTAAACTTCATATTGCAATTATCTATAAATGTCATTGGTTGCATTTATTTTTCAAAGTATTGAAACAATTCATATCAAATGTTGTAATACATGCTAATAAAATTTGAATTTTATTCTATAGATTTATATTCAGATGTAGAATATCATGATGAATTTTTTAATGTATCAGTCTAAAATGAAAAAAATCATCTCTCCATAGTTAAAGGCCTGAAGTTCAAATTGCTACAAACCATTCAAAATTTCAAAAATTTCAAAAATATAATAAAAACTAAATTTGATAAACTTCATTTCATTAGCTAAACATATATTGAAAAAATCATTTTATGGCTAAAATCAACTTAAGAAAAAGGAGCATTAATTTCTAAAATATAATATATGGATTTCCATTTTCTTATCTAGGAAAGTTCAAGATATTACTAGAAAAAAATATCCAATATCATTCATAGAAATTGAATTCAAGCAAGTTCCCCTTAAAGAAAACTAATCCAAATTTTTTTTCCATCGTTGAGATTTTCCTCAAAATCATCTATCCAAACACTTTTTCCTTTCAAGGTTTCCAAGTTTATGTAAGATACTAAAGAAATCTACATGTTTAAAAAATATGTTTCTAGAATTGAAAAACAACCACTCATACAAAAATGTATGTGCCAAAATTCCAATATATATTTGAATGGACCTATTAAAAATTATAGTGACAACCTTTACTAAATAGTTTAGGTCAAAATTGATTTAGCTAATTTTTCAAGTGACTTTTGAGATTTTTGTATACACAAATATCACATCCAAATCATAGCTTAGTCTTATGGTGTGTGTTTGAAACCATGAAATAAATGATGGAATTAAGCCACGATGAAAATAACAAAATTTTGAAGTGATAATGATAAAAATTGAATTTCTAAGTCACATACTAAACTTAAAGCCAAGGATAATTACGTGGCTTTTCAATTGAAGGAGTTGAAAAGTTGTTGTAGAGAATGAACAGAAACCATTTGAGGTTCAATTAATTTTTAAAAGAAATGTTTTTGAAAGTGTATTCATTTTTCTTAAACTTCGTTTTGCAACAATCTTTGAGATTAAATGTGATTTTTCATCCCTAGTTTTTCAATCCTCATGGACCATGCAGTGGGATATTATGTAGGTAGGTAATTTACAAAGTATAACTAATTGAAGCATCAACCAAACCTCCAAATTTCATGAATGCTTATCTAGACAATTTTAGATGTATGGTTTGTGCAAGATTTTCATCAAAATTCTATAATTTTTGTCTTGGCTTAATAACATTAATTATATCATGGCTTCAAATTCCATTATTTTGGTCTTGACTTCAAAATTCTATTATTTCAATTGTGGTTTCAAATTTTCGTTATTTATGTTCTAGCTTTGTTCCATTATTTTAGTTGTGGCTTCAAACACACCTTATAGTTGTGAGGTGGACTCCAAAATTGTATCCTTGAGGGTAGCATCCCAATTATTTTCTTTATACAACATCAAACTAAAAAGGCAAGGCTAGAAGGCGCATCAATACTTCATTGACAAAGGGAGGTTCCTGTAGTTCTTTAAAGCTAGTACCAACAATCATGCTTTCAAGGCTGTGGCAGAGATATCCATGTAAATTATCATCACCATAGTCTCTAGAGGTGGAAATAGGGAGCCTAAACCTTTAAACGGGCTTCATTGGTAGTGTGGAGAGCAACCAAGCCCACATAATGTGAAGCACTTTTTCCTTAAAAATTTAGGGTTCTAAAACCTTTGTTATACCTTCACCATTGTAAATTGTGTTTTGTTGTTATCAAATTTTTTTATAATTTTAGTACATTAGAGAATAGACTTTTACAGACATTCAAAGTTTGTTGGAATTTTGTTGTATGATAGAGTTACATTGCTAAATTGAGGATGTAATTATAAATATAAGTTCTTTTTTTAGTTAATTTTTGAAATTTTCTTTAATAGTGTTAATTTTGGTGTAGATCTTGAACAATTAAACTCTTAATTTATGCTTGCCATAAAAGGATTAAAATTTTCTCAATCTTAATTTTCATAAAGATAATTTATTTTTTATTCAGGTTTTCTATTCTTCTTATACAAATTTAAAGGTTTCTTGTATTTGAAAATGATTATTTTCACATTACATATATTTTTCTTAATCTCCAAAATACAATATTTGAAGTTGGTTTTTTTGCATTATTTGATAAATAATTCTTCAAGAATTATTACACTTTTATATTTTTCAAACTTGTCATATTTCAAAGATATAATAATACATAATTATTCCCAGATCACAAATTTTTTAATTGTTGGCTTACACAAGTTGAGTGCAACATTGACAAAAATTAGAAGAGTAGTTCAATTTTATCTTAAGACTAGTTTATGTTCAAGTCACAAGTTGTAATTGAATATAAAAAAAATAGTTTAAAAATTATTACAACCATTAATATTTTTGCATTCATGAATTCAACTTCTTAATATGAACTAAAAACAATGTAGATTTTAGTTAACATAATCTTGCGTGACCTAATTCTTTCCAAATAATTCAATTTACAAAGAAATAACATTGTGCTTATAATACTTGTAGTGCTTCGATCATTTTGAAATTTGAATATTATATCTAATATGAATTGGCACTTTATGAAGGCAATTGATGTAATTTCCAATTATTTGAATTTAGAAGCAAAAGATTGAAAATCATTGAAATGAAAAAGTCCAATGCTTCATTATAAATCTATTCATAAGATTATATTAAATAAATAATGGATCCAAAAAGTAGAAAGATACTTGAAGATTCAATAATGCAAGAAGACAATGATTTGGGAACCAAAAAACGTAAAATTACTGAAAACTCTATTGAAAGAAGACTTAAAGGGCCTACTATTAAAACTTATCCATCTGGGCCTAGCAAAGATGTTCATCTCAGTCACCCTTTAGTCTTAGAGATGCCCGAGCTATCAGATGCATTTCCCCTTCAAAAACATATTGGTAAAAAAACAAGTAGTACAAGTAATAAAGAAGCTTGGAAAAGAAGGCAGGGAAAGTTTGCACTTGCAACTTCTGAATCTGAACCGGATTATATGTGGTTACCATTTTTTGGTAAATTCCTTTCACTTGTATTTGTAATCTCTATTTGCATCATACACAATAAGCTATTTTCATAAGCTATTAGTATGGAATAATTATATTATAGGCATCAAGTGCACGTCATTATGTTCTATAAAATATGCAAAGGATTAATTGTATGTTTCTTGATAAACAACAAGAATATAATATTGATACTTTAAACCATGTATCACTTCAAATACATACCATGATGGGGGTTTCTTTGAAATAATATAATATTTTATGAAAGTATTTGAAGTGATTTTGATATTTGCCTTATAAAATCTTGTATTTTGATCAAATATGCTTTTATAAGATTACATTTTATTTTTTAAAACTATATTGCCATAATAATAATTTATTCAATCTAGTTTTTATTCCATCATTTTTTCTTAAATAAGTGTATTTCACAAAAATATGTCTATGTAGAATCCTTTAAAGAAGACCCAACAAGGCCCGAATTTGTATATTTACAACCACCAAAAAATCCAAAATCACCAAAATATGATCCTTATGACCTAGAGATTGTTCGATATTGCAATCTTGATGGACCATATTTCTATACAATGAGTTGTAAAGGTGTAACACTTTTCAGAGATGGTGAAGCAGGTATTCAACTAAACATTACATATAGGTTCTAATTACATATTATAACTATTGAATTGTAAGCAAATTTACACTATTTTTTATTGTAATACCAAATAGTGAACAATTCTTAATGTATATCCTTATTTTATTCTATGTATAAAAATCCCTTCAATGTCAAGTTTAAGATCAAATATTTTTTTCTATAAAAGTTTTGTCAAAACTTCAAGAAATTATCAAAAATCAAAGATAAGAACACAAATATGTTCTTATTTCTTGAAGTTTGATATAAATAGTTGAAGGTACAAAATATATATCCATTGGAAATAGAATAAATTCTTAAAATCTTTAATTATACTTCATCAAATTATGATATAGAAAAACATTTCACATTTATATACACATCAAAAAATAATCAAGAAAATTTGATTGATATTTAAAATTTGACTTCTAATTTTTGAAGTGTGATTTTTATACTCTTATTTGAAGATCTTCAAAAATCATGATTTAGTTGTCAAAGCACAATAATTAATGAATTTAAATTTAAAAAAGAAAACCAAAAATGAAATTTGCACTCAATGACATGAATGAGATTATATTATCAATTAAGTGAGTCAATACACCAAGGAGTCATGTTAGTTGTTGAAGGCAAAATTTTAAAAATGAACATATGTAAAATTATACTTGTTTACATTAAAATTAATAAGTAGTTATTCTTTTAGGTATTAAAAATGTTAATTCTACAATTTGATATGAGCTTTGACATTTCAAGATCAAGCATCCTTCTATGATAGAAAAATTCAAACTATAACAAAGATTTTTTATGATTCTTCTTTAAACTTTAAAAAGTTTTGATGAAATTAGTCCTTGATTTTAATTATTAAAATGTTTTATAAAAAACTTCATTTTAAAGGTCTAATAGCAAGTTTGGTAGTAGATAATCTAAAAAAGAAAGCCATTCAAATCACATACTAATTTAGTAATTTTGTCTATATTTCTTGCATAGAGGCTTCAACTCAAATCAAGTACAATATAAAATTACAAGTTAACTTGATTATCCACACTTTTTTAGTTGCAGGAATAGATATTCTTAAATATGCCTAAATGAATTTTGCATTGAGCATAATGACTACATTTCAATAAGAGCAATTCAAGTCCCACATAATATAAATTACACATCCCAAATGCTTTGTTTTAGCTATGTTTCTAATATATACAACCTTGAATGAACTTGAGGTAGTTGAAAATAAGTTATAAATTTCAAACTAGAATAATAATTTAGTACCAATTTCATACAAAAACTATGAACGATGATGATAATTTATGTAGTTGGGTCTTCCATTTCACTAATGAAAATTTCATAATAGAAAAATGAAATTTTCCTTCTAAACTTGATTGTTTGACTACTAGAATTGATTTGCTAGTTTAAAATGTAAAATATTAATTATGGTGATTTCTAGTGACAAAAAACCAAAAAAATTGTATTATTGATTAGGCCCTAATGAACAAAGGATTCCTACTTGAAAAGGATCAATTCATTGGTTACATTGGGAAAAAAATCTAAATAAGACCATACTTCATATCATCAAAATCAATGAGAGCATTACATGAATTGTTCAAAAAAATTTAATAAGAAAAATTTCACAAATGACCTCATTAAACATACTCAAAAAAATATGAGGCTAGAATTGAACATTTTGGTCTTTTAGATGTTAAGTTCTTTAAATTTGAAGAGCATTTGATAGGTCTAAAAATAAAAAATAAACATTTTACAGCTTAATTGTATAAAATAAATTAGAAATATTTAGATTTTTTATGTGGTATTATATTCTTAGGATACTTTGAGTATTAGATTTGGGCATATTTGAAAAGATTAGAATGAATCATTTTTTATATTGATATTTTAGTTTGATTAGTAATGAAACAAATTTGAAAGATTTGAATACTACAAAACCTCAAGAAATCTTAAATTCCATACTCATCAATTGTGGTATTTAAGGTTAACTTTATATATAAAATTTTAATTCTAGATAATTTGGATATTACAAAAGATTAAAATTATAATTTAATGTATTTTAGGATATATTTTTGTATAGAAAATGGAAAATGAATATATTTTAAATAAATTTAATTATATCAAATTTTAAATTTTAAAATAGTAGTAATAATAGCAATTTAAAATAAAATCTTACTTTTGTATATAAATCAAATGATGAATTTTAATATTTTCAATGGTCATTTATAAATTTATATGATATATTTATACAATACTAACACTTTTTAGTTTTTTTATATATTAAATTAAGTTGATAATTTTTTAATTCCAATTTTTATAATTAACATTTCTTGACAACTAGTACATCTTTTGATGAATGATCTTATTTCTTGTTTAAATACATTCCATAGAATTTGAACCATTGGATCAATGGGAAAGGGGCTATAATACTTTTAGGTGCATCATGTTCTTAGACATCTTTCGCCAAGTATGTATTGATTTGCTTTTAATTGCTTTTGTTTAATTAAAAATATATTTGAGATATATTTAATAGATGCAATATAAATAAATATTACAATAAACTTGTATATTTTTTGAGAACTCATTTTCAATGAAGAAGTGTAGAAGTATAAAATTTATTGATCTAATGTAGTACAAAATTTGGAGGACTTGGGCAATTTGGAAACATTATGTCAGAAGGAAGACAAAATCATCATCAACTATAGCCATCAAAAAATATTTATTTATTGCAAACATCATATTTTCTACTGTATTAATGAAAATCCGTGAGGTAAATTCAATGAATTATACAAAGAATTTTAGATCTGGATTTTATTATCTTAAACTTGAAACAAAAAACTATATTGGTATAGACTAAAAATTATTTTCCAAATCCAATTAAAAATATTGTTATAGTCATCTTAAAGTAGAACATATACATCTTGGTATCCTTTGTGGGATTGTAGTGTTATTAGTGTATTGCATGAACTAGAAATATAAAAAATATCTATAATTTTATTAGTTGTTTTAGATAATTGACAATCCATGCGTACATAGGATTAATAAATTTTTAAATTTTTTTGAAATGAAAATTCATCTATGTAAAATACAGGTAATCAATCACTAAATTTCAAAGGGATAAATCCCATGTAAAACTAAAGACAGTGATGAAATTTCTTAATTTAAATTAACAATCTAAAGTTTTCATCCTTTACAAAAACTCACATTGCCAAACCAAAGTTCAGTAAAATATAGCTTCCAAATGATGGAAAAGAGGATATAACACTCTAGGACCATTATAATTTATTTTTGCATTAGAAGATTTATATTAATTCAAGAAGTTTCTTGGTTTGATTTATTCTTATTTACAAGAAATCAATGAGATCTTGTATTTTATAAAATGAAATCTTAAAAATATAAAGCTCAATAATAATTAAGTTCAATTTTAGTTAAGACTTATTTTCAAATAATATATCTATAAAATTGTTGGTGATTGATTTAAGGTTCATGTTTTCTTTAATTTACATATTTTAAAATAGAAACCCTTTAAAATAATTGCATTGCATTTTTTACACCCTCAATAGATAGAACAAATATATTATAATTTTTTTTTAAATTATTTGCTTCTACATTGCATCAATGTTTTTGTTGTCAAATTTTTTGTGGTTCTTCTGAAAATTACTTGTTTTAATAGTTTCAAAATAATATATTTGAATTGCTTAGAATTAATCATATTCTTCATCTTAGTGCTTTCTAACTTGTGCTCAAATAATTATTTAGTAAAATCTCAAAATAATTTAATAAATATTCAACAAATTTAAAAAAATATTTTGTGTTAAATAAGCACTTAGCTTAGAGCATCTTCAAGCTCAAAGTGTTCAACTAGGTATGTAAAGCAAACTTATTCTTGTAGAATTAGATTTTTTTTTTATGGTGTTTTAATGTAAAAAACATTTTTTTTTAATGATTTAAACTATTTATTAACTCAAAATCCAATCATATAAAAATTTAAAGTAACAAATATCTCTTAGTTGTGATGAATATTGACTAAGTAAACCTTTTCAAATAGTTTAGTCTTTCAAAAGAAAAACAATGTTTATAAGTTCTTTTTACCTACATGATATATTAAAAAATTCTTGTTTATACCTTTATAAATTTAGAAACATAGGTACCACAATAATTAGTACTTGATTCTTTATGATATACAATATAACATAAAGTAGAAACCATATTAGTTTATCAAATTTGACAAATATTATATATTTCATCTCAAGAAGGTGCTGCATGGCATCACTTAATTTGTTAAAAGTTGATGTGGAATTTAAGGGTGGCAACGATAATACTAAATATGTTATATTACATTAGTTAAGGTAAAAAAGACCTAGTTGTACCACAATTTAGTAGTCACTCTATTTGTGCTACAATGCATTAGTTGTGCACGTTTCAAATTGTCAAATGTACTCCACTAATATATAGTGACTACAAAGTAGTGAAAGTGACACATGGAACAAACAAGGTTTTTACCTTACATGTTCTCCTCATATAAATTAAATGATGCTGAAAAATATTTTCTACTAAATCATATACAAATAGAGTTTAAAGTTAAAATGATAGTTTTTTTTCAATAAAATACACTAAACATTAATTATAGTCATTGCTTTTTTTGCAGGTTGTTGTAAAATTGTGGAATATGCGTTTCTATCATATTGATGTTGGAAAAATTTATTCGTTGGATGAATTTTTAGAAATTCAATCATCTAAGAGAGATAATATTGAATTACAAATGACAGAGGTGTGTATATATGTAATTATTTTCAATACATATAACAATTGGAATATGATTTTTGAATGCAAAAAATATAATATTGTAGAATATATTTCCTTACTAATTTATTTTTTTCAATTAAGATTTTAAATGTGTATGTTTCAATATTATTTAATAATAAACATCAATTTAAGAGATTACTTTTGAACTTAAAATGATATTTTTTGAAAAAAAATCCTTATTACATTATTTGAATTATATCTTTCTTGAAAGATTATTATAGAGCATGCTATATAAATGTTAGTCAATTGTTCATTTAAAAATTTGAACAAAATATGAAAGAATGAGATGTTGTAATGTTATATCTTGTTGAGGTATTAGAGTTTACTTGCTTTAAATAATATGCATAAAAATTTCATTTAGATAAAATATACATTATTCTTAGAATAACTAAGCTATTTGTTGTAAATAATATGTATGAAAAGTTCATTTAGATTTTAAAAATATTTTTATTAGAAAAAAAGATTTTATCAATTAGAAAAAAAAAATGTTTGAGTAATATAATAATAAAAATAATTATCAGATATAAAAATTACAACCATTTATAAAAATAATTTAAAAAATGAAATTTGAAAGCAAACATATTTATATCATAAATAATATATAAATATTTAAAGGTATTTATAATATAAAATCCAAATTTGGAGCAAAACAAATCTTTCAAATTATTTTAATGTTTGAAATATTTACAATCCCAATCCATTCCTATCAACAATGTCTCTAATTATTCTTAATTTATTTTTCTTTGTAAACCATCAATGGATTCATTAAGTCATAAAGTTAAGGAATAATTGAACTAAATTCAATACAATATATCGTTGTCTACCCTTAATATACAAAATCAACTTTATTTTCATTTAAATGGCTTTGATTTATCAAGTGTAATATAATATGCAATTTTGATAAAATAATTAATTACAACTCAAGCAATGTTGTTTGGTTAGTGTATAGTTTTCTATTGCCTTAACCTTAATAATTAGTATATGATTTTAAAAATGAAAATTAAAAATTGAATAGTTGATGCTTAACATTGTCTTTAGTAACAATTGTATACAATAGAAAAAATATTTTATTTGGTGTTCAAAAATCAATATGCTTTTCTAAAAATATTCAATATATTATTAGTAGGCAAAATAATGGTGTATTGATACATTTTTCTCAATTCAAATTTGCCAAAGTATAAATGATTATTATACACATGCTATCTTCCACTGAGTTGTTTCCATTAATATAAATTCTCTAATGAAATTGCTTTACCAAAATAAAAAGATACCATGATACATCAATGATTTTAGAAGAGTATGCTTGCAATTTTCAACATACAATTTATGATTCTTCATTGCCTTGATGTAATACTAAAATTTTCTTATGCCAAGAAGAAACAATAAGATTTGCTTGACACACAACTTGATTTTTTTATCAATGAAAACATAGGTGCTACTATTAAATCACATGTGTATAGTAAATTAATCCCTAATGTCCCAAGGCCTTTCTTCATCAAAAAACAATCGAAAGTCAAAACTACCATTTCTATTGCAAAATATTTTATAAATTGATTTTTATGCACATTTAAGTGCAGGAACTTGCACCAAATGGGTACAGATATATGGGGGAGAAATTTCAAAAACTTCTACCATATAGATTGCAAGATATTTGCATTTAGAGTGAAAAAAATGTTTTCTTGTCTACATTCCACGATTACATTATTTGACTTGGAATCTTCTTAACTTTAACAATTTTGCACTAAAAAATTTCATCTTGAAGATTGGAATTAGAGTTATTAAAAAATATTCAATTTTATTTATTTATTTTCATTCTTTAAAAAATTGTTAATTAAAAGTTGGTACAAGATTGAAGGATAAACTAAATTGTTAATAATTCTAAGATAGAATTAAAGCACACTAATTCCAATGGTTAGATTGTTCTAGCAAATATCCTTAACCTTTCGGAACTTTTCTTTTAAAAAAATTGTAAAAATTGAGTTAAAAAACAAATCCAATACATTATTTTTCTCAAAAAACCATGTGATTGCCTACAAAATGAGGAGCTCCATTACTTTCATAACACTAATCTAAATGGAATGAATCAAAACTTTACATTTAAATAAAAACAGAATCAATGAGAAAAAAATTAAAAAATTAATTTCAATCTTTGATGGATTTTTTATTGTTGCTTGGACTTCTAGATTTTCAAGTTATTGCAGCATAATTTTCATTTTGAGACACCAACTCGATTAAAAATTATATATCTTGAAATCTAATTTATTTTTATATAGTGCAATTTTTTTTCAGAAAATCACATAAAAAATTTAGTTTACATGAGCCTACCTAATCCATTTTGTCCCATATAGGGACAATAGGACTTTAGGGTTTAAGATCAAGCATATAGGGTGATTGATTGAAGGAAATGCATATTTTATTTGTTGCTTTTTGGTCTTCTATTCACAATTTATCGTAGAATACTTCGAGAATTTAAAACTATTGCCAATGCATAGATCTTCTTAAAGATATTGTATTGTAGAAAGATCAAGTACAAAATAATTTTCCAAATAAGAGAACCAAAAATATGCAAATTCTCTAGAAGATAGGTACTTTGACATTATAATGTGAAAATATAGGAAAAAAAATGATATATAGATAAAAATTGACCATTTTGTATAACTCAATGACATTAGCCATTTTCTATAAAACAACAACAAAATAATGTTTTCTATGTTTCAAAATGCATAAAGAAAGAAACTTACTAGTGGAAACATAGAGAATGATCTTCTTCAATTCCTTTAGCCAATGGTTGTTATCCTCCAAATTTTAGCTTCTAATTTCTTATAATGGATGATCAATAATATTCTAAATCTATAAAACCACAATTGTAGCATATTTTGAAAATCAATTCTTTCTAACAATATAATTTTCGAAATGATAAAAAAACTGATATCAATTTCAAATTGTCATATTCTTGTTTAAAATGAGAATATGCAAAGTAAATATTCAAATATGGTAAGAGATACACCATTTGATTGAAAATTTGAAAGCTAACATATTTCATTTATAGGTCAATTTAAGGTCTAAACTGGACCATGTTTACAAACAACACCATGCATGTATAGAGTAGAATATATGGCCATATTGCAACTTCACAAACATGTAGGAAGTGCAATAATGACCTATATTGGAAGCATCATGTGTCATTGGATCCAGGTTAGCATAAACACAAATATTTGGAATTCTTGTATTCATCAATTTATCTACCATGTATGCCAAATACACAAAAAAAACATTTTGCAATCCAAATTGAGCTTCTCAGACCATTAAGGGTTCAAGGATTAAGATTTGTGCAATGCATGAAGCTAAACATTGTCTAGCATTTAAAAACTCATCATCTAGTCATTTTGTTTGTGAACTACCAATACCAACTCACTTTGGTTTCAATTGAAAACCATAAGTTGATCCAAAAGTACATTTTTTGTTAAATTGGTATAAACACTTATTATGGCCCCAACCAAAATATGGATATCTAAAATATGAACATGAATATATAGTGAAGGAGAGCTAGTAAATGAACAACTTGAGAGTATAGAAGCTCACTATCTTGTCTCCTCCTTGTGTTCTTTTTAATTTGTGAGTGATCTTGCTAACAATTATTGGTGTTTTACTCTAATGAACTTGAGAGTGCATATTACTTTATTCTTGTAGCAAACTACTCCACTTCCACTTCAATTGATCATGTATTTGTTTGTTTAGAAACACAGAAATTGTTTATTTATCTAAATTCCAATCAATTTTATTTAGCTTGCCAGAAGTGAAAATTATAGGTACAAGTTCATACCTTTGGCATAACCTATATTATGTCATATGTATACTGTTGCTACAACTAATTCCTTAAATATGGCAAATCATCATATTTGCTATCATTTTTGTATTATGTTTTTTATAAATAAATTTCTTGCATATTGAAAAAGTATCCCAAAAATCATTCTTACTAATGAGCCCTTTGCCATTGCCACAATTGAAGTAAGGTAAAAGAATTTTCCTAAATTTTTTTAATTCAAAAACAATTTTGAAATTCAATAACTTTCACACTATAGGTCCAAATGCCACAATACAAAGCCCATTGTCGTGGTTAGAGAATTTGTTTTAGGAAACTTTGGCTTTCTAGCTGCAATTAGATATGATCAAGGTGCATATGTGTTGTTGTATGTCAATAGATATACATACATGTAATATATAATATACTCATACCCATGTATGTACATGTATAAAATATGTATCTTAAAGTATACTCATATTCATATATGTATACATGTATAATACATGTATCTCAAAGTATACTCATATCCATACACACCATTTATAAAGAAACATAAGCTGTAGACCACTTCAAAAAGAAGCTGTGTAACCCTATGTGAAGTAGTTAACACTCAAACGGATGCCATAGCCACATAAAAACTCCAAATAATAAGTATGAGAGCTTTTTGAAAAGCTAACTCAAAGATTTGTAACTTCACCAAAATTCGAATCAAAACATGATATTGTTCGGCTGCCATGATTGATCAAAGTTTTGTCTTCAAAATAGATGGTAGTTCATCACTTCTGTGCTTCTAAATGTATATCTTGATCATAAAAGCTCCAAATATTTTGAGTCATAAATTTTTGGAAAGAAAAAGTCTTCATACATAACACTTCCAAATTTCAACTCAAAACATTCCATCTTGCATGACGCTTTGAAGTTAGAACTCAAAAACCTAGTGGCAACTCTACACCCCTTTGCTCCTAAACACATATCTCACTCATAAAAGCTCTGAATGTTTTGAATAATAACTTTCCAGAAAGATAAAAGTGTAATATATAACCCTTCCGAATTTTAGCTCAAAACTCAAAACACTCCATTTTGCATGACGCTCCAAACTTAGGATTCAAAAAAACTGGCAGTAGCTCTACACTTCCTCACTTTGAGACTCATATCTCCCATATCTTAGCTCCAAATTAAACATACTACATCTTTTTAGAAAGATAAAAACTTGATACACAACTACGCTAAATTTCAAATCATTAAACTCCCTAATGAATCTATGAAAGACATTCAAATCTTTATTTCTAAAATTTTATGGCAGTTGACCTTCTCTCATTCATCCAAGCATAACTTTTCCATACTAAGTCTAAATGGGTTGAGTGAGGATTTTTTAGAATCACAACAACAAGAAGTATAATCCTTTAAAATTTCATAGCCAAATTCTTTGTACATCATTTGTAATTGCTCATCAAACCTATTGCCCAACACAACACCTCAAAACAACTACATGAAGGAGGAGAAGGGCGCCCCTCCCCCCCTTGTCCTCCTTCCAAAAGACACATCAGCCCATGTTTAGCCGCATGGGCTACTTGCCACTTATTGTTCTACTCATTTTCCCCTCCATAACTCCAACTCAACATCTAATGTGACTACAATTCATCAAAACAAGATAAAAGAAAGGTAAAATAGTCTCTATCATTCTTTTTTTCTACAACACAACCAAACTAACTCATTCTAACATTTCTTAGTAGATAAAGGGTAGGGAAAAAATTTATGGTAGGGTCCTATGTTCACATTGAAGGTATAAAACCCTCAACAATCAACAATTGGTCGCCAAGTAACAAAGCTAGTAGGTTGTCAAAGTTCGTTGAAGGCTACCCTGCCGGTCTGGGTTCAAATCCCAATGAGCCCATTGAGCACCGCAAGTGGTCTATGACTTGGCACTTGCTTGTGAGAGTAGGAAATAAGCAACCAATCAGCCACCTATCCTCCTTTCAATTAGTAACAAGATGCAATAAATCCAAAATTTGTTAATAAGCTCTGGTATTCACTGGCATTGATATAAACTATGGTTTTCACCACAACCCCACTTTCTTCTAACTTTCATCTCTTCTTTTCTAAGGTTCTTTATTCAAACCTAAGCAAACACAATATTAAAAAATAGTTTTATATGGTGTATATATTTTCATCATGACGTTGTGCATCCCTCCCTACTGAGGGCTTTTTGACGTTTATGAGATCTCAACATAAGAAACAAACTAAACTAAACAACCTAACTGAAGGTATTGATTGATGAGTGCAATCAATTTTTGCATTATATTTAAAATTAACAATTTTTTGTCATACAAAAGTAGTATGCCAAATACATTTTAGAAATGAAGTAGGAATAAAGAAAATATGAATGTGAAAAGGTGAAAGTGAAAGTGACAACGAAAATAAAAGCAAAATATGGGCTGCAATATCATTATGGACTATCCACTCAAAAGATAGACCACTTCCTACTCAATTAATTAGCCCCCTCCTCCCCCCCAAATTAGTAGCCATTGATTTTTTTTGAAAAAAAATAAAAACACCCCCTTCCTTGCCGTTGATCCTGATATGAATATTATGATACCATAAGTATATCGTATATATATGGATACAGAAAATGGGTACTGAATACTAATTATACACTTATTACGTATTGAATAAATAATACATATTGTATACATACTAATTATTGAATACATATTGAATATGTGATATAACCCATATTGTTTGCCAAGTAAACTACTCATCAATAATATAAGTAAGCATGGAAATAGTTTTTTCCAAAATTTTTGATAAGAGGGGTAATACAATTTTAAAAAACCAATCCCATTGTCTTTTGGGTGCATACCTGTCCTTACTATCCACTCAAAAGATAGACAAAGTATTCTATAGCCCATGTATCTTTGCTACAACTATTTGTACGTCATTTGGAATTTCCATAAAACTGATAACTAAGCCCTCTTAAAGATCCTTTCATATATATTTTTGAATACTTTAAATATGGCAAATCATCTATAGTGTTGAGGTGTAATATCAAGTTACTCTATAAATTTTTATATTGTATAATTTTTTGAATCTTTTTGTAAACAAGGAATCATGTAAGTTCTTTTTCCAAGAAGATGCTTAGATTGCCCAACAAAAAAAGATTGTCCATAACTTTTTCATCACTAGTTCAAATAGAATGAATCCCATCTTTCCATTTAGATAAGAGTATTTTCTATGAGAAGCAAAATTTTGAAAATTTTACTTAGATTTTTTTTAATTATTTCTATGCTACCCAATTAACCCCATTCAGGACTTAGAGTTTCATAACTTTGCTCTTGGGCACTGATTGAAATAAAAAATTTATTCTCCAAAAGCTAATGTATTTTTCTATCTTCAAAAAAACTTTCAAAAAGTCACAACAAAAATTGAGGCCATAGGAATCTACCCAAAATCCATTTTATTCCCAAAGGGGACAATAGGTGTTTAGGGGTTAATGATATAAACTAGTATGCAACCATTAGTATGTCATTTGTGATTGCCAATAAGGCTTCATCATTTACTAAAGTTGCTTTCATGTCCATTTTTTAAATTCTTCAAGTAGGGCAAATCATCCACAACATTGATGTTTAATCATGCATGCTATCAATCTTTGCGTTACATTATATTCAACATCAATGCTATAGATAGAGGTCACACTACAAGAAATCCACGTTTTGGGTTGTGTTTGACTACTAACACATGATGTCTGGCAAAACATGACAATGTCGAAGGGCAACTGGCCCAAGAAGGTAGATTTTTGTGGATGTTGGGGAGAACATTGGCACATTACTATAATACTAAGTTGATGTTATGGTTGGCGATGTTTTATTTGACATGACTAAAGACATGATGATGTTTTTTGAAATGCCAAAAAACCCAGAGATTGTCACGTCAACAAGTAGACCCATTTTGACTATGGGTAAGTCAATAATAATTACTATGGTCTATGGTAAGAGTTGACCATATGTGAAAAATTTAGGGGAAGTGTAGTCACATGGCATGCCCTCTCAAAAAAGGAAATGGATGGATGTGCACTATGGATGAAAAAGAGATGGTCTTTATACAAGCGGGTAGTCGGAAGCGAAATAAACAATATGGGCTATGAAAAACAAGAATTGTGTTCAATGTTAAATGTCTAAAACAACGTTTAGATGTTTAAAATAGTGTCAAGATGTACAATGGTCAAGTTCCCATATTCTAGTTATCCCATGTCTTTTGTCTCACCATGGACGAACAATGGATATAAATATGACTTTTGTTATCTTCATATTCACTAACTTTTAATGAAGGAATTCCTTCATTTTGCCATCAAAACTTCTCTTGATGGTAGATGGTAAGTTTTCTTCAATTCTTGTTGAATTCAAAAAAATTTGCTTGTTCATTTTATTTTATTTTTAATCATTATTTTTTATTGATCTTGCCTAATAGGTATAATATGCACAAATTGACATCTCAAAAAATGTTTAGACATTTAATTTGATGTCTAAAAAATTAAAATTAAAATTTTCAAATGACAAAAAAGTATGCTAACTAGGCATGCCATGTCATCATCTTTGGTTACCACATCACTTTCCCGCCACCACGTCAAAGTGCCATGTCATAGATAGGATGGATGAAAAAATTCCAGTGGCTCTCCTCGCCTATGTGGCACTTATGTGGTGTCCACGTGCTACATTGTAGGGATCTTGGAAGACATTAGAAAAGATATGAACCCTCTAGGGTTGTTTTGTCGAACGCATATTGGGGTTCGGGTGTCGAGTTGTTCGTCTGACGTCGCGTGTTGTATAAGATGAGTGTCACATATACTAAACAATTTTGTCGCATAAGGCCTTATCCTAGCAACAGAGCCAATTTGAAATCTCCCTTTATTTATGATCTATAATTTAGAATGTAATAAGTGATTATTAAATTGAGACACTTCAATAAAATGAAACTCAAATATGTCAAGATTAGAAATAGAAAGAGCTTTATTTGAAAGTCAACCTTAAAGTTGACTTTATTAGATGGACAAGGAGGTCTACTAGACATGTTGGATGTCATGTTCGTCGTGTTGTCGAGTTGTTTGGCCGAACAACCATGGAACCTTCTAAAGGGCTATGAGTCCCGGACAACAAGGAACAACAGGGAACAGAGGCCGGAAAAAAGAAATTCGAAAAAAAAAATTATTATTATTATTATTTTATTTTATTTCCTTGGCTAGGCGGGCCAACAAACTGCAAAGCCTCATTCATGCGGTGCAGAGCCTCATTCTCACGGGACAATTCAATTCAAGAATGAAAAAAATATTTAAAATGTAATTAAAACATTAATCTTAAAATAAATTCAAAATTATAAAATTGTGAGATGTAATGTGGCATTAGTGCGACCACGTTAGATTACTATTATTATTTTAATATTATTTAAAATTATTTAAAATACTTTTTAATTAAAAAATATTCATTTTTAAATATCTTCTAAATATCTTTTTATTGTGGCACTATTCATCATTGATGATGAATAGTGACCACTATTCCTCAAAGGGGTTGTGTGTTCTTTTGAGAGGAACTTCTCAAAGGGAAGCAACCCCTTTGAGGGCTAAATTTTTTTCTAATGCAATGTTTTTTGTGATGTTAGAAAAAAACAAGCTTTAATCGCCCATATCTTTCTAGATTTCACCACGTTTTTGGCCCGTCCATTATAACAAATTTTAGGTGACATCAACGTTGATTTCTTCCATGTCAAATTGAATGTCCTTTCACGTTTTCTATGATGTCCAAAAAAACTTGAGTTTCTTATAGTGTCACACACCTATGTCCAAGGCTTTCTGATGGTACCAAGGGTGCCCTCATTGGTCCGTTGGTTGTGGGATCTCAATTGCCATCATAATCAAAGCAAACAAAACAAAAGGAAAAGTAGAAATAAGAATAAAAGTATTGGTGCGATAGCATGGCAGTTGAAGTATTCTTGAGCTTGTCAATCTATAGGCCCTCAACCAATTTTATAATTTTTGTTAGTATAAAAATTCAAAATTCAAAATCTTTTGCTTAGTTTCCAAAACTCGATGAAACTTGCTTTGTGCAAACATCTCTCCAAGGGCTTTACAATGACACCAAATGTGCCCTAAATGGCCTGAAAATTTAGAAAATCATGATGTACATTATAAGCAAACAAAACAAATGACTACTTTAATAGTATAAATTTGCACTAATAGAGTTCGTACATGAGTATACCAAATGTGGGTCTTAAAGCTTAGTCTATTTAAGTATGTTCTTTACTAGTGTCATCTCCTTGTGAGACAACAACAAAATATAGTAATAGTAAGTAAAACATGTATAATAGTAATGGAATAAGGCTCAATTGATATGATCTATGAAGTTGAACACTCACAATATTTCACATATCAAAGCCTTGATTCATTTCAATGTTAGTTGAATATATAAACTTCAATCTTGCTAAGTGCTACAAAATTTAATTAGGGATGCAAATAGTATGATATGATGTACAAGTAGATTACATTTCATGAGATGGTCACTAAAATAATTAGTAGATTAGAGATATTTGACTAGCAAGCAGTAGTTTCTAAATTGATGCCAAATGCTTATATCGATACTAGCTACACCATGTCAAGTACATTTTAGAGAGACTCCAAAGTAGCTCTCAATATTTAAAAATAAATTTTGATCTTAGACTATTAACCCCTAATGACCCAAGTGGCCATTTCTTGGTCACAGAGCCTCCACAAATTTTGATTTAAAAAACAAATAAAGAACATTTTCGGGAAATAGACTACTTTATAAATTCATTGGTGGAAATTATATCAAAATTTGAGTTAAACTTCACCTTGTGGAATTTATAAAGTTCAATAGTGAAGTATAGATCATGGCTCAAGTTTTTTGGGTTTTAGTGTAGTAATGGACTAGAAAGTCAACCAATCAATGCCATAGTTGCCCATCTCAAAAAGAGCAGATCCAAGGAGCTCAAGGAGAAGACAAATGTGCCTATTCTTACTATTTAAAAAAAAATTCAATTCTCATTTTAGTGACGACAATGCATTGTAAGCTCCACTAAAAATTGCAAGATGATTAGAATGTTGTGAAATTTTAGGTGAGAATTTTTCAACTCTCTTGTCTAACACTAAAAACAAAACTTCTTCATTTCCAAATGTTATCACTAAGATAAGCTCCTTCAAAAAGCATTGCCTTGTTTTTCTATTAACTCAAATAACACTTCAAACTTCATTGTCTTCTAAACTATGAAATCAAATAATCTGAAATTTTTGGAGGTCCTCAATTTCAATGCTAACTACAAGATCCTATAGTTACATTCTATTTGATCCCAAGAAAAAAGGAGCAAATAAAATGGTCAAGTTCTTGGTTGCTTTGGCCCATTTTGAAAGTTCACCCCCATGAGTCATTAGGGGTTAAATCCTAAATACCCAAGGGAGGATACCTCATATGAATATTTGTTTGTATAATTATATTTCAATAAAGTTTCAAAAGATTTGATGCACATTTGTGCATGATTTCATTTATAGTATTTGTCTACTATAATTGGATAGTAATGATAGATTTGTAGAATTTAAGCCTTTAGAAATAGTAATTTTTTTTTCTGTTGGATATCTTAAACACTAAAGTCCCAAAAGTCTCCATGGGGAACTCTTCAAGGTTTGTCAAGGTCCTATGATCTCAATTTATAGAATCATTTTTGAATTTTTTTTGTGGATCATAGAAAATTGGTTGGTTTTTAGGAATATAATTTTTTTATTTGAATTGGAGACTAGGAACAAAATTTATACCATCCAAACTAGAAAATAGTCAAATGCAATTAGGCAACCAACAAACTAGAATATTTTTTCCAATTTTTTTTCTTATAGACTATACTTTTGTTTGTATAGAAAGAATTGAATAAGTGATGTGAAATCATGGAGCATTTTTTGTAGGTAATCTTAGCAAATTCTTGAGAAAATAATATATTAGGTATGTTTCCTAACTCAATTCTTAAAACACTTCAATAAAAAGGTCCACATATCTATTATTTTTGTTAAAACAATCTCACAACTATGGTTAGTGTCATTAGATGAAATTCAACTATTGTAAAGGGCTGTTGCAAATGGTTCTCCATGTTGGGAACCAACCACTATTGGCCAAAAATAATAAATAATAATAATAAAAAATAATCTCTTGTCAAAAAATATTTTAAAAATAAGAATTTATTATTGTTATTTGATATAGCTTGCTGCTGTGGTTGAGTTTCCACACTTCAGGAACTCAGGGGAACTTAGGGCCCTTTACAATAGCTGAATTTCGTCTAATGGTTTCAATTCCATCTTGAAGCTATTAACAATTGTATTTTTTTTCTATCTCATAACTACTTATCAAGTTTTTTGTTTTTTTTCTAAACCTTGAACTCCATTATTCAACATCACAATGTTTACATTTAGAGGATTCAAAGCCTTATAATCTAGTCAAACTTGGTACAAAAGGCTTTTTTTTCCAATATAAATGTTTATATCTTGTAATGTTTATTATCAAAAGTTTTCAAAATTTCTTCCAATCATTTTGTACTAGTCTAGTGCAAGATCTTGTGGTAGGATATGCAAAAGAAACATATGTTTAAATTTTTTTCTCTTTGCATTGGAAATGACATTATTGAGTGGTTTTGACTTTTGAAGAATAGAAGGACTTGGGATTTTAGAGGATAATCCCTAAATGTCCAAAGGAAGTCTTTCCAAAAACACCTCTAAATTGCCAATTTTGAAATGAAATTATGATTTCTTCTAGATTTACATTTTGAAAGATATAACCATGGGATATTGTTTACCACTATCAAATTAGTCTACTATCAAATTTTCGAAGGCTTTCAGCATTCATGAACATTTTGAGATGACTTCAAGCAAAGATCCATTCAAAAAAATCAATAATTTTTTCACAAGCAAAATGACTTTGAGGGCCTTTATTTTCAAATTCTCCAAAAGAAGCATTTGCCGTTGTCCAAAATAAAAATTATGTCTACAAAAATATAATTTGATGAACTACATGAAAAAAAATATGAATTGAAAAAAAAGGGATCTTGGTTGCCCCTAAAGTTGAGCAATGACCATAAAATGGTTTATTAAGCATTTGCTCAAAACTAAATAAAACACCCAAGATTTAACCTTTAAAGTATCAAGGTCTTTTTTTTTTTTTTTAATCAAATTTCACTCAAAACTGTCATTTCTTTTGCATATCTATCCATATTGGGGATCTTGTACTAGAGTGATACAAAAATATGTAGAAGAAGTTTCATAAATTTTGGTCATACGGATTACAAGATATTTGCATTTTCAATGAAGAGAACCAAGGTTTTTTCACCTTATCTACCTAGGTTTTAAGGCTTTGAACCTTCTTAGCTTAAAATTTTTGCACTATCCATGTTGAATGGAAAAAAATCCTATTTTGAAGATTTGAGTTGAAAGTCTAGGAATATAATTCCAAAAAAGTGCACTTGATTTTCAATTTTTTTTAAATTGTTAAGAAGAAGTAGGTATAAGACTGTAGGAAAAACTAAATTGTTAATAGCTTTAAAAAGGAATTGAGACACAATAATACCAATGGTGAGATTTTTCTAGCAAGTGAACTTAACTTTGTAGAATTTTTTTTCTTGAAAAGTTGTGAAAATTGCATTAATAAATGAATCCTATGAGGTTTTTTTTTTATGAAGATGCTTAGTTTGTCTAAAAAACAAGATTGTCCATAACTTTTTCATCACTAGTCCAAATAGAATGAATAAAAGCTTTCCATGTAGACACAAGTATTTTCTATGAGAGGAAAATATTTGAAATTTGAACTTGATATTTTGTGATTTTCTTAGTCCTACCCAACAAACAACATATTGGACTTAGAGTGGCAAAACTTCTGCTCTGGGGCATTGTCAACGGATATTTATCCACCCTTGGAAAATATATGAGCACAACTAGGTTCTTGTGTTTGGGGACCGGGGTGGATTGACCCCCTCGCTCATCCCCCCAAGTCATTGTAGGGGTGCATGTAAAAAAAAGACCTCCTATTTTGTGCTTCATTAATTTATCATCTCTACCTCTCCTAGCTACGTCTCCTAGCTAATTTGGGGCCTCTGATTGCAAATATGAATTCAAAATTTGCAAATTTTATCATGTCTGAAAAATAAAAAATTTCAAGATTTTTACTTGGGAATAAGTGAGGGGGTCAATCCACCCAAGCCATGTTTGGGGGGGATGAATTCTATTCTAACAGGTGCCTAACATTGGTTCATTATGCTTCCCAGGCAAAGGATCTTTTCTAAGCTTCCTAAGTCCTATAATTCACTGATGAACCCCAAACTAGTCTAAGTGTAGAAGTTACTCCAACTACCTCGATCCCTTGACTACTGTGGTTTTCTAGTAGAACTGGATGTAATCTACATCTACTAAGGTAGGAGGCTCTTGAACTCTGCACTAAAGGGGAAACAAACCTTCATGTGCAAATTAGTTTTGCGGAATAGGACAAAAAGAATTTGGTGGAGAGAGAAAAGTAGAAGCAATAATTAGGGGATTTTTCCAAAAATTTCCGAGTGAAATAGAATTAAAAACGGTATTTCAAAGTGACATGTCCATAGGTCACTATTCTTGCCCATTAGCTTCAGTAGTTACTAATCACAACAAGCCTTTGAAGAGACCGATTGTGTCCAAAAACTAATTTACATAGTGCTTTGCCTGTTCATGTCAATCATTAAAGTGAGCACTTCCTACCAGAAAAGATAATCATTGCAATTCCTTCACAACACTTGTATGTAACGCTAAGTTAATGGGGAATTGAATTACAAGCAAACTACCAGTGATCTATGCTTATCACAATAACAATTGTCACCTCATCATAGTCCTTAAATGAAGCAAAAGAAATGACACTTATTGACTCAAAAAAGGATCATCCATTTCCAAGACCATGTGCATGCTTTTTGGCCTTTTTATAAGGTCAATTGAAAATGCGAGTAAAAATGGCCCCCTCCCCGAATTTGAGCCTCCAACCTTACTCCTGACTTGTAAATTAGGTCATGCCATTTCGAAAAACCTAAGATGCACAAAAATTGGATGAAGTTTAGTCCTTGAAGAGGCTATCTAAACTTTGTCCATCCCTTTGGACCCCCTCCCTAACTCAAACGACCTTGACTTTTGGACCCTAAGACTATCCTATTAACTCATGAGTATATTCCAAGTTTGGGTTTGGATAGGTGTATTTCACCCAACTTCATCCATTCTGGATCCCAAACTTCATCCACTTGTATCTCCCTTCTTATGAGTTGGTTTGAAGTGTATTTTATACCCCTAGAACCCCCTTGACATCTATTCTATGATTCTAATGCTAAACTTGATTTGACCCTCTATTCTAAAGGTGCTATCCACCCCTAGGCCTCGGCCCTACTCTACATTCGAAAAATGAAGCGAACTAAACTTGAAAAGGGAAGTGTTAGTGTCCTACCTTGGCCTGGGGCTCCTCCACTTAATGGTTGAGACTTCCTTTCAACATGTCCCTCACCGCCATGTCACCTTGTGGATTTGGATGATTGCTTGAATGAATTCCGAATGTCGGGTTTGAATACAATTTGTGGGGTTCCTGTCCTTGGCCAACTTCCCATCTTCCCCTTTCTTTTCTTTCCCTTCTTTTCTTTCTATCCTAACCCTTGTTCCACGTGGAATGGAGTAGTTGGGGTGGCCACCTCCCCTTCTAAAAGCTCTACCCTAAGCGGTTAATGGCCACTCACACCTACCTCATCACCTCAACCCCACTAACTTAGGGTGCACACTAAAACTCATTCTCTGTTTTATGAGCTTGCCACTTCCTACCACTTTCTTGCCTCTATTGGCTACTTTAATGTGTTGTTTTTCCGTGCCATAGTTTGAATTTGTCCCCTATGGACATCCATGCACGCATCTTTTTTTACTAGCAATAAATACAAGAGGTATTCCACAGTGTTTCAGCCTCAATGTTTCAGTTGTTGACTAGACCCATACCCATCATGTATAAGGTTATTGGGACTTAACATGCATAAGCCATGCCCCATGCCACATTTGTCATGCATGATGGTACTCGTTCACTCGTTCGGTGTTTCACAATAGCATTAGGATTTTAGCAGCTACGATTTTGGCAATTAGGGTTGGGGCAACTACATGTCTTTCAGTTTAGGATTTAGGTTGTAATTCTCTTTGGGTTAGGGTTAGGGTTCATTGCACTTGTAATTTCCATCATTTCATTATAGGATTTTGCATTAAATCATTTTATAAATGTGTCAAACAAATCTGTGTAAAACTTGATGAAATAGAATGTGAGTCCAAAGATGTAAGGAAGTAAGCAAGGAAAATAGTTATTTCTCCAATTTAGGTACACAACTAATTTTCAATTTTCAATTTTCATATTCAAGAGTAGAGTTCCAAGAGCTTAAAAAAAAATAATGAAGAGGACACTTTTTTTACTTTCCAAAGAATAATAAGTCCTAAATGCTCGCAACACCCAAATTGGGTGTCTACAATATTTTGAAATATAATACAATAAGACCAATATACTATTTTGAGCAATTTCTATTTTAGAATTTTATTTTTCAAATCTAGTTTTAGCATCCAAAATCTTACATTGAAAATGAACGATCATGATTTTCTCATTCAAGTCATCATGCTTGGTTTAACACTAGAGATCTTCATTTTCTAATGTTTCGGGTTACTTCAAATGATCCTCAAATACACTGCAAACTCTTGTTGGTTCTCGTTTTGTTTTATTGGGTGTAGTAGGACAATGAACACCACCCTCCCCATTATTTTCCCTTGGATGCACCTTGAAGCACTTATGGGCTTCTATTTTTTTCTTAACTTAGTGGAGACTGAGCACCAACAGCACACTCTCCCTTTTTTTTCCTTGGACACACCTTGAAGCACTTACGGGTTTCAATTTTCTTTGATTGGATAGAGACTGAGCACCCCCCCCCCTTCCCCCCCTTTTTTTTACCCTTGGCATAAAATGATGTATTTGTCGCTTTAGGATTTAGGAAATTAACACAAGGAGGACCAATACTATCCTCCCCCCTTTTTTTAACCCTTAGCGTACAATTAAGCACTTGTTGCTCTAGGGTTTAGGAAATTTGGGACTAGGGGGGAGGACCAACACTACCCTCCGTAGTTTTTTTAACATTCGGCATACAATCAAGCACTTAGTGTATAAACCCACCCTCTAGTGTATTGCACGTCAGTTGTGTCTCCCAATAGAGCAATGTTTTGTGGTACTGCATTGCTTAGTATTGTATCAGTGTTTAAGACATTTGCAATGTTTTGGATGTGAAGGTTGTTTTCTTTAGCCCTAGGGTTTCGTGTGAAATCATTGTGTTTTGCCGGAATAGTCATTTGGACTACATAGGAATGGCACAATTTTTTAGAGGATTGGAGGAAGGCATTACTATGTTGTGTTTCCTCCATTGTTGCCGAGTTTTTCTCATTGTTTCAATTAGGTAGAACCACATTGAGATCAAGGTTCAAAATGTTTATTAGTAGTGTTTTGGGTGCCTTTGTGAGGCTTATCTATGCTTGCACAAAACTATTCTTCTATTCTCAGGAGCCCTACGTAACTTGGATTCACCAAATGAAACAATATTGGCGGTCCTTGGAGGAGGAGGGGTTCTTCTACCTCCAAGTTCTCTAGGTGTGAGTTTAAATCTATCTCCATGCCAATGTTCTTGGAATCAAAAAAATTACAAAGGGATGCTCTAAATTCAACTACAAATGGAGTTAGACCTCCCATGTTCATCGCATTCAAGCACGGCAATATGATTGTTTAATATTATTGGCTACAAATTGTCCAATGTCCGGTAGCATTTGGTAGAGGCGTGGCTGCAAAACTCTGCCATCAACAATGACTATGCTTCTTTCGCTACAAGTAGGATTTAAAGCCACTTGCTTCTTATATATGCGCTTTGGTCTACAAGTCTAGAGTCCCGTAGTGTCCACAAGGGTGGATTTCTTTGTATCTTGGTTTTTCTTGGCCTTCACATTAACATTTGTAGTCTTTCGTGAACGTCGAGTCTTTGCATTCAACGCAACTACCAACTTCGGTCTCTATTTCAACAACAACAATGAGGTAACTATCTTCACCTTTCCACTATGGTCCTACGGACCATGTTGGCAATGATAGTTGCAGATTCAGAAATAGAACAAGACATTCAGGAAGAGTGCAATGTCTACATGAATCATGAGACAAAAAAGAGCCTTCCTTTACAATGTGGGAGAGAAATGTATACCAGATGATTTCCTTTGATGTGGTTGTAGTAGCCCTAAAAGTGTTAGGTTGCTTGCCTTGTTTGGTGCGGATCTTCACATACCTGCAACTGACCCCTCCGTTGGTATTTTCCCTCCCCTGTGTGAAGTCCTCGACCTTGTTAGTCAGAATCAAACACTGCCGAGCCACTACGAGGTCTTTCTTTAGACTTCCATGTACTCTACGGATGAGGTGAGTCTCTCATAACTCCCATAGCAAGTTTGCTCTCTAGATAGGCCCTTCACACAATTGTTGCACCTTTGCTTCAATGGAATGCAACTCCACTTCGAATTGGTCCTTATAAAATCCATTCCAATGAAATGTGTTTCTGAAATTGAGTTTGGTATTTGTGTTCATGAATACATATGGGGTAGAAGCTACACCTAAATCCTTTGAATCTACCATGGCAACTAAGTGACTGCCTTCCACCTCTCAGACGTACATTTCTTGCAATGCCTCAAAGATGCGATCCTAAACCCTAAGACGATAGCAATGCTAAGTAGAGAGTAGTTTAAAACCATAGTTTATGTAAAATATTTTACTCCTAAACTATAGAGTATAACTTACAACCCTTGAACCTAAAACCATCATATCCAAACACACCCTAAATCTTGTAGCATCTCCCCTTAAGCATCCCATCAGCAACTTGCACACAATTATCCTCATCATACAACTCCCCTAAATTGCAGTAAAATTACTTAGCAAAAACAAAATCAAGAGAGTTAGTGCTAGAGAAGCAAAATTGTAACCGTCTAAAGCCGCCAAAACCCTAGCCGCCCTAAATCCTAATGGCTATACACAACAAGACGACAAAACATTCATCCAACATAGATTTCAAGACTGAAACACTGACATTGGCTCGAATCCCAAGAACATGTCCCATGATGCATGCCTTGCAACCTCTATGGACCATGTCCCAACACGGATGCATGCCCCATGCATGATTTCCCATCATCATGATTGTGTTGGGTTCGAAACATTGCAAAGTTATCATCGAAAGTTACTATGGGGGATAAAAAGGACCAATTGCATGTGCATCTAGATGTCAGGCGGGAGACCCGACCAAGTTAGCACAAGTCTAAGAAGGCCAGGCTCATTAAATAGAGAGTGAGAAATAGTGAACTCGCTAACTTAGACCTCCAAGGATTAATGAGCACTACTTTTTGAACTACTACTACCCTCTAATTAATTCCAATGACTCCTAATCCACTTCCTAATGGATAGAAGATCCCTACTATTGTTCCTATTAAGTCATCTTCTTCCTACCCCCTCCTTTCACTTGTGGTGTTGTGGTGTTGTTGTGTTGGAGATAATAGACTTGTAGGTTTACTCTTTTCTAAACCTTTTACTTCTACTATAGTGTTGTATCTATTCCTAACTTCTCCTATTTTTCTTGGTTTATTACTCTATCCTACCTCTCTTTCTATCTACCTATGCTTGCTACTCTACCCCTTTCTCCTCTAATACTTCTCTGGCCTATGTTCCCCCTATTTTTCCCCATTCTACCCCTTCTTTTCCTTTACTATCCTATTCTACTTTTACATTTTTAAAGCCCACCCCCATAAGAAGAAAAACCCAATAACAACAAGTGGGGTGGCTGGACAGAGCCCTAAGCTACCATGCCTCTAATTAGCAAGAGCCTCTTTGTTGGCTAGGCCTCATGAGCTACCGAGCCAACTAATTGGCTAGTCCTATGCTTCCGGACCTCCTGGCAATTGGGGCTGGTTCTAAGCTGGGCTAGCCCGACTAGCCTAAAAATGAAGGCTGAGGACTTGAGGGAATGCAAAAAAAAACTTGGACTTTGTAAGGGATAAACTAAACAAGTGAGGATAGGGGAAATTCCAAGGTTGAATACATTAGGATCTATTCCCTACTTTTGGGTACTAAACTTTGGTTTGTTTCCAAAATATTTTGGAAACTAAACTTTGGAGGTGAGCATTGGGTAGATTCAAAGCTCTGTTATCGATTTGGATTTAACACTAAATCTAAGACTCGGAGGTACCTTGGGGTTCAAAGCCTTGCCATTGGTAGGACTTTAACACATTATCTAAGACTCTTGGGACCTAGGGGGTCCAAAGCTTTGCCGTCCTCAAGGGACCCACAATGACAGGTGCAAAGCTAAACAAGGTTAGTAAAACATGGGGTCTTGGAACACCTTCAAAGAACCGTGATATATGTTAATATAACAATGGTTAGTATGAGACTCAAAGCAAATTAGAAGCCTCCCAAAGTGGCATTGTCAAGGTATGGTGGGGGGTTGGCTCTAAGGTTACTACAAGGACTAATAGACACTCACAACTTCCAAAAGATGTGACAAAACCCAAGGGAAGAAGGCCACAACGCCCTCTTGGAGGTTAGTAGGACTTGAACTAATTTGGGACAACAACCACAAGGAAAATACAAAGCTTGCAATGAAAAATGACAAGAAGACACAAAGTGCAAAGGAACCTCAAGACCTCTACAACTTGCAAAAGACTAGCAAAAAGACCAAAAAACAATAAGAAGATAAACACCACCAAGGTTTTTGGCTAAACGCCAAAAGTTCCAATAAAAGTGGATCCAACCACTAGAAGAAAATTGTGTTGCAATGAACAAAAGCTAGGTGATATTTTTGTTCACTACAACACAAATTTTTGAAAACTACGTTTATTACAATGCAGTTTTTTGAAAATTGTGTTGTAGTGAATAAAAATGTCCCCTAGCTTTTGTTCACTGCAACACAATTTTCTACTAGTAAATGGATCCAAATACAAAATTGAGGTCGTTTGAGAAGAGAAGGCTGCCCTTTTGTAGGCAACTATGCACCTTGCCTCCTCCCTAAGTTACAAGCCGAGAACTCCATTCCCACAAATTGGAACCCTAAACCCTAGATCTTCTTGCCATTTTTACCCACACTAGGGCGTTGACCTCCTACCTTCTGCACATATTGCAAGCCGAGAACCACGTCTCCAAGATGGAAACCTTAAACCCTAAATTTTTCACTAGATTTCAGCCTACAACTAAGGAGTTGACTTCCCAGCTTCTACAATGGCCCAATTTCTAACTTTTGGAGTTTAATTGTGAAACCCTAAATGGATTGCACCATTGGCTTCAGAAAGCCATTTCTATTGCAAAGCACCATTTGCCCCTTTTCCCTTTGCAAAACCCTAGTGAAACCGAGCGCCAACTTCAATAAAAAAAGTGTTGAAAATCTAACTTTCGGAAATTGCCTTTTCTAAAGAAGGTGATTGGCTAGGATGATTTAGAAGGTCTAAGGGGGTAAAAAATGACCCTTCATTGACTTTGTTTTGACTCTACTTGCTCTTGGGATAGCGGTCAACTCCCCGCACAAGTTGCTGTATCATTTACATTAGAGGGAACCTCGTGGTTTGGATACCTCTTACTATCGGAATGTTGCAAAACTTGTCAAAGCGCATTATTAATATAAAAGAACCTATCCTAATTTTTAGAGAGATTTTACCACCTTCCAAAGAATTTCTTGGAATTTTCCATTGTGGATTTTGGTAGTTGACCGTTCAGAAAGAATACTTCTGCAAGTCAAAAAATTCCGAGACTTTCTCTGGAACCTCTTAGGGAATCCTACAATGGTTGTCAGCAATTTTTCTGTATTAAATATGGCAGTCACCAGGGTGGTTCCTAGTTTGCATAGGCCATGTATTTTTAGGCTTTAAGGGAATTTTTCATCAGAAGCTATCTAGGTGGTAAGGATTGTTGGGCATGAAGAAATCTAGCTCCACACGGAAACTTAACATTCAACTCAAAATAGGCAACACAATAATTTTTCTCCCAGCCAAGTTTAGGCGATAGAGAATTATATTTCAAGTGAAAGTGTCTACATAACACAAGAAACACATTGCATTTTGGCGACTTACTAACTTGGTCACACCCTGAGTGAAGAAAGTCACATCCTAGCTACAAAGGATAGAGGATCCGAAATTTGAAAGCTAAATTTTAATGCACATTAGACTTCTAAGCACACTACAATGAAATGCACTTTGAAGCACTCTGTAGCAAACTAACAAGCTTAAGGCTTCCAAGAAAATTGTGAAGTCCTTAAGTAAATGATTGTCTTAAATGTAAAAGTAATCATGAGCTAGTCAAGTTCTAGGAAACACAAGGGAGCAGAATAATGCTAACTTGCTAAGTATCAAATTGGCGCTTCGTTTCAATCTTCCATGAGTCATATGTAGCATCGTATGGAAAATTAAACAAGTCATAGAATCCTTGATCTTTCATTCCAACGACCAAGTGCAGATGGTTACTTAGGCGATTGCATAACTTCATCTTCATAAACGGCACAGTACTAAATGTTTGCTCATCTTGAACCGATCCCAACACCATTACAATTGCTATCTCTGCAATCTTCAGATACTCCGACAATTGATGATGCAAGTGTGAATTACCTTCAATTGTACGCCACATTCGAATCATAGGATTCACGTGAAAGGGCTCGAACATCATGAGTTTCAAATTACTTTGCATGGTAAGCATAAATAAACTTGTTTGCATGTCCAATTTTGCAAGTGACAAAAACGGATCAATCTCTAAGTTGAGGGTGTTGTTCTTGCCGGTGAAAGGCTTTGTGTATCCATACATAGCTTTCATGACTACTAGATGAGAATGGAAACTTTGCTCGCACTCCTCATCAAGCCAATATTGCGGATAAACTATACCCAACACATTTATGAGATGCGATGCTGAAAACCATGTTGTTAGTTTTGAGATTAGTGTGGATGCAGCACCTATGAATCAAAGCAAGAAGTTAACACAATGATAGAGATAGCAACACATTCAAAATTTTGAACAATTATGAAGAAGATTGATCCAAAATTTGAAAACCGTGATTCGTACATGTAGCAACACTCTTCACAAAGTCGATGATTGCTGCATACATGTCTCGAGTGACTAGGGTGCTGATCCGTGTGATTGTATCTCTATAGATTGCCCGAATGCTATGTCCAGTGCATTCGAAATTCAAATATTCAACGCCATCAACGTTCAAATCCAAAGTGTTTGTCACCCATTTCAAGGGTATCGCATCATGTCGTGTGTTGACTAAAGCATTGAAGTCCCAAAATGAATCATGAGTGTATGTAGTAATAGGATCACAATACATCGCATTGATGTCAGCTTGGCAAATTTTTACAACAGCCAAAAAGTCACAGATAAATGCATCTGATTTCTAAGCATATTGCATGAGCGCATGTACAAATCACAACATGGGCATGAGGCATGCAAACCCAACAACTATTTTCACGTCTATGAGGTGATAAATGCAAGTTTTGGCAATGTTGGTTGTAGCCAAATCTTGCTCCATCTTTACAAGAAGTGTCCTGTATTCATTCATAACTCAGACAGTAGAGGGATAACATTGAGAGCCACCGTGTTTTTATATTCTTGAGGATCTTCAAACCCTTGGTCTGAATAACCTCGACAAGTTTTACAAACTCCAAATGCCGCTTGGGTGAGTGGCTAAAATAGGTATATAAATCTTGTAACATGCCTTCAATTTGACTTACAATTGGTAGTTCACTTAAAATTTGGACAGCCAACTTGGTTCTATGGGCTTATAAAATAATATAATATACATTAGGTTATATCATGTAACTATAGTAAATGTCTCTTCACATGAATTTCAAATAACTCATATTCAATCCTTAAGGAACCAAGGATTCAATCACACTTTTAAAATGACAAATTTAATTGATTATATTGTGCAAATATCAAAAGACAAACAAATTTGAATGAAAAAAATTCTACATAAAAACTATTCAAAATTGTTTCACTATAGCAACTACCTTAACAATATAAACCAATTAGAATTTAATTATAATAAGAGAAGTTCTGTGGGATCATTGGGATGTAACTTACCATGCAATGTATGCCTTCGACCCTTGGGCTCCAAGATTGTTGTAGCTGTCGCACAACACCATTCCTGGATCCTTTGAAAACATTGACTCCATTTGTACATTAACATAGCAATGAATTGATCACATAACCACCTTAGCACAATAATTACCTTCACATGTTTACAACACTTGAAATAAAAAACACTTGAAATATATGAACATAGAACATAATTAAATTTAAAAATAGGTTAGGAATTTACTTGCGCCAAAGGCTAAAAGCTTTGTGCTAATGTCTTCTTTGGTGAGGCCACCAACTTTAGTTACAGCTCCCATGATTACTTTGGTGAGATTGTCTATAGTCGCTCTCTCCTGGATATGCTTAAGCGATAGCAAAATCGGTAAGCGGCTCCAATTGTCAATGATGTATGCATGGATAGAGACCCAAGTGCCATTATCAATGGTTGTTACTTCGTCACAAGTGATGGATATGAAGTGTGCCAGTTGTATAACTCCCTTTGCCTTTGCTAAAATTTGTTTGTGCATATGCTCTGCCATATTCCAATCTGCATTGTCGCTCTAGTGGCACTTGGCTGTCTTCGGCACTTGTAGGAAATCAAACAGTGTCTTCATAGCTTCAAACTCCAACATAGGCCGGCCTTGATGTAACAAGTGAAATATCAAGCCCATTTGTTGTTTCTTTCGAGCACACTCTCCTTTGACCTTGGTGACTAGCTTGTCAATCGATACTATAGCCAACCTTGATGCATACCTATGTTTATTTTGCAGGTGCTTGCAATTTTTTGCAACAAACCACTGCCCTTTCTTTATACCATTAATCATGTTCTTCTTAGCTTTCCGCATCCCTCCATGCTTCTTGAGCGTATCCCATTTGGGTGCAATAATCTTGTCACGGACTTCTATCACGGAACAAATGCGACACTTCATAACCTCACAGAGGCCATCTGAACCTTTCACACACTTTGCCCATAGAAGTTTAGCCACCCAACTCTCTTGGAACTTACGAGTGGCCTCATATGATTTTTTCTTCTTCTTGGTAGCTCTATGCACTTCTTCACTAGCAGGTTGATCATCACTTATGACTACAATATCATTGAAACTCAAGTCTATCAGATCTTCACGAAAATCTATTATAACCTGATCAACTTGAGAAGGGTCGCTCAATGGTGTAATTAGTTTCATAGCTAGATTTGAACGAGACTTCTTCTAACGGGGTTGATCGCAAACATTATGAAGAGTGTCCCTACAACGAATAGGAACTTCCCTAGACTTATGAATGTAACAGTGATCGCTCTCAAGAACTAAAGTCCTATCAGTAGAACCAATTGTACTAGTGAGAATGGAACCGACAGCCGGGGAGTTATAAGTGCTATCAAAAGTTGCCCAATGCTCTCAGGTGCGAGTTCCATAACCTTGGTTCATTCCACCACTGTTGCTTCCAGTGGTGGCTCTCGAGAAATACCTTTTAGGTGTAGAACCACGAAACATGGTGAAATTTAGTAAACAACAATACTATTGCTAGACTAAAAATTCTAATGTTGGAACGTTGTGTAATTTCATAACAATGCAAAATTGTAGACAAAGAAAGATGAAAACAACAAGTATACTCATTGAATACACAAGTGCAAAGTTGTGAAGATTGAAGGTAATGCATTGCTCTTTTAATATAATTCTATATATGTCCCACTTCCAAGCTCCCATTCAATTCTCAAGTTACCTCGTTGTATCCAAGGCACTAAAGGCAATGACAAATTTTCAAAAACAAACGACTCTTATTGAAGACCTCTACAAAGTACTAAACCTAATAATGTACATGGGAAGATTTGTACAAAGAAATCAAGTAGTTAACAACATTATCTTGAAGGCATAGAAACCAACAGGCTATTAAACAAAGCTTTCTGAGATCTTAAATTTGAATTTGGCCACTTCAATTAATTCTCACTTGATTTTCCTCTAGTAGTCTGTCTCCTCTACTTCCAAACAAGGGAGACTAGAGAGAGAATAAGGCGACACCAACAACCCAATTGATAGATCAGATGGCGCCAAATTTGACTCAAAGCTCATAGGTTGTCACTAGATGGTGACATGATCCTACGTAGATGTTAAATCACTCAAGTTACACCTAGAGACATGGCCCACATAGTTACATGATTTCAGGCTTTTCACATCCTTCACCCGTAGAAATTCTAGCAATTAAATTTTTAAACCCCTATTAATTCCTCATAGTAAAGAGAATCTTGGTTCTTACCAACAAAATCTAGCACTTTTTCACCAAGAAAAAAAAGACTGATGGTTGTGCAAGCCCATATTCTTACTTTGCACATGTAGGGATGGGAAGGATAAATCTTATCCTCTGTTATATATGTAGGAAATAGGGAATTTTTTTGCATACAAGGGAATCTTGGCAAATGGACTTTGTTTCCAATCCCTTGGCATACTCCAAACCCTAGATCAACGTCCATTGGCTGTAGATTTGTCCATAGTCCCATTGCAATATAGTAACCCCTACAATACTAGCAATTAGAGCTCTATGGTTTCGACGGTAGAATGGAGAAACGGAGACCTACCTAGGGATCTCACAAGACTTCTCTAGGCTCAATTCTAGCGAGACTAGGCCACTGACTTAGTAGGTTTGGGTGCTTTTGTACAACTTCATTCAAACCTCTTAACTTCCACTATTTTGAATTCTAACCTATGAACAGGTGGTCATTTGAGGCGTTACTAGATCTGAAACTTAAATGAGACCAAATACCTATTTTGCTATGTCACAACCTATTTTGGCCTTATGCTCTATTGTAGGTTTTTACATCTAATTACCTACTAAATTGCAAAATTTGACAAAAAAAAAATAAAAACTATGAGTCCCAAATTATGAACTAGGAGCTTGCAAGCACCAACTGAAAGAAAATTTATATTTCCAAAAAGTTGATGTGCTTTCCTATTTTCAAAATAGTTTCAAGAAAACTACAACAAAAATTGAGACCATGGGAGCCTAGTTCAGTGTACCCAAAATCCATCATCTGCCAAGAAAACAATAGGACTTTAGGGATTAAGAAGTCTTATGAATTTTTAAAATTGTAACCATATAAATTCAATCCACATGTATTATAGATCACATAGGAAAAGAGAAATAAGGATATCACTTATGGATTGAAAGATTATAATGTTTGATCTAGGGTGTGTTAAAATTGTAAAAGTAATTTGAAGTCTTTCTATCTTCTTTTTACAAGTCAAATCTAAAATTGAGGTGATTAATAAAATATAAGGTAGTTATTGGACCTCACATGTATAACCATAATTGATTTATTGCTTCTCAAAATATAGTTCGTAATTTTCTTAAACAAATTTCCAATGTGATTTTCTCCCCAACATCCAATGCACTTGAGGTCTCATCTCCAAGATCCTTTAGTACAAAAAAATCAAGATTTGCAATGGACACCCTTGCACAAAACCATCAATTGAGAAAGCATAAATAATTCTTCACACTTAAAATAGATTTTAAAGATTTTTGATGCTATTCAATTGGAAAAATACTAAAAATAGCACTTTAGTTAGATTTTGTTTACCCCCTAATGCAAGTTGGGATTTGGTCTACGGAGATCATACACACAGGATGTAGTGAAGAATCCCAAATACAGGAGACCATATTGTGGCTCCTGGTTGCATTAGGGGTTAACCTTGGAAGTATGAGGCCTAAGACCATATAATTTATTTCAAATTTGTTTGCTTTGTTTCTTCTATTTTTCAAACTCAGTTTGAGTGAAAATCATTGTTTCTTTCAAAGCTGAAATCATATGTCTTCCATAAGTCATGCATTTTTTAAATTTATTGGTGATGATTTGAATCTATCTTGATTATTTGAAGAGAAAATGAAAAGAAATCATATCTAATACAAAATTAGTTTCAAAACTTTGAAATTTTGACCCCAAGTATAAATTATAGTGAAGAATATTACAATGTTATCCAATTTGCCATATCATTTAATAAATAGAAATTTAGAAGACCATGGTAATCAGTCCCAATATTCAAATTATAACAAAATATTCATTTTTTGGAATTTCTGAAAATTTCAAATTGTATCAAAATTTAGACTTGGTTTGCTATATTTCATGAATTGAAATCAAATTCAAAAAGGATCATTTTTATGGGTGAAATTCACATCAAGTAAACTACAAGGTCATTCATGGCACACACATCCAAGTTCATATAAAATATGCAAGGCACCCATGATGATATTTTGAGCATGTGACAAGTGGACCTTACAAAAAAAATGGATGAAAAAAAATGATTTGCTTCCTCTCACATATTTTGTTGTCATCCCAAATCCAAGATTTGGCTTCTTAGGTAGTCCAAGGTTAGCTTTAAAATTTTGTCGACCCCATAATATGGTACCTTGGGCATTTAGAATTTAAGAATAGTCTCACATTTTGATTGCAATAGGCAAGAGAGACTAATTGGTGCAATTGGATGGAAGGGAAGAAAAAAATTGATACGAAGGGTACAAAATGTGATGAGATTTTGAGGGGACAAGAACCAAAGTTTCCTTAAATGAACACTTGTTCAATCTTGAATCCTCTTAGATTGAAAGCACTCTTACTAAGGTCAAAGCATTCCAAAACGTCCATGTACCCATTCATGACAAGTAGACATCCATTGAAAGTGTCCCCCATTTTGCCATTAAAGTATTCACTTGCTTAATTGTGATTGATTGACATTTGATTCTCTAAATTTCAATTTTATAATCAAGCTATGTGACAATTTCAAGGGTCTAGGGGCTTCTACTTTGAAAATTCATAGTAATTACATGTCTTATCCAAAAAAATCAAAGTTTCTTTTTGTAAATGAATGATTTTGAATTGCTTCTTTTTACGTTTATAATGTTTTCACCTTACTTGGTTCTCCAAAGTCTTTTCCATCAGGTGCCCACAATTGCAATGAGACATATTTATGTACATTTTGAGACTTAGCTTTGTCTCCTCTCATTCATACACTCCAACTACATTCAAGTATTCAACCTTACAATTACTAATCTGTAAATAATATTGATAATGCAATACCCTAGATTCACCAATTTTATAGAATACTTTATTCCATCCCGAATTCATTTTTTTGTATTTTGTAGTACTAATTTTCAAAGTTCTTAAAACAATGCAAAGTAGTGCACTATGACAAACAAAATTTGTCCACCATAGCTTGCAAACAACCTTAGATGCCAATCTAACATGAAGTGTCACTTTATGCACAAATATGTCTTTGTTGCCTTAATTTACCCTAAAATGATGGGCTAGTTACCTTGAAAACCATCCCTTTGGATATCAATCATGTTATCCTTTGGCTTAAAAGAAAATGCAAAAGCACTCATTGGAAGTCAAACTACCATATAAAACCTCCTCTTTTCACACAAAATTTTGAGGATGAATAGTTGCATTTCTATCCTACATAGAAAGATTCTTTGTCATTTATTGGACAAAAACAACTGCGGCATCCTTTAACTCTTTAAGGGTTAAATAAAGGTTTCAGTTTGTTGGCTTTGTAGAGTAAATGTTGAAAAATCTAATTGATGGGACAAAAAATAAACTATCAACCTATGTTTAAGATAAAAAAAAATTTATTAAAGAATTACAAAAAATGAATATTCAAAAATGATTGACACTCTAATTTAGGTTTGAAGCTAATGAAAAAAATAGACAAGAATTATTTTTTACTTTAGGATGTGCTTATGATATAACAATAAAAACACCATTTAAATAGTTGAATGAACTAATGTGATAGTGTGGTTTGTAGCTTACAAAAATCATCATTTTAGCAATCAAAGATGCTTGCAAAACAGCATTGTCCCAGCTTGAAGGAAGTTTAATGGGTCAAGAAAAAAAGATAGACAATCAAACTACCAATGGTGTTGAAGTGGATGTAGATGGAAGAGATAAAGAAGAAACTGAAAATCAGGTACAATTTAAGAGCTGAAAAATTAAATTCGGGAAGGTTATAGCTAGTGCTTGAAATATTTTTCAGCAAATTTTCCTTGAAAGACAAATAGAATTGGCATCTAACCTAAGTCATTTCATATTTTCTAGGAGCTTTGTGGAATTAGTTATGAATTTTTGAAGTTGAAATGCAATGGTCACAAAAACATACACCCCTAAAATGTACACTTTTTGCATATTGTTGGTACAATGAAATTAAAGCAACATGTACAAATAGTGTACATTTTAGGAGGCTGATGTTTATAGAACTTGACCGCTTTATGGACCTCTTATCTTATTAATATTTAGTGACTTTGTAAGAATACATACAAGTTGGTAACTATGCTTTTACAACCAAGACTTTTATTTTAATGTATATAGGAACGATACACTTATTTAATTGCTGCTGCGAAACGATCGGAACAAGCAAGACTCCTCAATTTTGTGAGGCTAGCTGATTATCTTATAACCGATGCTTTACGAATAGTCCTAACAAGTACTCTTGAAGAGCTCTTACATGAGATTCGAAATGTCAATGAAGTGCAACGACATTCACATTCAATGATTGAATTAGACCCCTCGATGGAAGATGGCAAAGGACAAGAATCAAGGGTTGAAGAAGAACCACGACATGAAGAGCCGGAACCGGTTGTATCTCATGATCCTGAACCAACACCAATTGAAAATTTGGTTCCTAGTATTCAATACTTCATTGTGGAATTACATATTGAAGATGAAATCTTAACATTTGAACCTTCGTATCAAGATTATGCAAATAAGGTATGGAAGTATACAAACACATTAATCATCAATAATTAAGTACTATGATACCATAGCATGAAGTCACCTTTGGTGAAAAATAATGAAAAAATTTGAAGATGAATGGTTTTGGAAAGTAATAAGCTAGTTTGTCAAAATCCAAGGAAAAGTTACATAAAAGAAGTTAAAATGTTGGAAAAGATACTTGTTCATTGAAAGCCATCACTATCACTTTCCTATGCAATGAAGAAAACAATTCTACTTCCAAGATTATTTGAAGGGTTGCCAAAGTTTTAAAATGTAATTAATAATTTCCGAATAAATTGTTGAACTAGTCCTTCTAATTTTGAATAATTATTTGGCAAAAATGTGCCAAAGGTGACCTCAAACTATGATTTTTAGGAGTAATGTTTGTTGCTTTTATTTGTCAAGTTTCAATATTCCATTTTATGAGATTTTTTCAGACATGGAAGGCCAAAAGAGTATTTGTTTCTCATATGTTTTACATGGATAGGAAGAGTTAGATTGTTTCAACATGAAAAAGTTATCACATTAAATAGTAAAAATTGGGCAAGCAATGTGTTTGATCATGTTGGTAATTTGGCATTTATTTGTTTTTTTCAAATTCAAATTGAAGCAAAAAATTTGAGTTCATAGGCAAATTTTTAAGAAAATTGACTCAATTTGCATTTGAAAATGAAAAAAATACATAACTATGACTATACATATTACATGTACAATTTATACAATTTTGATAGATTTTTTCATTTATAAACAACATGAGCCATTTTATTCATGCAAAAGATGTTGAAAACTATTATTTTCTTATGCCATCATCCCCCACAAAAGTCCCTTAGTAAGGAAAGATGCACATACATCAAAGATATGCACTGAAATTGTTTTAAGCATATACTATTGTTGTGATTTTGGGGTATTTTGTGTTTCTAATCAATAAGGATGATTTTGATTTTAATATAATTTTACAATTTTTATTTTAATAGTCAACAATAGTTACAAAGATAGTAATTATCAAACACTAAAAAACTTGTAACCTTTCATTTAAATAAAATTTAACATTAATTCTTTTTGTCTAAATCCTTTTAATAATGTAATTGAAATAAATTCCTTTAAATGTTTAAGTTTTTACTAATTTTCTTTGAATTGTTTTGAATCTTCATGAAGTAATTATTTCTATAGCATTGTATATAGCATATTTAAATATATTTTCAATAAATAAATTACTATGAATAAATCTCGACAAGTTTTGCTAAGAAAATGAAAAGAATACGTCACTTGTTCGATTTTTCATTTGTTCTTAAAAGTGTTAAATTGAAAATTTCGATTCCAAATACAAAGAAGAAAATTGAACACTTTGCATTTTTTTAATCTTTAGATTTCATGAATGTTTAAATTGCATGAGTAATTAATAATAGTAGATAGACTTACGTAGTTATTTCAATATTTAAATCATCACTTTTATTTCATTTTCCACTATAATAGGATTTGAGAATTATAGTGAGATCTTTCTATTGAAGTAATTATCATAAATTTTTCAATTTTTATTTCAAACCCATATAAACCTTTATGAATATTTAATAATAAATCCTTGTAAGAAAATCATAAGAAATCCTTATAAATCCTCAATCCTTCTTAAATTTAATTTTAAGAGTCCTCCTCCAAGATTAGACATTATATTATAAAGACCTAATGATAAGACAAACATAGCCTAAGCATATAAAATCTTGGATTCTTCTTCCATCTAATTGTTGTAGATTATTGCAATAGTTCTCTATCACTTATAAGTTAAAGATGTGTAGTTGCAAGCTATAGTCAACTAGTTTTGAGACAAGCCATTTGTACACACTTGTAAGTACTCAGTGTGCACTATTGTCTATATTGAAAAAATCTTGATTTTTAAAACTGGTTTTTAAAATGTTTAGTATTGGATAGTTACAAAATTTCAATGCCCAATACTTGAAGTTATCTACATGTAAGGGATGATTGAAATTTTAGTTTGTAAAAACAAATTATCTTGAAGATATAGGATTTTGAAACCTATCAGGGCAATGGTCAACTTGGTGTATCACTTTTTCGACACACTAATTAGGTGATTTTTGTTTAAAACCTCCGAAGTTTGTCTAATTTGTTCATTTTGATCAATTAAGAACACCCTAAAATGAAGAAAAAAATTGTGCACCTCAATGGGTTCAAAATGTACATTCCTAATGAGATGGGTTTTTTTTAAATTTGAAGTTTTGGGATCTATTCATAGATGTGAGAAAAAACGTTCAAATTAGAGGATTTGCAAGTATCATAATGCACAATTTATTAAATTTTTATTGATAAAATTAATTCTTTTATATATTGGACCACTAAATATAAATCATATCCAAAAATAATCTTCAAATAAAATTATTTGATATTCCAAATGCTTGTTATTAAGGATTTAATGTACATAGGACAAAACTTACTTTTTCAACTAAAAACTTCATTATAAATTCTTAAAATTCTTTGATTGTGATGAAGTTTTTTTTCTTGATACATTACCAATCTAGGTAATTGAAACCACATTTTGTGAAATCAGACTTTAATATATTTAAAAGATGAAGTCATTTGACACAAGGGAGCGGATTGATATTGTAGTTAAGACAACCTTTTTGGGTATCCCAAGCTGAGCATTGCCCATCAAGTAATAATACTTTGACCAAACAATGGCAAGACTTGTCAATTTAATATTTGTAAATTTATTACCAAGTCCACATAAAGTCAGTTTTCACTCAAAACAACATCTAAAGTTCAAATTATCAAAAAAACATTTAATAAAGAAAATTAATCAATCAAGTAAATAAAAAAAGACTAGTAGACATTTTTTTAATTTATAAAAAAAAATAGAATATCTAACAAGTTTAATTTGAAAGAATTTTTTATTGAAAATTTTGTGGCTAAAAAATTCATTCAAAACATTCTTCTTTTGGGATCTTTTTGAATTTTGAGTGCATTGAGGCAATATATCAATGCACTAGTTTTTTTTCCTAAATGCCTCATTTCAACTATTTAAAGATGTTGTCTTTAGAATTTTTTATCTTTTTCAAAATATGATATGACCTTCTATCTTGATAAGTATGTTTTTACAAAATTGTAAGTAAGAATTTAATGGTTGATGTCTGGAAATTTTGAAAATCTTGAAAAGCAATGAAAAATAATGCATTCCCTGCATTTTCAAGACTTTTTCTTTGAAAATATTTTAACCCCTAAACGTCCAAATTCATCTCCAAAATTGACAATTTGAGAAAAATCATTATAAAGTGCTATTTGGAAGCATATTTTGGAATGGAAATGCAAATAAAAGTTATAGATTTTGATTTGTAGATTTCATTTGTATGGTTAGATTCACCAATGCTATCACTAATCTTTTTTTATAAATCTTGAAAGAGAAATTCCAAAATTCCTTCAAAATCTGACTGCAAGTAAAGTATTATCATTTTTTGAGTAAAATTTTTTGGAATGGATTTGAAATGAGGTTCTCTTCACATGGTGATGTTTTGAAATTTATCTGTTCTTCCTATCTATGACCTCATTTTGGCAAATCTAATTTTGAACTAAAGTCAAAGCAATTTGACCACTTGACATACTTGCACATTTGTAATTACAGAAAAATATGAACTCTAGTAACACCAAATCCAAACCTTGGATAGGACAACAACTTGATAATGTATCTTCACAAATTAAAATAACTTTCATCCAAGTAGTTAGGAAGATGAAACTGGAGTTTCAATCTATTCATAGTCCAGAAAATGGATGTCGATGGGTTTAGGGGTTAAAGTACAAAAGATTCAAGTATGTTCCACTTCTATATCTTGGAATAAGTTACCCTCCAATACCTGATCTAAATTAAAATCTAAAAAAATCACCATCATCATGATTTAACATTTTGACCTTAGTATTCAATTTTTCTTTTGGAAATTATAAATATTCAATGTACAATTGATTTTAGAAGAAAAATTGAATATTTAAGAATGATTATTGGTCAATGTAGTCATAGATGCATCCATAATGATATGATCTATAGACCATAGTTTACAACCTTTATAGAAGTCACCATAAAAATATTTTTCTACATTTCATTTATTATATGTCTTCATAATTTTAGAACTATCCCTAATCCTTAAGGAATTATCATTACAAGTACTTTAAATTAAAGAATATCTATTTTAACAAGAGTGTACCCATGATGTCCAAAAAATTTAAGACCTTTATATAAATCTATATATTCCTAAATGTGATTAAAAACAATAACCTACACATAAGTAATCAATTGTTGGTAAATATCAATTCTAATTAGGATAGAATCACATATATACATGCATTGTTAGACAATACTATTCAATTAAAATATAGATAGATTATGATATATGACTTCATCAATAATTAGCTAAGAATAGGCTATGTTCTTAATTTCTAGATGCATTTTCATTTAATTTTTTTAATAATTTAATATAAATTTCTAATTTTTTTAAGTATTTGAATCTAATATATACTTGTTCTATTTTACATTTATTAATAAAACCTACCAATGTGAAATTGAGAGTAATATTTCATTTGAAAATAATAATTGGAAAAAAAAATTCCTATAACTTACAAATGAATTGTTTCACTTAATAGGATTTCATATGATAATAAATTTTCTTTCACATAGTATCATAGTAAGAATAATGTGTAGGATGAGGATAGAAGCTTAATCATCAATGTTGAGGTAGTAGTAATTATAGTCAAAACATTGAACCTGAATTGAATCATTAATGCAAATTGAGCATGTATATAATTTTTTGCAATCCATGGACAAAAACTTAAAGGAAACTATGTGACTATTACATGTTTAAATTTCACCTACTAGGATTCAACTTCACTTTTCATAATTGACTTTTTGTAATTTTTGTTTAAATTTTTTTATATAGCTCCAATGTACTTAACTTTTTAAATAACTTGATTATCCATTCTTCGAACTAATATGTAACTATTCTATTAAAATACAAAATATAGAAAAATAATTGGATTTCATTTGATAAATAATTCATATTAAAATCAAATGTATAAGACTTTTAAGTTATTCTTTTAAGTCACATCATTTGATTAAATTTGTGGAAAGAAATCAAATACTTTGCTTTATGAAATATTTAAATTATGACACATTTTCTTCATCACATTACAGATGGAGGGATATGTTGTAGATATTTTAAATGTTGTCCGTTATCTAAAGAGAACTTTGTACCATCCTATTCTCGATGGAATAGTTGATAAAGGTGATGCAGATGTAGACAATTTAGTTTCTTATGTTGAACTTATTGGTGAAAATCAATTTTATACATTATTGACAAAGGTCAATAAAACAATAGCATTGGCATTCATTGTATGTACCATCAAAACTTCTAATATGAGTTTGGATTACATTATTACTATACATATAAGTAAAATATATAGATTTTTAATATTAAAAATTCTTATGTTACACAAAAAAATAGAAATAATTTCAAATATTTAAACCTATTTTATATATGAAAGAAATTTGATTAAATTATTCTTATAACAAATTTATTCATATGGAACAAATATTGAAATTATTATTTAATTAATAAAATCCAATGAAACCTTGAAATAACTCCAAATTGATTTTCAAAAATAAATTTGAAGCTAAAAATATATATTAGCTTTATGATAATATAATTTTCATTTCAATTAAAGCCCATAAACAAAAGTTATGGTTTAATAAGTCCAAATTTTAGTTTGACCAGAAGAAAAAAATCCCTACAAAATCTTCAAAATATATAAAATTCTAAATTTTTTTCTCACTGATTTTATTTTTATCTACACATTAAACTATGATTATTCCATTTGGATTAGTGATGTGAAAGTTTTAGAAAATCTTGTTTTTCAAGCATTCAAAGCACCTTCTTGAAAAAGTAAAAGTACTCCACAGTATTCATTTTTGAACTCAATTTTCACAATTTTCAATAAAAAAAACAATTTACAATGTGAAAATTTCTTGTTAGAACAATCTCATCGTTGAAATTAGTATGTCTCAATTTCATCTTAGAGCTACTACTAATTTAGTTTTCCCTTCAATCTTAAACCTAGCTACTTCTATGTAAGAATTTTTTAATGAGTAAAAATTAAGTGTTTTTTCTTCAAAACTATTTTTCTACACTCTCAACTATAATTTTCAACAAAAAAAATTTGAAGTTTGAAATCAATATTGCAAAAATTTGTGGTTAAGGAGATTCACAGTCAAAAAATCTAATCAAACAAGGTGCAAAAAACTAGTTTTTGTCACTTCGAATGTAAATATCTTCAAATCTACTTAGTCAAAGTTCTTGAAAACCCCCAATTTCCATAGTTTTTTGCTCTTTGCAATAGAAATGGCAAGTATGAGTGGTTTTTGATGGGTAATAGGCCTCAAGTGGGATTTTAAGATTTAAAAAAATGCTTTTTGATTGCAAGGTATTGGCTTTGGCTTTGGCTTTGGCTTAGGAAGGTTGCAAGTAGCTTATTTGGATAGGATTTGGTTTATTGCTCACCTAGTTTTTTAAATTGGAACATATATTTTATCTTTTCACCTTTACATTGCATAATGTGCCCCTTCAATGCTTAATGTGATTGAAATTTGAGGTTGAAAAGGTTTAATGATCAATGAATTGCTTGACCTCTAATTGACCAAGAAGCCTACATTGGGCTTTTCTAGATAAAAATCAAGATTCCAAGACTAGTAGAATTTTCTAGATAAAATCTAGAGCCCTTTCCCCAACTATAAGATTGTATGTGTATAAGCATGTAAACTCTAACTTTTTGTGGCTTTGTGTATGGAATGAACACCTTTATATATATATTGAATAAGAATGTATATATCAAAGTAGGCCAACAACTATGGTGAGAAAAATTTCTTAGACATTTAAAATACAAGAAATTCATCTAATTTTTTGAATTGAGAATATTTAATTTTATTGTAATAGAATTCATTTATAAAGCAAATTGTGGATGAAAATCACTTTTATTTTATGTGTTATACATTCAAAATTTTAATTAATTTTATTATCAAAACTAATTCTATAGTTACTAACATCAATGAAATATTTATACCAATCCATCAAAAATTCTGTTCCTTTTATATCCATCAACCCATTAAGGTCCAGTCAATCACTTTATGGTCAAAATTGATACTTTTTCATTAGTAGCCAAAGTTTTAGAATGAATTTGAGGTTGGATGAAAGGATACGGGTGTGGAAAATTTGGAAATTAATGTATTGGGACAAACATCAAGAAATTATGTGTTGCATGCAGTTTAGAGGTTGAAAAAACAAATGATATGTGGGCTGAAAATATGCTAGTCAATTCACAAAATGTATTGTGGAGCTCCAAGCATTCACATCTCTTTCAATCAGTACGGTCAAATCTTCCAAATTCATCTCGGTGTGGTAGTTTTTATCCTATTCAACCTAGGACCAAAAACATTTCGCTCTCCTCCAAAATCAACCATGGTCCTTAATGGGTTAAAAATAAATAGTGTTCACTTGTCAAGCACTATATTACTTGAGACACTTTACTCTACTTCCTAAGTCCCACATCCTTTTCGAATGCCTACATGGCATTGTAGACTTTTTGGTAGTTTTGGTGCCAAAGAATTGGGACTTGGAGGCCAAATTCAATTTTAGAAAAGTAGACATCCAATTCAACATCCAAGTTGCAACTATTGTTTGATTAGTTTATAAAATGAGGAGAAAAATACCATATAAAGCATCTTTATGGACAAAATTCCGTTCAAATTTGTCCAATGCAAATTTGAATTTAAAAGTGCTACCAAATGGGTTTTGTGTACATTCAATTGCTTTGTAATATTATGTACAAGACAAATTCAGATTTAGAGTTCAAACTTTTGCCTTTACAATGTGAAGTCCTAAATTCCACATTTAATATTTTTATTTCACCTTCTACAATCCAAGAGAGTTTGGATTTGGCCTAGGAATAGGATTTGAAACATAGTGTGAAGCATCCCTTATATAGATGAATATTCTGTTATTGGTTCTTTGACACATTAAAACATGAACTAATAGCATTACTATACACAACTAAAATATAATGATGAAGGTATTTCACTAATTTAAATATTGTTTATATTGTATTCCTAAAGTCCTTTAATCCCCTCTAAGAGATTCAAAGTCTGGGAATGAATTTTTGAAATATATTATTTTGATTTCAATCAATGCCTAGAAAGAAAAGTTATGCCCTCCTACACTCAAAATATTTAAATTTAAGCAAAGGAAATAAATCAATACAAAAATCTAATACTAATTTTTTCCTTGACGAGCATATTTATACCTACATAAAAGCTTTGATTCATTCTATTTGAATTAGTAATGTGAAAGCTATCATAGAGTATGGTTTTATAAGGTATCATGAAATCTTAAAAAAAACATACATGATTTTGTTGTATTCAATTTACACAACATGATAGTAAAAAAGTTATATAAATTGTAGATTACTTGTTACAACAATCTCGCATTTGCACTTATAGAATTGATATGTTACAATGACATTTTAGAACTATCAAATTACTAAATTTTCCTTTCATCTAGTATCTACTTTTTTGGATAATTTAAAATAAAAAGAATAACCTTTTTTTAATTTTATTCTTTAAGTAATCTACAATAAAGATTTAAACTTATATAACTTATATACCTTCTTGAAGTTAATACTAAAACAACAAAACATTCAAATTTGGAACAATGTATGAATGCAAATATGCCCCCCAAACACCAAAATATTGTTTTTTCATCTATCAAATTATTTCTAGATTCTTATGTTAGTTCTCTTGCAATTTTACTATATTGGTTTTCACAATTATATTTGCAAATCTTTGATACTCCAAGGGGTACTCAAAAAAAATTCCTTTGATAAAAATTTCACTAAATTAGCAAAATTAAAAATTAAAAAAAATTATTTAAAAATAAAAATCTCAAATTCAAAGCACTATTGAAAAATAAAATTGTTCAATTTATAGTCAATTTTATAGAGAATTTCAAAATTTATTGAAACATACTATAAATAGCAACAACTAATTTAAATGTATGCATATTTTTATGGATCATATTTTACAACTTTTATTTAAAAGTCATCATAAAGAGAATTTTCTCAATTATATTTTGTCCACAATTCTGGAAGTATGAACTTTCCTGGGGCTTTAAGGGAACAAGACAAATAAATTCCATCTTAACTCTTGGTACTAAGAGTGGAATTTTTGAAGTGGTTTTGAATTGTTAAAATATAATCATGAACCTTGAGGGATTAAACTACCTTTCATATTCCTATTCCAAAGTTCTATACAAAGACTTTTTGAAATCATTTTCTACATCCACTAAAATGAACTAAGTTATTGATTGTTAAAATAATTTTTTTGGTAGAATTTTAAATATAATATTCTCTATGATCTATAACTAGTTCTCCTTGTAGTTTCAATAATTATAAAGTGGGATCTTCATTAATTGTTGTAGACGCTAAATGATCACCATATATGACTATAAAAGAACCCCATTAATCACAAAGATAAACTAGTTATTTTATATATTTTTTCTTAATAATGCAAAATATTGTGCATTTCTTCATTAATATAAATTTATGCCACAAATATGTTTGAATATAAGCATGGTATAAAATATAGTATATATGATTTTTTATTAGGACTTGGTCTTTGTTCAAGTGAATGAAATACTTTAGATTTTTTTGTATTGAAATGATATTTTGTAAAGATATGTATGTGTGTGATTTTGAAATCATTCCAATTTCCATTTTTATAATACAATAAATAGAATTTAAAGATCTCAACAAATGCTATTTTAATTCAAGAAATATATATATATATATATATATATAAATTATTTTAAATATGTATTCTATGATCCTAATTTCAATACAAAATATTCAAAGGCTCAAATAGAATGCATTTTTTAAATTGACTATCAAACTAAAGTATGTAACTTGATGTTGTAGGATATTGAATATTTGAAAAAACCTTTTCTAGAACACTTGAATAGATGTATTGCAAATCGTAAGATTACTCAAGAAAGTTTGCGTAAAGAGGTAATGTAAAAATTAAATTAATTGTTCTGAATGGATAAATTCAATAACTACAAATGAAGTTTATTCTTTTCAATGAAACATTCTAAATAGAAAAAAATCATTACATGTAGAAAATTATTATAAATTTGGCATTTTAAAAGAAATGTTTTTGGTATTTTTCACAATTCTTGATAAGATTTAACTCTTAACCCTCAAATCTTTGAGAAAGACAATAATATGAGCATTCTAGGAATTGGGGGAGATTTTATCTAGCTTTATTGATTTATGGAGACCTTTGATTTTTCATGAAATTTTCAAATATATGTATATACACTAAACTAAAAGAATTGAAAGATGGATTGTGCCTTGGGAGAAGCTAAATTAAACTTATTTTTGAGCTCGAGGGATAATGATTACACAAGTAGTAACAATTTTTCACTCTACTACTAATAAGGGCATAATTAAATTCTTAACAAGTTAATTTTATTCATGCATTATCGGGTGCATTGATAGAAAAATTGATGAAGAATTTGACATCACTTTCTAAATTTAAATTTTAGATCAACTTTGGGTGTCAAAAGCCAAGAATTAAAGATTTAAGCCCAACGCATGCTTGAGAAATCTTTTTTCTTTTTGTAATGTTTAAAGTGTAACAAGAACATAAAGTTTTTATTTGCTATTCTAAATTTTTCATGGCTAATATAAGGTAATTGTTTCTGAAATAATAATTTATGGTTGTGAGAGAAATGAAATCTTTCTATTCCTCTTTTTAGTCACAATTTATTTTTATTTTTTAATATTCTAAATTTTAGTTTGCCACTGCATATTCTAATTCCTTCCTTTGGAAAAATAGTTTTAGTGAAAGTGATATAGAACTACTATCCTTGTTTTGAAACTAAAACTTTAGCTCCAATGTTGAGTTGTAATAAATCTCTACAATTTATATAAAAAAAAATGTACTTTAGTTTCCTCTCTCTATATATAGTGTTAATGAGTATAAATGAATTATATTTGATCCTTTTGTATTTTAGGTTGAGGACAAAAAACGGACATTACAAGATTTTCGAACTGATATAGAAAAGTTTATTTTCCAAGAAAAAGATATTGATTGCCTTCCAAATTTCTTCAATATAGTAACTATATCATTCTTCAATTTAATGTCAAATATTTCTTTTTATTTGATATAGAACTTATTATGTAAAGATGAAATATTCAACTTGAAAAAACTTATGCAATTTTCTTGTTGTAATCATCAAAATTTGACTAAATAGCATTAACAGGGAATTTTTCATGTAATAACTACTTATGCTAAAGAATTTTTGTTGCCTTTACCACGAAAAGCATTGGAAAATATTTATAAATTGCTACCCAAAATGGGTGGAGAGTTGCTACAAGTTTGTTGATTTCTTATTCTATTTTCTTTGAAAATTGGATATTATTTAAATTTGAAAATTTATTGGAAATAATAGAATTATACTCATTTTTAGCAATGAAAACAAGTGCATGAAATTCTTATACATTGTTTTGAATTTAGTTAGTTTTATGGCTCCACGTCAAACATTCACAAATACATTTTGAATTTCAAATGTTTAAGATTAATTTTATTTGTTTTTGAATATTTTATTCTATTCTTATTGATTTTAGGAATTTATGAATGAAATACATGAAGCAGAAAAGAAATTACGAGTTGTACCATCCTCAGTAGAAGAATTTGTGGATATTGCAAGCTTTAATGAGGTCTAAATAGTTGTTGATTATTTTATAATTTCTTGATCATGACAAAATGTAATTTTCTTTAAAATATTAATATGAGAATTTTTTTGTTTATATTTTTTGATATGATTAGTTTTATAAATATTATTTGAATTAAAATATAGAATATACATATGGATGTAAATTCAACAAAGATGATTAATCATTGTTTTCATGATTTCAATTAGTTTTCATATTTAAGAGATAAATTTGATGCATTAGGTGTTTGTTTTCATGCAACAAGTAATTTCTTTGGATTTAAAAAACTTTAAAATGAAAAAACTATATATTTTAATGAATTTAGAGATTTCAAATTCAAGATAATTTTAGAAAAATCTTGAATTGAAATATAATATAAAATTTAATACTTATACTAGTACTACTAATAAATCATTAGTTTTCTTACTTCTGATCCTAGGCAGTTAGAACTTTTATATAATTTTCCAAACTAAACCTAATTAATTGAATTGAGAGTTTAACCCCTAAACTCGTTGACATCCATTTTCTAGATGATGAACAGATTGAAACTCTAGTTTCATCTTCCTAACTCCTTGGATGAAAGTTATTTTAATTTGTGAAGATATGTTATCAAGTTGTTTTCCTATCTAAGGTTTGGATTTGGTGTTACTAGAGTTCATATTTTTCTATAGTTACAAATGTGCAAGTATGTCAAGTAGTCAAACTGCATTGACTTTAGTTCAAAATTGGATTTGCCAAAATGAGGTCATAGATAGGAAGAACACAAAAATTTCAAAAAATCACCATGTGTAGAGAACCTCATTTCAAAGCCATTCCAACAAATTTCACTCAAAAAATGATAATATTTTTCTTGCAATCAAATTTTGAAGGAATTTTGGAATTTCTCTTTCAAAATTTATAAAAAAAGATTGGTGATAGCATTGGTAAATCTAACCATACAAATGGAATCTAAAAATCAAAATCTACAACTTCTATTTGCATTTCAATTCCAAAATATGCTTCCAAATAGCTCTTTCTAATGATTTTTCTCAAATTGTCATTTCTAGAGATGAATCTGGACGTTTTAGGGTTAAAGATATATTACAATATTTTTATTTTGGATTTGTTTTTTGATTTACTTCAAGATTATAGAATATGGAAAATTTTAATTCTTATAAGAAAGTCTACATGAATGATTCATATTACTAAATCATAAACACCAATATATCTCTCTAGTGGAGTTATGAAACATAGTGCATTGATAAATCTACAATAATTAATAACTTTGAAAGTTGTCAAAGTTTGTAATATTCTTAACCGTTAATTATCTAAGGGGGTGTACATTCAAAATGGGCCAAAACTGCCAAGAACTTGAGTAATCTATTTGCTCATTTTTTCTTGAAATCAGATAGAATGAAACCATAGGATCTTATAGTTCACATTGGAAGTGAGCACCTCAAGAAATTTCAAATTATTTGACCGCATAATTTAGTAGATATTTAAGTTTGAAGTTTTATTTGGGTCAATTATGGTCAAGCATTTTGAACAATCATGTCTTAGTGAGAATATTTTGAAATGACGAACTTTTTGTTCTTAGTAAGAGACAAGTTGGTTCAAAATGCTCATTTAAAATTTCACAACATTTAGATCATTTTGTAATTTTTGGTGGAGCTTGCAATGAATGGTAATCACTAAAATGAGAATAGTATTTGTAAGAAAAACAAGAATGGGCACCCTTGTCTTCTGCTTGAGCTACTCAAAATCACCTTCATTGAAGTGGGCAGTAATCACATTGGTTATGCTTTTGCCCCAAGTGAACGGAAAAACATGAACAATAAACTACACTATACTACTAAACTTAGAATTTGATAAAACTATTGCTATTGGATTTGTAATGCATTCATATGATTGTTTTTTATTTTTAAAAAGCTCAAAATTTGAAAATACGCAAATATTAAAAGAAGGATAGGGTCAAAGAAATGATCACTTGGATCATTAAAGGTTAATGTATTGTTGAATATTGATTGAATTTTATTGTACAATGTAGTTTTAGTTAGTTGTCAGAGAATAATGAAATCAATGCTAGAACATAGACAAAGTAAAAAAATTCTAGTTTAAAGACTATAAATTCCCCATGTAGCTAATACAAATGGATGTCACTTATTATTTTGTAACACAATTTCTTGTAGATATGATTTACAATAAAACAATTTTTTGTTGAATTTTATTTGATAGTGACTTGTAGAATTTCATTGTAAAGATGAAGAATAATCATTTTGTTTAAACCAAAAGCATCAATTTATTAATAAATATTCTGATATTAAGAATTGACATAAATATCGAAATATTCCAAGTTTTGAGTCCATTTATTCTTAAGTCATTTTCTACATGAGTTTTGAGTAAACAAATTGATTTCTCAAAAAATTACTGTCCATGTTTCAAGGTTTAAACATGACAGGGCTTGATTAAAAAATTAAAGACTTTAGAAGATAAATTTGAAGTTATCAATGATCATTATGTGCTGATAAGAGATTACCAAATGGAAGTCCCAGATATTGAACAAGCTTCATTTCAAATGATGGCCGCTGATTTCATATCTTGTAAAGAAGCAATGGATGTAGTACAAGAGGCTAAAATTGAAAATATTAAAAAGTTTAGTGAAGATTTAGTAAAAGAAGTTGATAAATTACGAAAAGATGTTATTGCAATACGAGCGGCTGCTCAAAATGAAATGATTTTAAGTGCAGGTATTTGATTAAGTAACCATGAATTTCCCAAAGTTTGAATAAACTTTGGATTTAAAATTAAAGAAATAAATCTCTCAAAGTCCATTTTCCAATTATAATTACATTGCTTTAATCCCTGAGTGCCCATAGCATATTTTCCAAAATTCAGACCCTTCTGAATTCATTCCAATCAAACTATCCCCCTAAACAAGATCTACAAAAATTGACTATATTGATTGGTAGTGGAGACAAGCTTGGAGGCGAGGGGGGGGGGGGGGCGAAGACAAATGACTTCACCATATAATTGAAAAGATTATTATAGTCAAATAGGTCAACTTTTCATGTTGGAGAGGTCGAATTTGAGGTAGTGGGGCGCTAAGGGGTTAAAGTGATGTTTTGTCCATATAACTTGACATTCCTCCAAAGAAATATATTTACAGTATAGTTCATCATAAGGTGTGTGCAATGGGGGACCATGAACTAGTGTTTGAAAAAAACATATGACAAAACTCCTTGAAGCACCCAAATTCAAGTGTAATGGAATTTGGTATTGGGTTTCTTTGTACTATTTCTAGTTCAACCTTCCTCTAACACACACTTCCAACTTGAGGTTCCCTTTTCTTATGATTAACTCTAATGACAAAAAATGCCACTTGAGAAAAGACTTTGATTAAAGTAGTATGATATTGTTTCCACACTTTGATATGATTAAATTACTTTTTTTTTGAAGTACTAAATATAGAAAACAAGAACCAAAATTATGTTTCAATTTTAGGACTTCATATTAAAAAATGTATCAAATCTAAGCTTTTTCTATGTTCTATGCATATTTGTATATTAAAAGGACCAATTTCTTCTCAAAATGTTCATTCAAAATTTTAATTACATGAAAAAAAAGTCTCTATTTTATGTTATTATCACATTTTGCATATTTAATGTTATAAATCGTTGTATTGATGAAAGATATATTTTGCTATTTTTTTCTATAGCAAAGAATCATTTGAAATATAGAAGGACATTCTACATATCTCTTAAATATGTAAAGGTACTGAAAAATCTCAATTCTTTGAGGAAAAATTCTATGGAGATTAATTATAATTGTTTTAAAAAAAATTGATTATAACAAGTTGATATCTACAAAAAAAAATTTAATTCTTACTTTGATTGTCTTTTATAATTTTTGAATTCCTCAAAACAACCTCATTTATGAATAGTTTTGTAAAATGGAAGGAAGCAATATAACTTTAAATAGATATAAGTAAAGATATAGAAAAATATCAAAAAAAAGATATGGGCATTTATTTATTAAAGGTTAGATTGAATCTTAGACTCAATATGTTATCTTTCATTTTTATATGAAGTCACAAGAATGGAAACTACAAATGAATGAACTTATAATAATTTTGAATGTAGCACAATTTTTTAAATCATTCTTTATCTTTCTCAAATTAGAAGGCACTTGATGACTTGAAAATCTGTGTATGAAACTATGAATGAGGTATATTTAATAGTCCTCAAAATAAATTCATTTATTGATAAATGAATAGCTACATACCGAAATTAACCTTCTGTAAAGAATAGATAGGCAAACTTAGAGTGTTTGCAACAAATTCAACATGTGAATATGTCCTTAATTTTTTAATTTTTTAATTTATATTTACAATATTCTATTATTCCAAGGCTTTGAAAATAAAATCTAAAGCATCTGAAAATAAAATTATTTAAACCAACAATAAGCAAATCTCTTTGTAAAATATGATCTACATGTCATGTAAATATAATTAGATTTACTACAATCTATTCTACCAATACTTTTCAATAAAATTTGAGACAAAAACTTTAAAATCATTTAAACGTTTTTGATATGTTTCCTACCTTCGCTCTCAAATGAGGGTGTTGTCCAATTATCATTGTCAAGAAAATGATAAAAAGTATAAAACTAGTCTAGTTTCTATGGTAGATTTGAGTATATTTCAAATTAAAATATGGACACTTAGAAGTATCAAATGTATAAAAGTGCCATTTAATCATATATTTTGTTGTATGCATCTCCCAAATCACTATGTACCTATTGTTGAAGAAACAATTTTAAAGTAGGTACTAAAAAACTTCAACCCTTCATAATTATTGTATATGGAATCCAGATGATGCATTATTTTGTGCATTGAAATCTCCTTTTATTGGCCTATTAGAATAGATGAACTAATCTTAGTCAAATAACGAAAGATTTACACAGTAGAAAAAATGGCAATTGTAGACTTGTGGGAATCCCTAAAGAATCAAACTCAAGTTTGTTTTATTAATTTTGATTTTAAAAAATTATTTGGGTATCAATAATGCATATCTAAAATTAAAATTTTATGTTTTGATTTTTGAAATTAATTTCTATTTGAATTTAAAATCTTTGTTTATAGATGTTGATGAAGACATGATTTTAGATTACATGGGCAAATTACACAAAGAAGTCCAAACTCAAAAAGCTCAAGCAAAACGCATTATTGAGTATCAACATCTTTTTGAGGTCATTTTCATTCTTCCAAAGTTTTCATATTTTAGAATTGCAAAGAAATGAATCTTCAAATATTTCAAAATTAATTTTTATGGATCTTTATACAATAAATATGTGAAGAAATTGAATGAAAAGTTCTGAAATTTTATTTTTATTTATATAAATAAACACTTATGGTTCTAATCTTTATTTCAATCTTCTTACAACTTACCTCTTCAATACTTGTGATATAGGCTGATGAATCTAAATTTGATGATTTAGCTCAAGCTTCTGAGGAAGTAAATTTAAAATATTCATTGTGGCAAGGACTTCGAGAATTGGCAGAAAGAGGAGTCACTTGGAATGCAACACATTTTGAAAGTTTGGATGTGGATGAAATGGAAGGAATAGTAACAAAGTAATTCGAATTGTATTTTTTAAACTTGTTTTATGAAAAAATATAATCATTGAATAGAATTCTTTTAGAAATTATGATATTATCATTTTGTAATCAAAACGAGATTACTATATAGTCATTTGACTATTTGTATTTATATAAATGACTTTTATATTTTGGACATTTTCATGCTAAGAGTATCCTAATGGCTTTGGATTTAGAACTACATTTTTAGTGCATATTGTGTACATGTATAAATTATTACCTAAATTGTCATTTTGAATCAAGTTTTGTGATTATAATTTCTCAAATTAAGAGCATATAAATCAACTATTAGAAACTTTAATGGATGCTTAAATTGGAAAAAAAAGCAATTGCAAAGCTTTAGGGATTTGAAAACCATTTTTTAGTAACATTCAAAAATAGCTTTTGTAAAGGCTTAAATGCAAAAATAATTTAAAAAATAATAGGAAAAATTTACAAGATGAATTTTCTTACTCCTAGACTTTAAATTATGAAAATATTTAGATCCAAATTTTTTTGATAAATCTAAATATAGACTTAGATGTGAAAAATAGTGTTTGAAATTTTTTCTTGTTTTAATTATATAAAAAATTATTAGATCATAATTTTCAAATTTTGAGTTGAAAATAAATTCTTTCAACTATAGATGAGTGAATTTTTAAGACTAAAGTAAGAAAGCAATTTTGATTTCTTATTGAATTTGTACACTTCACTAGTTTTTGACATGCCAAAATAGGACTTTGTTTGGTAGGTCCATTACCTAATTTTAAAGATTACCAAGTTCATAATACAAATAGAAAAAAAATGTCTGAATATAGAATTTAAATTAAAAATCATTTCATAATTCACAATGACCTATCAAACTATCAAAATTGTAAAATTGTCCATTTGTGATTGCATTTTAGGAATACTTCTATCTTAAAAACACATAGAAGCTTTTCTAAACTTTGTGTATTTTAGAATGGTTGAACAATGATTAAAATACAAATTAAATGTAATATTTTGGTTTAGATATTCAAAATTGGCGGTGAAAATGGAACGAGTAATTGTACCTAACCCTGTTGTTAAAAAATTAAAAGAAATGGTGAATGTAGTATTAAATACATTACCTGTTATTCAAAATATGCGCAATACTGCTTTAAGAGATCGCCATTGGAAAAAAATGGAAGGCATCATTGGACGTAAGGTAGAAAGAAACTATGAAATTTATTTCAAATAAAATAAATATCAATTTTATTAAAAAAATAAATTAAATATTATAAGTTGAACTCATGTCAATATAAACATTGACAAAAAAATGATTTTTTCCAAACTTTGTATTCAAAAGTTCAAAAAAGGATTACATATATGAATTAGAATATTTGTTTGATATGTTCAACTATTTAAGATATTACTATGATTTACCAAGGATTATTGGACTTTGGATGACATAGATTGAAAGAAATGCTCAATTTACACTTGGAAAACTATTGGAATTAAAAGTGATGGACTTTACAGAAGCAATTGTAAATGTATCCAATGAAGCAACCCAAGAAATGGGACTTGAAGAACTTATGGCAAAAGTTCAAAATAAGGTTATTTACACATACAATGCAATCAATTTAGAATATTCTATTACAGACTTATTTGAATTTATATAATAACTATAATATTACGTGTCAAATTATTTCTATTCATCAAATTGCTTCATTGAATTATTTTATTAATCATGACTTAGTGTTCACAAAAATAATATTATTCCTATAATAGTTATTTGCTTCCTTTAAATTGTGTGTAGTGGACAACTGTTGAGTTTGTTGTGAAACCTTTCAAAGATGTCAAAGATTGTTATATTCTTGGCGGTGTTGATGAAGTCTATGCAGCCTTGGATGAATCAATGGTAACTATGAATACTATTACATCTTCTAGGTGAGTAAATATTATTATATTTGATTTAGATTATTATTTGGTGACTTCATTTTTGTATTCAAACATTATCAATTTTATTTAGTAGATATATCAAAGTAATCGAGGATGGAAAACATTTTTACTTAGCCTTGGGGAATCCTATTAAAAATTAGGAAATGTAAACAAACTACTCAAAGAATTACACATTAAAATTTTATATACAATTAAATGAATCAAATGTAACATTACACACTCAATAATAATCATTTCTTGTTTCAATCAATTTTCTACCTTTTATAGTCATATACAAATTTTTGTTTGATTATTATCAAATTCTTCTTTTATACTGCATTTAAAACACACAATCATATTTTGAGACATTTGAAATTCCATGACATTAAAGAATAGTAATGGTTTGATCTTTTTATCATATTTATTTTTGAGTGTTTGAAGATCTAACATAATTTTGTCTTTAGCCTTATGCTTTAAGTTTTGTCTTACATTATATTTTTCAATTATCTTCTAAATAATAATGAGAAATTCAGTATCATCGTATTTATAAACAATTACTCAATGAGATAATTTTATGAAAATCATACTTCTATATAATAATCAGTATACCTTGAAAAGCTATCTAGATATGTCACCGGTATTCGAAATGAAGTTGAAAAATTAGAGAATTCATTGAAACACTTTGGAAAAGTACTTGATCAATGGTGTGAAGTTCAAAAACAGTGGATGTATTTAGAAAGTATATTTAGTGCTCCAGACATACAACGACAATTACCAAATGAAAGCAAAGCCTTTTTTGCAGTTGATAAGCAATTTAAAGACGTTATGAAAAGAGCGCATGATAGGTATTAGCTTCATATTATATTATATATATACACGAAAAATCCATTGGCAAATTTTCTATAGTAATATTTAATAAATTATGTATGTATAATATTTGAATAATGATTTCAATCTGTAAGAAATAGAAATTTCAGAAATTATAATATATAGAAATAGATCATTGTAATAGGTTTTTAATTTGAAATTGTTTACAAATCATATTACATTTTTGTTTTCAGACCAAATGCTCTTCAATCAGGATCAACACCTGGGTGGCTTGAAGTATTTGTAAAAAGTAATGAAACATTAGAAAAAATCCAAAAAAATTTAGAAGACTATTTGGAAACAAAACGTATGGCATTTCCTAGATTTTACTTCTTATCCAATGATGAGTTACTTGAAATACTTGCACAAACAAGAAATGTACAAGCTGTTCAACCCCACATGTCTAAATGCTTTGGTAAGATTGTAAGAATATAATCACTTCATTCCAAAAAGCACAATAAATATGAATTAAATATGAATCAAAGATGAATATTTATTTAAAATAATTGTTCAATATATTTTCACACTAATATGCATCATATTTTCAATTGAAAACAATTTATATAATGAAAATAATAGAGTAGAAAGTTGTTTTGAGTCAATGACTTTTTATAGTTACTTATTTATTAAGAACTGTGCAAGGATACATTACATTAGAATGTTATGATCCAATATGTCATTAAATGATGATGTATATAAATACTAAATGATATGAATTAAAAATTGAAATTAATTATTCAATATAATGATCCAAATTTTATTTATCAAAAATTCTAACTATGCATTTTAGATGGCATTCGTAGTTTGGATTTTGGTGAGGATCCAAAGAGCATAGATATTTTTGCAATGGTTTCAAGTGAAGGAGAACGTATTGTACTTGGAAAAAATTTGAAAGCTCGTGGAAATGTAGAAAATTGGCTTACTGCTGTAGAACAAAATATGGTTTCAAGTCTTCGAAGGTATTTATTCAAAAAGCAATTTGATATATACAAAATTTTGACTAATTTAAATATACATCAAATGTTGATAATAAATATTACTACAATACTTGCAAAATTACATTTTCATATGAAATAGGTTGGCTAAAGTTGGATATGTTGATTATGCTAAAAAAGATCGTAAGGAATGGGTTCTTATGCATGCAGCTCAATTGGTTGTTATGATTTCACAAGTACAGTAATTTCTTACTGAAAATACAGATTAAAGATAATTTTTATTATACATAGAACAAATCAATGATGATACATAATAATTTGAAAAGCAAATTTTAACTTATAGATTCTCTTTACAAAATTTCAATCTAATGAGCATTGCATTTAAACTACTTGAGATCATTTCGATTTTTACAATTTTCAAAAAATGAGAAGAAAATTACAAAGTATACTTTAGAAAGATACTTTATTCATGAGTTGGAAAATAAAATTTTATAATTTGACCTACAAACTACATTAATACAATTGAAATGATTGAATGAACCATTGTAATATCCAATCATTATTAAATAATATTTAAAGTGAAAAATGATAAAATCCTATTTTAATTTACTTGTGAATCACATGATAGTGATTTTAAATTGAAAAAATCCATCATACTCTATTTAATCTAAAAATAATAATAGTTATAAATATTAGTGCAATGAATTTATATGTTGATTTTATCTTGCTTATGTATTTATCTAATGTTATAAATTTTAAGACAAGATTTAGATGTAAATGCAATAGTCTTCTAAGGGAAGCACTAGTAGGAAATATTTAAACTATGTGTGAGGAGGGGTATTTTATAGAGGGCTATGAAATAATTATACATATTCTAAAGACAATCTATGATTATAGATTATTTTGGAGGATGTTCTAAGAAGAATCTATATACTTTTCAAATAGATTTTTTGGGACATGTTTGTAAACTACGTGTCTTTCCTACACAATGAACTTTTTACATCTTTTTGAATACAAACAACCCTATCTCTGCTCTCCTATGATTTTTGAGATTTTTATTTAGTGAATTTAAATTATGATTATCAATTATGAATTTAGTTATTTTTCAACAACAAAATTAAAAATATTTAAAATTAAAACATGAGACTAATTTATTTTATTTACAATAGCAATCAATTGCCATGTTATATTGCTAATTTTATTTGTAGTGATTGAAGAAATTATGGTTTGATTAATAAAATTATAAAATGAGAGACTTATACTTTTGGTTTAAAGATAATAACAAAAATAATTATAATGAATTAAAATATATTGGATAATAAAATTATAGAATAAAAATATTGGATAGTGATATTATTTGAAAACACAAATTTTTAAAAAGTATTTATAATTTATATAAGAAATTATTGATAAATTTGAAATTTAAATGAGATGCATCAAATTCATTTTTCTATTAAAAATAATCAATTTATTTTCTAAGAACTATTGTGTTTTTAAAAATACAAAGAATTTTAAAAGTTCATGTTGAAGTCTAACTTTGTAAAGGATATCTTAATTTTCCATTCATTAACCATTTGAGGAACTTTTATTAGAACTATGAAGAATATAATTTACTAGTTTTAAAACTAATCGTATCTTGAATAAATTTATTATAGGTTTATTGGTGTAGAGAAGTTGAAGAATGTTTAAATGCAAAAGAAGGGTTTGTTGAAGGCAAATTAGCTGAATTTTTAAAAGTCAATATAGAAAGGCTAGAAGAACTCTCAGTTTTAGTACGTGGAGATTTAGCCGCATTAGACAGAAAAATTTTATGTGCATTGATTACAATTGATGTACATGCACGTGACATTGTTGATATTTTGCATAGGTATAATTAACAAAATATTGAACCAATATATTTCGAATATATTATACATAAATTTTAAGTTTATTATACATGATTTAAAAACTACTTAATAGAATACATAATATGATCTTAACTAGTTAAGTAAAAAACTTATTTATTAATAAAATCTAAATCTAAAATACAAAGTAAGAATATCAAATAATCAATGTCAAACACCATTATCTAGATGCATATTAGAGGCATATTGGAAAATCATAGATATGACCAATAATTATTTTTGCAAGTTTCATACTTATATATATATATATATATATATATATATATATATATATATTCCCTTTGTCTCAATTATTACTCAATTTAATTCAATCACTACTTGTTTCTCTTTGAAGTAATTTGAATGATTTCAAATGAATGTGAGCTAAATAATGTAAACCTTCAAATGGAATTGTCATGAATATTAAATGAAATAGATTAAATGTATGAATGATGGATGATAATTACTATATTTGAGACAATGTGATAATAGTTCCAGAGTTATATTCCTACTTCATAAGTTTTATAAATACACATTTAAAAAGAAAAGAATAGGAAAAAACATACTTTTTTAAATCTACAGAAATTAATTTAATATTTTGAGCATCTAAGGCCATTATAAAAATACAAAAATATTCTCTGAAAATTACAATCCTTGTGAAGTTGTAATAGTAAATACCTAGTATATTAGTTTGTTTTAAAAGATTAATTGTTATCAATAAGATTTCTAAGTTTAGTATGTACAATTCATTGTGACGAAGCACTCCTTTAACTACTAAAATCTTTCACTTCTAAATCCTTTAGAGATATTTTCATAAATAGGTATGGATAGACTCAATTTGCAAAAACTTTCTCTTAATCCAAATTCAATTTGCATTTTATGATAGGAATTTGCAAGGTTTTAAGAACAATCCGTAGTCGTATATTGTAACAAAAAATCCTATACATCCCTACACCCTAAGCCTATATATATGAGATTTTATTTGAATATCAATAAAAGAGGAATCATTTGCATAAACCAAAACCCAAAATGTATGATGATTTTCATGACCCAAAACTTAATTGTTATGGCAGAGACAAAATTTTCAAACCAACTGAATTTGGTTGGCAAATGCAATTACGTTACTATTGGGATGAAGTTGTTGAAGATTGTGTTGTACGACAAACCAATGCATTATTTGAATATGCCTATGAATATCTAGGAGCGCAAATGCGCTTAGTGATCACTCCACTCACGGATCGATGCTACATGACATTAACAGGCGCATTACATTTAAAACTTGGTGGGGCACCCGCCGGACCTGCAGGCACTGGAAAAACGGAAACTACAAAAGATCTTGGAAAAGCTTTGGGCATTCAATGTGTCGTATTCAATTGTGGAGACAATCTTGACTACAAAGTGAGTTCTTGTATATTAAGGTACTAAGAGGTTCCATAAAATTTGTGGACTCTAAAAGCATCGACCTTGTGAAATGCACACTATTTATACATTGGATGCTTTTTCATTGCATCATTGATGTACATTTTAGGAGTTTGATGCTTTTAGAGACCATGGCATTTCAACTTCAAAAATTCATAACTTAATACCACATAGCTCCAAAAAATATATATTGACTTGGGATAGATGCCAATTCTATTTGTTTTTCAAGGAATATTTACTGAAAATATTTCAAGTAGTATAACCTCCCCAAATTAATTTATCTCTTGAATAGGTGCTTTCTATACCTCCTAACTTAAATTTACTTGTAATCTTTAATATATTCCATATATTCAACATGCCTAGATTATCAAGAATGTAACTATGTGCCTTGCAATATCAATTTTTCTATTTACATTGTAAACACTTTTTAAGTTTTAAAATAGTAAAAACTAATACAGAATCACAACATAAAATTTGTGAAATACAAAGAAAATAATCAATAAAAGGTTGAGTGCTCTAAAAACAACCCTTTCGAGAGGTTGCATAGAGCCATTTTTTCTTGGGAATTTCAAGTTGAGCAACTTGTGCTCCACATATTTAGAATGAGAATTTTTAATAATGTACTTTTATGGTCTTTATATTTGCTATGGAATCTATTTTGAAATCACCTTTGAGACAATGGTGATATTTTACTCCAATATCTAAAGGGTTAAAATTGTGAATTTCCAATGCATGAACTAGAAGTAGCTGCTCCTTGGACATAGATGCTAAAATTTTGCCTCATCCCTTCCAATTAATATGTAGAAGTTCTAAGGGTTTTCTTATTGGTAAAATGCAACAAAAATCCTCTTGTTTACTAATTCCCCAACTAATTCAAAGAAACTTTTTGCTAAGTTGTTTATAGGAGGTTGAAATCCCAACATCAAAGATTTCCAACCTATTAGTACATGGTCTCCAACTATAACTATCTCAATTAATAGAAAAAATTATAATATAACAAAAATGAAGAAAATTGATAAACTTGTGAAATCGTTAGAAAAAAGCAAGCTTTAAAGGTATTGCACCATTCATCTTTTGAGCTTCTTTCAATACCAATATGCTTTGGTAAAGGGACACCAAAAAGTCACAATACCTTTTGATTTTTGAATATTTCTTCTTTGTACTATTCAAATGGGATACCAAAGCAATTTATCACTCAATTTTTTTATGAACCCGTAATTAGAGAAAATCTACTAACCTTCTTATTATATGATATTTTGATAGTACCAATGTCATTTCTTGATGTGCATCAAATGAATTTTGGCATCACCTAGATTACACTTATAGCCCCCTACGCCTTGCATTTTTGAAATTTATAAATAATTCATAGTGATTCCAATTTTTGTACAACCTCTTCTATTATGATTCAATTGAAAACATCTACTTGCAAAAATGGATTATCAACTATTAATCTATTATTGCATACATGTTTGTCTACAAAGCTGATTTGGATGTACAGTACTTAGGTGTAGTCACCTTATCCCTAACTCTCCACCACTTGAAAACAAATATCATAGGTAGTATTTTCCAATGTCACCCAAATTTACACAAATCACAAATTTGCACTCCACAAAACCTTAGAGCGACCTCTTGACCATGGAGGCTAAATTTGGATTAACCCGCCCTAAAGACAATTGTCCATTGAACAAACAATTGAAAATCCATATAGGTTCCTATAAAGTCAATTTTGGTTGCATATTCAAAATTTTCAATGACACAAGGTGTGAACTTGTACCTCTTTAATGGTGATATAATTGTTTTTCCTAATTAGGTGCACTAATCAAAAGTTATGCTATCCCCCCCCCCCCCCAATTCGAGCAATTCAAGCAATTTGGGCATCTTTGGAGAATCTCTTGCTAAAACCCTCATTGACTTTTGAAATTTGGCATGTATGCAACAAATAGAATGTGGCATAAATTTTTTCAAAATTGGCATACAAGTTTTAGTTCTCAAATCACATTATTAGCTACAAGAGTCAAATTTTATTAGCTATGTTGAGGCGGTTTCAAGAAAAAACATTATCTTCTAATTTTAGCCGTATTATCTTGTAGTCTATGAATTCAAAATTCTTGAAATTTTCTCCGAATAGAAAAATATTTATCTCTAACTTTTCATTATTTCAATTTCAAATTGAATATTTCTACAATGCATAAGAAATGAGCAAAAAATGACTAGTGTATTGCCAATTCAATTTACCTCTTTAGATTGCAAGATGATTTAAAGTTAGTTAAGCATCTTAGTTGCATCTAAAATTTTGTGTGAATGGACCTCACATCATACAATTATGAATGGTGAGAATCTGAATTTTTGTATAGAGCTAGAATATTTTGCCAAGGGGTCTCAAAGTTTGTTATCCCTATTAGGTAGGGCCCAAAAAACTTCTTTTATTTAACTTCAAATGATATACTCTTTGATTCAATTCAATCCATGTGGAAAAATAGGTTGAAATGTTTTCCATACATTGCCTTACTTTGTTTCATATATTTTTGTATAGTTGGAATTCACAAAAAACTTTTAATTTTTAATTTTAGACAATGCATTAAAAATTGGTAGTTTTGGACTTTTCCTCTTCCAAAACACCCTCCATTCTCTAAGAGTTATGCCAGCATCCACAAAAGCGAGGAACCAAAATATGGAAAGTGTGCAATGTATTTGGTAAATGCCGCCATCTAAGTGCATGTGATAGCGAGAGGGGTAACAACAGTTGTAAACTGGCAATGAAAGAGGCCTTTTCTTCTAGCCATGGAGAAATGATGGACAATAGCTTTCTCATCACATACATCTACAAATGTCCCGAGATTGTCATGTTGTGGTTGTGATGAGTCAAATTTAACAAATTCAATCCCTAATTTCCTTTAATCCCTAAATGATAAAGACTTCAAATTTGGGCCACATGTTTTGGTGAGTCAAGTTTGACTAGTTCATTAGTGGATACTTTTTGTTAATTTTGGATGATTTCTTGTCTTGTCTTGTTCTTCATTGATTCTAAAGACAAAAGGTTCCAAATAATGTTTTTCACCATCAGTAAATTTTAAAAACCAATATGTATCACCATATACATCTTACCCCCTTAAGAACCAAGCTGCATTTTTTGGCAAAATAGAAATTTTTGGCAACTCACTATGAATGGAATTTTATTTTTTTCGATAATTTCACATAGCATGTGGATAAGGAGTAGTTTCTAGGCTCAACAATTTTCATAACTTTTGACAACACAGTTAAAAAGTTATTGTATGATATGTAGTTTATTTCTCAACTTGGGCAACCCAAGCAGATCAAAGAAAACCACTTTTTTCATGAAATTGGTTTCTCATATGTATCTTTACGTAGAAAGCTTTGAATCAATCCATTTTGATGAATGTGATGAAATTTATGAGGAGTTTTACTTTGCAAGCAATTATAGATTCTCTACTCTAAAATAATCTTTGAAGTCCTTCATTTCACTCAATTTTCAATAGTTTTTGAAAAAAATAAAATCATGGGATGTAGATTGTTTATTATAACATTAAAACCATTGGGATTGATATTTTTCAATTCCATAACTAAATTCTTAAAAATTTAGTATTTTGAATCATTCTCTACTACTTTCTACTTAAATACTATTTTTTTTTCTATTTGTTGTATAATTCCAAATGATCTAAAAGTTTTCAAGCATGTACCCAACTTGCCTTGAAAAATGAATCCAAAGAAGCACCACCATTTTGGAAATTTTTTCATACAAATGTGACCTTGTGAAGTGTAGTTGTCTGATTTTCATAGGGCCAAAAAATGGATTTTTATCAATTCAAACTCTAATATCTTGCAATCCACATTGTGGAAATTTTTGAAATTTTTTCCACATATTTTCAAACCCAGCATACTTCAAGATCCTACTACCGTATGACATGTGTCCAAAACTATTTTTGGGGGGTACTTACACTAGAAATAGTAATTTGGAAGTCTCTTTGCTTAAAACATAGTCAAGGAACTTTAGAGGTTAGAAGAACACATTTGGTAATGGTGATATTTTTACCACCCATTGACTTAATGTTAAAAGAAAAGAAACAATAAGCATATGAATTTTCATTGTGTAATTATTCTTATTTGACCTTTAATATTTATATTACTCATATAATTGAATTGGGTCACTTGACAATTTCATTATACATTTAAGAAATGCAATTGTACAAACTTGAATAATTTCCACTTTTTGGTATAAGTAATTAAAGACAACCCAATGTATATTGTTGATCATTCCAATTCCTAATCCTTGAACAGTTTATGGGTAAATTTTTTGCTGGATTGACTCAATGTGGAGCTTGGGCATGTTTCGATGAATTCAATCGTATTGATATTGAAGTCCTTTCCGTGGTCGCACAACAACTTTTGACGATTCAAAATGCTTTAAAAGCGGGACTTACAAGATTCAACTTTGAAGGAAGAGAAATAAAATTAATAGATACATGTGGAGTATTTATCACAATGAATCCGGGATATGCAGGAAGAACTGAATTACCCGATAATTTAAAGGTTTTATTTCGACCGGTCTCCATGATGATACCGGACTATGCTCTTGTAGCCGAAGTGATGTTGTTTTCTGAAGGTAATTGTATCCCTCAAACTTATACTCTCTCTATGTCAAAATAAATCTATGGTACTTCCGCAATTTTCTACTAGAAACCACGGATTTATTTTAAGACAGAGGAAGTAATTTCTTTATGATTCAATAAAATGTACATTTCTACATCTATACATTTTTATGAAATTTTTTTAATATGTGTTTGATGCCTAAAAGGGTTGAGGTTAATGTTGTATTCAAACAATTGAGGTTGGAAATCAATTTATTTATTATTATTATTATTATTATAGGCTTATTTTATATCAAATTGAAATATCAATAATTTCAATAATTACATCATATGAATGTTTTTTCATATACTTATTTCAATCAATTGCAAAATTTTCAATACATACCTATGTTTTTCTTAATTTGTTGAATTTGAGTATTATAATTTGATAGTAATTGTAGGTTGGTAGAGTTTAGCCTTACGGAATAGTAATTTTTTTGGCATTGGATAATATTCAATCTTCTTTGGTTATAATAGAATCCTATTTGAAGCTCCAAAATTGTTTGCACAAATTGGCATTTTACTTCTTTTGGCATGTGGTACAAATCTTTAAACTACTTTATGTTATGGATGACTACTTTGTTTGGAAGTTTGATTGAAATTTAAAAACAAACCTTAGGTTGCAATCAAAATGTAATCCTAAGAAGGCATGTTCGTTTTCACAATAATGACAAAAAATACTTTGAAACTTTTGATTTCTATTTTTGTAAACCTATATCTATGTGTATCCCACCTCAAGAATATAACAATAGATTACAAAACAAAATACAACTCACTAAAAATTATCCTTGAAGAAAAAAATTCAATACAAGATGTTCAATTTTGACTACTAATATTAGAAATAGGATTTGAATTTTAAAATATTAAAGACATAATTTTAGATCTTACATAAGGTTTCTTTTTATTTCTAATATTTTTACATGGTAAGATAATGTTTTTAAATAAGGTAGATCTATATATTTCTTTGAATGCATCAATTTGAGTTCTTCTTCGAGTTTCTCTTATTTACAAGATTTAAAAACTTTGCTCATATTTTCTTTAAAACCAAAATAACTTATAAATCTCATATGCAACTTGCCTATTTACTTTGGTGCCATTTTTTAATAGAGAGTTGTACTTTTAAAACATAATGTTTCTTTGAATACATACTAAATATAATAAATTGAACTTGAATATAATGCATTTTTATATAAATACATGATTTACAACCATATGAATGAAATATCTATTTTTGTTCACCCCACTCTCGTAAGTTTAATTATATAAACAATGAATTTACTTGCATATAGTCTTGCGTTGTATAAATTAACACAATTGACTATTTCTTTATTAGGATTTGCAAATGCCAAGACTTTATCAAGGAAGATGGTCAAATTGTATAAATTGTCAAGTGAACAATTAAGCCAACAAGATCATTACGATTTTGGAATGAGAGCGGTGAAGTCTGTATTAGTCATGGCTGGATCATTAAAACGAGCAAACCCGGATCTTGTTGAAGACGTGGTTTTAATCCGTGCTTTCAAAGATAGTAATCTTCCTAAGTTTCTACAAGAAGATGCTGATTTATTTATGGCTATTATTGGAGATCTTTTTCCTGGTAAAAACTCTTAGTTTAGTTTTATTTTTGTTGTATTTAACCCCTTGAGGACCAAGGGGTAGTCCAAATTTCCCAAATTGAGAAGTATTATTGTTAAATGAAACTCTAGAAGGATAGTTTAATGAAGACTTTCAAACAATAGTTGTAAAACATGATCCATAGATCATATTCAACTAGTTCACAAACCAATGTTTTTTTATTTTTCAATAAAACTAAAAGTCAAAAAATGAAAATTCCTTTTGAAATTGATTGTAAATAGAAATTTTTTTATTTTTGCAAAAGAATTTTCCTTGAAGTTCGAAATCATAGTGATTTTTGAAGAATTTTATTTTATTTTTTATTTCATTCATTCTGAAGGGTCATTTATTGAGTTGAAAGTTTTACTTTTTGAGGTCAAACCTAGATGTACCCATTGAATTATAAAATATTTGCAAAACATAGTCTTCAAAATTTGCACCATAGAAATGTTTGAGAACTAATACAAAAATTGTAATAAAAATCAATGGACAAAAAACGAAATTAAGTTTTGTATATTTGGAATATGTCTATGTTTATCCGTCATTCAAAATTTGAATATTTGGTCCTTAAAGGATTAATGTCTGAAAATCTTGAATAGGTTTGTTACACCTACAGTATATATGAAATATTCAAATATCATGCTACATTGATACAATTCATGATACAATATTTTTTAGATTCTAAAAAAAAGGAATTCTATGGTTATAGTAGTTTTAAGGGTAACTTCAATTCTATTTAATATTTGGAAAAGCATTTGTTTTAAGTCCTAACGCATTGTTTGAATACAAAATGTTTAATTAATGTAGGTGTTATTATTCCTCGACAAGATTTTGGAGCTATTCAAACGGCAATTGAATTTTGTTTATTGCAAAAGGGTTACCAAGCCAAGCCTACATTTGTAATCAAGGTTATCCAATTATTTGAGACTATGAATGTTCGATTTGGTGTGATGACCGTTGGACCTACCGGTGGAGGTAAAACCGTATGTGCTAATATGCTTCAAATGGCAATGACAAAATTACGTGTAGAAAATCATCCAAACCCTTCATTTCAAATCACTCATTCATATGTTCTAAATCCAAAATGCATTAAAATGGGTGAGCTCTATGGAGAATACAATTTGTTGACCAATGAATGGACTGATGGGCTTGGAAGTACAATAATCCGTGGTTGCGTAGCAGATACAACTCCTGATCGAAAATGGGTTGTTTTCGATGGACCTGTGGATGCAATATGGATTGAAAATTTAAACACAGTCTTGGATGATAATTGTGTACTATGCCTGCCAAACGGAGAACGCATTAAATTGAATCCAGGTTAGTCTTTCGGATATTTTTTGAACATTAGATGAGATTTGGGGAAATAAAGGGCTGTTTCAGGCTTGTTCCCTATGCAATTCCCGCAATTGTGAGGGCACGTTTGACAGCTGTCAGCCCTCATACATACTAAATTTTTTTAATCCTGATTTTTTTTAATTAAAAAATTAATTAAAAAATAAAATAAAATATTGACGTGATCGTCACTTGACCACATCAACATTGTTGTAGTGGTGCAGTTTAGCGAGTTCTTCATTGTCGGGAACTACCAAGAACTTGTAGTCTTCTATTTGGCCCAAATCTCATCTAATGGTTTTATCAATTATTTTCCTCTAATTCCCATATTGAATTGCTTTTTCAAGTATTGAGTCCCAGTATTTTTCTATTTTTAATTCTAAATAGAAGTTTTATAGATTTTTTCACTACTTTTTTTACCTATGTTTTCAAGTTATAACTTCTTTTTATCTTCTAATTTTGCCAACTAACTTTAAACTAGCCATTGATTTTCCTCAACCTTTATATTCTAGGTACTATGAGGATGTTATTTGAGGTCCAAGACTTAGCTGTTGCATCACCGGCAACGGTTAGCCGTTGTGGAATGGTGTATGTTCCACCAGAAGAACTTGGATGGCGTCCGTATGTACAATCATGGTTACAACGATTTCCTAATGAAATTGGAACAATTTTGTCAAAAAAGGTGAATTTTTTTTACATTGAATTTCATATTATTATACACATGTATATGATAAAAAAAATATTTTTCCAAAAGTTTATATGTATGAGAATGTAATAAAACTTTCAATTAATGACAATTTTACATAGACATGGGGGTACTTATTGTATGTGTGTTATTTGAATTTTTATGAGATTAAAAGAAATTCATTGAGATGAATTTGGGGAGAATAGGGAGCTTGATATTGAATTAGTTTATGCCCTAACTTGTGTTTGAGTCCAAACTAGTAGAAGAAATATTTGAACACTTAATCCCTAATGGATCAACTAACATATTTTGGCAACATTGCAATTTGGGGCATGAAATGCTAAATTAGATTTTGATTTTTTTTTGTTGGGATTTTCAAAAAAACATGAAACCTCCAAACTCTTTGAAACTTTTTGAGCATATAAGTAACTCAGAAATGAATAAGAAAACTTTCATATATTGTTAGTAGCTTAGATTTAATGTAAGTAATTTAGATTTAAATCCTCAAGGACAAGGGATTTGTCTAGATATCCAAAATTGTAGAGATGCATTCTAAAAAGCAACTTAGAAAAGTAATTTAATGATGAATTTTGAACAATAGTTGTAAAATACAATGGAAAGATCATATCTGTACGGCAAATTAGATCAACAACTACATTCATTTGACCAATATTTTTCATTAAAATTTGAAAGCAAGAATTGAAAATTCTTCCTAAAATTGTTTATAGATTGGATATTTATAATTTTCACTAGAAATTTTTTCCCCTAAAGTTGGAATCGTTAAGTTATAATTTCATGTATATATTTTCAAGCATTTGTTCAATGTATTTATTCAAGTTGTTTTTTGAAAAGTCATTTTTGAACATAAAAAGTTAGCTTTTGAGGTAAACATTTTTGTACACCTTTTATTGTAAAATATTTACCAAAATGGACTTGAAAATTATTTTATACCATCTAAATGAAGGATAGTTAATATAAAAATTCACAAACATTTAGATGAATAGAAAAAAAAGATATTGTGTAATTGGATCATGTTTGCATTCATTAAGTGTTCAAAATTGAATGTCTAGTTTTTTAAGGATTAATCCTTGTACTAGAAATTTTTTATAAATTGTATAAAATTTAGGCACAATTAAGCTTAGAAATATATATCATGGATTTAGAAAATATCCAATATCACAAAAAAAAACTCCAATGAATACTAACAATACCTTTGTCATTGAGTTAGATGTTGAATATTTTTTGTATTTTTAATATATAGTTTCAACTAAAGTTTTTGTCATTTGAATATCTAACTTATTTTACACAAGAATAAATAAAAAATTGTGCCACAATAATTTTTAAATATTCAAAATTTTGTAATATGATATCATTGTCGTTAAATCTACCAAAGTGTAATTGCATTTCTTATCCTGAAGTGTTTACCATTACAGTAGATCAGCCTAGTACCACCCTCATTTGCAATCTGAGTATATGAGGTCCAATAGGAGGGCCCATCTTTTTTAGAGGTGTGCGCATGTTTCACGAATCAAACCCAAGTAGAATTATAATTTTTCGATTAAAATTGTAATTTCTATGAATTTCGAAAGTGGTTTGCCCTAAGATTACAAAACCACCACTAGACTAGAGTCATAGATTTTCTATCCTAAACCTATAACCGCCTTTCCATATACCTATTAGCACTTGAGTATCCACCAATCAAGGAATGACATGTTATCCAAGTTGGAATTAATGCACTAAAATTGTCAAAAAAGTAAATAGATTTGGGTGAGTTCTATGGTGGAGATGGGGCCTTAGATAGGATAGTGGTTATAGGAAGCTGGTGGAAGTGGGCTGATCTACCTTATATGAAGATTCCCTCTGGCTTAACCCTTAAAGTGTTTTGGAAAAGTGAAGTTAAAAGAAAATATTTTTTCTTCAAATTGCTCCAACATAGTTAACAAATTTTGAATCCTCTTAGAATGTAATATGAGAACTAAAAGTTTTATTTGGACAATTATATGCTATATTTTATTAGATACCTACATGCCAAATTTCAAAAGTCAATGTGGATTTTATCAAAAGATGCCCCAATTGACCTAGTTGCGGAAAAAGTTGAGGGCAATATAACTTTTGATCCGGGAATCCAAATAGAAAGAAATTATGTTCCCACTAAGGGGTAGATGTTCACACCTTGTGTCAAAATTTCATGAACATCTAACTAAAATTGACTTTGTAGAAACTAACCTAGATTTTCAATTGTCCATTCAATAAAGAATCATCCTTCAGGAATTCATAATTTAAGACATTTATAGTTTGACTATAAGAAACAACTCAATTTTCTTTTGTCTTTATATACATTTCAAAAGTCAATTCTAAATAAATGTTTTTGAGATTTGATACTAGGTGCATACATTAGTTGTTTTCATGGGAAGAAAAAAAATGATCACATGCCTAGGTGGAAAGTTAGACTACTCATAATTTTTTGGGCAATTTTTGTAGTTTCAACATCTTTTAGGCATCTTTTGCTAAATTCCTCATCAATTTTTAAAATTTGGCATGTGTGTCACTAATACAATACATCATGAAATTGAAAAAAAAATACTAATTTTAGCTCTAAAATCACACTTTAGAACGGTAGTCTAACTTTGCTATCTATGTTAAGAAACAAAAAAATTTTAAATCAATACTCAAAATACTCGTATCCAAATCAAGGCCAAAAATCTTCATCTACATTTACTTTTTTAACAAATTCAACCATTGAATCGTTTGGTGAACTTGTTCAAGTACATTGCCCCAAAGTTTAAGAGTGATTTTTCATTGATTGCAATAACTTGTGCATTTTAGTCAATATGCTAAAAAATTGAGTGAGATTACATGTAAAATAGTTGAACCAAAAAAAATTCTCACTCATCTTTAAGAAAATTATAAAGTGGAAGATGGTGCTAAATGGAAGAAAAAACTAAATTGCTAAGAATTTTTACAATAAATTGAGGATTGTTAATCCCATTGGTACAAATGTTCTAATAAACAATAGGTATCATGTGTTCTTTCTTTTATATGAAAATTTTCAATATTGAGTTCAAAAAATACTAAATAGATGTTTTTCTACCTTCATTGCTTAAAAATTAAAAATCCTTATAACTTTCATTAATTCCTCATTATTTGGAATTCAATAGTTCAAATGCTTTGGAATAAGTATGAATCTATAAAACCTAGCAAAATGAATTAATATTTTCTGAAAATATATATATTTTTGCTTAGTTTAACATTGAAAATTAAAAAAGAAACTTCTAACTTTTGCAATATGTATTAGAATGACATGAAACAAATCAAATACATTTAAAATAAAATATTATTTTTAATTAATTCTATATAAATCAATAAAACAATAGGTATAAATTCTCAAATATAATCTATCAATAATTCAAGATGTACATTTTTTGATTTGACATCAATTATTCAATATTTTTTTAAGTGAGTTCTTGATTTCTAAACCCATAGTCATTGACATGTAACAATTCCATTAACACCCAATTAAAATGTAGTTGTTGTACATGTGGCATCTAGTGATAAGATGTATTTTAAAAAAATTACAAACCCAAATCCAAGCCACCACCCCTATTCGTAATTTCAAATTATAACTTTAGATGCAATCCATATGAGATATATTGTCCTATCCATAATTGTATTATATATTTTGTATCCACCATATGTATTCAATGTCCATATTCATATTGTATACCCATATACTTCTTTGGTATCAATGTCCCAAAGCAACAACCATTGATTTTTAGTCTTAGATCCAATAACAAGCATAGGGAGTAGATTGATTTTGATAAAAATTCATGATCGATGGCTTGGAGGTGGTTTTGATTTTTCTTTTTCATGATCAACGGTAAGTGATTTCCAATTTGAAGGGTGGAAAGGGGCTTCATCTTTTCAAGGGATACTCATGGAATGCCATTTTTTCAATTTGGAAACTCCAAGATCCTTTTTCATACCTTTTACAATTCATTAATTTATAGATTTTTTCTAATATAAATATTTTTATTATTTTCAATTTCAATAAAATTTTTAGATAATGGCATATCTATAAAAAATGTAGAATAAGCCTTGTTTTAATGTAGTAAAAATAATGAAATGTAAATTCTAATCAATTTTATTCAATTGAAATATATTAAATGCATCTTTAAACTACGATATTTTAAAATTCTGGTATATTGAAAAATTTAAACTTTAAAATTTATATATTCAGTAGTTTCCAATGTAATAATCTTTATTTGTCTATTTTTGGATAATTGATGCATTCTAACTCTTATTTAATTCCAGGTTCTAGACCAAATATATATGTTGTTTGATACTTGGGTAGACATTGGTTTAAAATATTTAAGAACTAAGTGTAGAGAAAACATTCCTTCCGTAAATATCAATATAGTCACGTCATTGTGTTTTTGTTATCAAGCTTTGCTTCAACCTTTGCGAGGAATAAATGTTGAAGGAGAATTTGAAGAAGATATTCCGGATGAAATTCAAGCCACCTTGAACCGTGTATTTGCATTTTCATATGTTTGGTCTATTGGTGGAAATATTGATCATAAAAGTACTGAAGGTTTTGATGTATTTTTTAGAACTGAACTTGAAACTATAGCAGCCTTTCCAGGATCAGATACAGTCTATGATTATTTTGTCAATGTCAAAGATAAGGTTTGTATTTAAAACTAAATTAATTCTAAATTTGATTCATTTACAAAAATAATAATGAGACGTTTTAACACAAAAATATCATAGCAAAAATATCATGATTAACCATATTACAACTTTTTACTTGAAATTAATTCATCTTGAGATTGACGATTATCCATATTTTAATAATTCTTCATCAAAAAAATTTATTTTCAATCATTAGCAAAAAGTAAGATAAAGTTTATTACACTATATTATTCTTGTTTTTCATATTAAATTTTTGATATTAGTTATTTTATAAAAAAAATGATTTCAGTTTATTGTAAAAATGTAGAGCCTAGCACCATGGGAGGATATAATTTTACCCTTTGTATATGTTCCTGGTACATCTTTTTTTGAATTAATGGTACCAACTTTAGATACAACAAGATTAGGATTTCTCATGGAGATATATCTTGAAGTCAATAAACATGTTTTATTCCAAGGTGGATCCGGTGTTGGAAAAAGTGCTATTGTAATGGATCTCATTGCTCGATTACGAGAAAACAAGAACTACATGTCCATTGTTATCAATTTTAGTGCACAAACATCAGCAATTGCAACTCAAGTATGTTTTTAAGTTTTTGTTAATTGCATATATTGTTGATACTTAGTTAAATTTACTATGTATAATAACATTGACAAAGTAATTTTCTTATGCACATTGAAAATAATTTCATTTCAAACAAAATATTGCAAAGAATGGGCTTGGGGTAAAATCATAATATTTTGTTTAAAATTTGAACAATTTTTTTTGAATTAGTATCATCTGTTTTTATTTTTAAATATAATTATAATGAATAATATAATTGAAGAGATATTATTAAAATTTTCATTGGTTTGATATTATAGAAAATTTGATTGATTTAAAATTATTTTAATAAATAAAAAAGAATTAAAAAAATATTACAAAATATCATTTGGAGCTAGTAGATTTTAGAAAACAAAATTTTCATCATTTTTTTCATGAAACACTTCATAATTGCATTCAATAATATTTCATAGTAATTTTTTAATACTATTTTATTGAATTTATCATTTATTCAAATAATGCTATGATTAAAAATTGGAGTTCATTTTCAACACATCCATTATCTTTGCAATTAATAGATGATCAATAAACTTGGGGATCTTTGGGCATAAATCTTAGAAATACATTTTTTATTTTATAAGAATAAAAGCTAAATTTGGACCCTTGAAGGACTAAAGTGTCGTGGATAAAATATAAATTTTTCTTTTAAAATATGAATTTTATAGCTTTTGTGAAATTTATTTCATTGCATAAGATGTTAAGTGTTGGGTTTATAAATTGTCCAAAAATCTAATTCATAATACATATTACAAGAATAAATTAAAGGTTTTAATTTTGAATACATACTAAACATGAAATTTTTGAAATGGATATTTTTTTCTTTAAAGGAAAAAGAACTTTGGCAACCAAGCTAAGATAAAAATAAATAAAAAATAAAGCTTAGTTACCATTAAGGTTTGGCATCTAGTCCAAAAAATGTTACTTGGGGTCCCAAGATATTCTTTCTACTAGCATGTAACTTGCTTAGATTATATATTATATCATTTGGATAGAAAATTGATTAGGAAGTCACATTTACTTCACTTTCACATCTAGATTTTAATACTAGGATCATATTACATACTTAGTATGGTATTTTCAATACTTAGACTTGACTTGTGTGATCTTCATTACCCTTGAGAATCGAGAGGACTAAGTAGCCCACTTGGATTTCTTAAGACCTTGGGCATATTGTATTGCATTAGGAAAATACTCAGATTAAGGGAAGGCTATGAGTTTTAGATTTTCGGCACCTCCGTGGTGCAAATTCAGAAAAAAAATTAATCTTTTTGGAAAAAAATATGAAAAAATTGTCGATCTGATGTGGCACTAGTAGTTCCACGTTAGATTCCAAATTTTAAAAAAAATAAAAATAAAATTTCTATAATTGCACGACATGGGTGCAAAATTCGCAGCCTTTTTGAGACCTTAGAATTTTCCTAATGACTTTGTAATTGGTATGGAAGCTAATCATCCTACTCCATGTATAAAGATTAGTTTCATGTCATTTCGAGAAATATTGCAGAAGTTAAAAAGGCTTTTTTCATTTAAATATCAAAACATGGAGCAAAAAATACATTCTAAGAAATTTAATTATTATATTTGGATCCTGTATTTTTATATCTATACAAAAATATTTTGAACCATTGAATTATTCCAAATAATTAAGTGAAAATTATGAAGATTTTTATTTTGTCAACAATAAATGTAGAGAAAATATATAAAGTCTTTCTTTGCACTTAATTTTGAAAATTTTCAAATAAAATTTTCAAAAAAGGATATTGATAGTTCAATCCTATATTTTCTTCCACTTTAGAATTTTTATAAGATGAATATGAAAGTGTTTTTGCTTAAGCTTTTGACATATATTATCACCCCATTTTCCAATAGATTGACTAAAATACACAAGCTATAGACCTTATGGTATTTTTTCTAAAATTGATGAAATTCCAAACTTCACCTTTTGGAAGGATAAAAAAATCATACAATTTGAGTTTTAATAGACACATTGAACTTGCAATTGGTAGGGACATTCACTCTAAAATTTGGGGATAATTTACTTGAACGAATTAACCAAAGAATCCTATGGATGAATTTGGTAAAATAATAAATACAAATGAAGATTCTAGCCTTGCTTTGAAGACAAGTATTTTGATGCACCTTTGGGTTTCTTAATATGAAAGCATGTAGGGGTTAAAAATGCATCAATAATTAAAAAATCATCTTGAATGCATATACAATTAAAAAAACATTTCCACCCAAGAACATTGCTTGCAAGTGACCATCAAGCATAAATTTGTTGTTTAGGCATTTTAGGGGTTAAATGGATTCAATACTTTTAGAGATAATACATATAGATGTAGGTTTGCAAATGACTATACATAAAAGACTTAATGATTAGTAGTGCATGAATATATACAAAATATATAACAAAATAAAATAAAATATTAAAAATGAATACACTTTATATAAGAAATGTAATTTCATTTGAAATATTTAATTAATAGCATAGGAATCTATTGAAGTGAAATTGGAAAAGAAACAAAGAACTCGATTTGGTGCTCCTGTTGGGAAAAAAATATGTTGTTTTGTTGATGATGTAAATATGCCATTAAGAGAGAAATATTTTGCTCAACCTCCTGTTGAGTTGCTTAGACAATTTTTGGATTTTAGAGGCTTTTATGATCGACAACTTTTATATTGGAAAGATATAGATGACATGACTATTGTTACTGCATGTGCTCCACCTGGGGGAGGGCGCAATGAGGTATATAAATTGTTTAAGTACTATAGTAATTAAATTATTATAATGCATATAATTCTTAAAAGAAAATGTATGGAGATAGATTATTTCATAAATATTAGAAATAGAATTATAAATAATATAAATGTAACCTTATGCTATTCAATTTTAATTGCACTAGTTAAAGAATTTTATTTTGTTTATTTATTATCATAAAAAATTATATATCTAATGAAGGAAAAGGAAATTCAACTCCTAAATGTCTAAGGGGTATGGTATAAAACTTAGATTTGTCATAACATATTCACTTCTTCAAGCTTTAAATAATTGCATTCAAGTTTGAATGTTAAGAATAGAGATAAGAATTTATCTATGTTGTCAAATTGTGAAATAGATATAAATATTTTTCAAATCAATTTTGAAGCAAATTTTAACAAAAATACCATTTTTATTTTAGGATCTCAATTTCTAGTGAACAATTAAATTTTTTTTCAACTTCTTTTACAAAAGTATTTGATGTAATTCCCAAAGACCCACAAGTTTGGGACAAAGTACAAATGTGATCTAAATATATAAGTTCCATGACTTTTTTGATATTGGGACACAATTCAAAGTGTTTGTACAATTAAGATTCTAAAATCATTTATAGATTTTCTTTAATAAGGATTTTAAAGATTTTACTTAAAAAATTCACCCAAAATACAATTTTATCCTTAGTATTTGAACATTTTTATGATTGTGTAAAATTGTATTTTTAATTGATTTGTATAAAAAGCATAAGATTTAATGATGAGAATATCAACACTTTTCTAAATAATAAATTTTTTAGCACTAGAAAAGTCATTTATGATTTACCCTATTTTATTACAATTTGAAACAAAAAGAATTCAAAAACTTTATTTCTTATGCAATAAAAACAACAAATTTTTTTATTCTCCCCCCCAAATTGGCTGAAATTGGGCAATACTAATAAGATAGTCAATTAGATAATTGGGGGTTCATGTAAGAATGTATATCCAAGAGAATTTGCTTACTGAAATACGAAACAAGATTAAATTATAGAATTGATTAGACTTTTTTAAAGCTTATTGACTATTGCTTTCACAAAAATAAACTTTTCAAGAATACTACTCAATGCAAAATTATATTTTGTATTAATATATTTCTTAAGTGTAGATTTTGGAATATTTTTGGTTCTATTACTAATATACTTGAATGAAATTTAGAAAAGAATAATCAAATTTCAAAATTATCTATTAAACTTGTTCACATAGTTTAGTAATATTAGTGTTTTCTTTTTTTCTTTCTATATACTTCATAAATTATCTATCTAATTATAAAGTTGTTGATACATTCATGTATGTTTGTCACCCTTGAATCTTATGTTTCATTGTTGTGATAAATATCAATTTATAAGGTCGCATCTTCCATATCTATAATTTTAGCACTATGTCCTTTATTTTATAAAAAATTGAATGTGTATTAAGTTTATTAGTCTACAACCTTTTAGGTGACACCAAGATTTTTTCGACATTTCTCAATGATTTGTGTACAACCTCCTACTGAAGGAAGTTTGCGAATGATATTTAGTGGCATTCTTGGAGGGTTTCTTTCAACATTTCCACAAGAATGTAAATCAATGGTTAAGCCAATTGTCGATTGTAGCATTGAGACATATACTCGAATAAGTCAAGAATTACTTCCAACACCAACAAAATCTCACTACACATTCAATCTAAGAGATGTTTCCAAAGTATTTCAGGTATAAGCTATCCAAACTTGTTGTTACACACTTCACCAACACTTGGTAAATAATTTTTATATTATTAAATAGCACAACTTAAATTAAAATCATTAAATATGCAAAATCTATATGTATTTTTATACATATATACATACTATCACATAAATATTTGTATATTTTTTTGAGATTACAAAAATCAAATAATGGATATTTTAGAATTCATCAATTATTATTTGATAAATCATGAATTAATATGTTTATTATTAAAAATTATAAGGATTTGAAATTTAAAGTTTTTTAGGTAAAAATAGTTTATAATCAAATTGAAATTAAACTACGCATCAACCATTTTAAGGAGAAATGTCCAAATTCATCTCATTAATTAATTTTTCTCCTATATTAAACCATATGTTAGACTTTTTAATGTGGAAAAATTTCTTTTTTCATCTTCTACCATATTTATAGCTCACTTTTTTTATTGTTTGCATCTTTTCAAGTTCTAATGTATCTAGTATGAAATCCTCAAATTAAGTTCGTAGTTCAAAGCAAGCAAATGCATTCCAGTCACCTAGAAAATTATTTTTTAGGTGATAATTGACTTTTTTTGGTTTCAAATAATAGGCCTTCAGAAACAACTTTAGTAATTCATTAGAAGGAAGTTTTTATCAAATTACTTCAATTAGAATTTTATCATTCAAACCCATTACAATCAAAATTGTGAGAAAATTATTAATATCCAAATGACAATCAATTTAAGACGTAATTTGAATATTTGATTTCAAAGTGTACTTGTGAAAAGATTAGTAAGTGCACCACTACATCCAATCTAATGAATAATTATGATCAAACTACTAGTTATTGTTCACAACTTTTGCTTGAAAATGAACACTAAATCAATTTCTAAATTTTCTTGGAACTTTAGACTAACTTTACAGTCATTAGAGATCAATACCAATGACAAAATTAAATTGATGACAAAGTAAAAGGAATTAGCAATCACATCACTTCAATTTCTTTTAAGTTTTTTTCCAATATATGATCATAAAAATATAAAAAATATGTTTATAAAAAGTTTTTGTAATGCAATGGTATTTAAAATGGGAGAAGTAATGCATGTATATTCTTATTTTAACACATTTCTAAAGGTGGAATTGAGATCAACTTTTATGTGCATGTATTAATTTGACCTTTTTAAATTTAATACATGAAATTTTACTTCAAGCCGGAATTTTTTTGGCAAATAAAACATGTTTTATATTCAATAAGTTGATTTTTACAGCTTAAGTTTATTCCAAAGTGCAATGTTTCCTCATAAGAAAAAAAATTGAGAATTTTAGGAAGACCATTAAACCAAAGAAATATTAGTGACTTCTATATCATTATTTTTAGAAATTCTATAGTTTATTATTTGGTCATTTGATCATTTTCTAAGAGTAAGATATAAGTTCTATATTTTATAAATAACACCTTACTTCAATTCAATTTCAATCTTCTATGTTTTCACTTATACATGCACAATATTTTTAGAAATAAATTGTAGACACTATTATAAAATCTAGATTGAAAACAAAAATTTCAAGCTCTCTTAAGAATTTCAACCCTTTATTGTTTCCAAAATCATTAGTATGTCACTTGTAATCACCAAAAATGTGATATCTAAGCCCTCTTCAATGTCCTTCACATCCATTTTTCAATTCTTTAAAATATAGCTAATTATCCGCATTATGGAATTTTAATATTTTGTGCTCTTTTGCATGTATGATATATCATTTTAAATTTAAAAATTGGTATATAAAAATAATAGAAGTGCTATAAAAAAAGAATAAAAATCAAATGCAGAGGCAAAATAAAGTATTCCTTTAGCAAACAAACAAATTTGAAATTTAAATAAAGGCAAAAGTAAAATATTGTCAAACATTTTTTAACTAAAAAAATTAAAATTAAAATATTGGCTTATCCTGTACCTTGATGGCTCTTACAACCAAATTTTCTAATTGTTTATAATATTAAAACTTGAAAATTCAATATCTTTTGTCCCATTAGTCAGAATACAGTAAACATTCTTTAATGCAAACACCCTAACCATGCACTTTCTGATGATATTAAGTATGCTTTGGTTGGTTTGGTAATTGCACTAAGATCCTAGCATACATCACAAACAAACAAATAATTTTAACAATATATAGAATAGTTTGTCTTGTGTTGTTGTCACAACCATTAGTATGTCATTTGTAATTGCAACAAAAGTGATGACCAATTCCTTCATAAATCTCCTTTCCTATCATTTGTTTAATCCCTAAATGTATTTGACTATATTTTCACCCAAAATGCTCTAAAACTGCCATTTCTGATACAAGGACCAAATTTTAAAAAAGAAACATTTTTGGACACATGTAACTATAGGATCTTGTAGTTTACTAGTTTGAAAGGACATGGAAAAAATGGAAAAAATGGAAAAAAATTTCCACCATATAGATTGCAAGATATTAGCATTTGAATTGACAAAAATCATTCCTTTGATTCTACAAAAAAAGGAGACAGTTGCACTTTGTAAGGTTATATTTGTATGAAAAAAAATTCCAAAATGGTGGTGCTTATTTGGATTCATTCTTCAACTCAAGTTGGCTACATGCTTAAAAAAGTTCAGATAATTTGGAATTGAACAATATATAGGGAAAAAATAGTAAGTAGAAAGAAGTAGAGAATGATTCAACTTACTAAATTGTTGATCATTTTATTATGGAATTGAAAAATGCCAATCCCAACAATTGTAATGTTTTAATCTACATCTCATTTTTTTTTTCAAGAATATGAAAAATTCATTTGAGTTAAATAAAGGACTTCAAAGTTTATTTTAAAGTAGAGATTGCACAACTACCCGAAAACTAAAACTCCTCATAACTTTCATCTCATTAATCAAAATGGAATGATTCAAAGCTTTCCATGTACATTTAAATCTAAAGAACTAATTTCAATTTTTTTTAAAAGTGATTTAAAAAAAATTGAGATATCCGGGTTGCTTGTTGAGCAATTAAAATTACATATCATGCAATAACTTTTTAACTATGCAATTAGAAGTTCTAAAAATTGTTGCGCCATTAAGCTACTTCTAGAACCAATGTTATGTAAAAATTTCAGCAAAAAGAAAGAAAAATTCCATTCGTAGTGAGCTACCCAAAATTGCTATGTTGCCCCAAAATGCAATTTGGGCATTTAGGGGTTAATACCTTATTTGATATCAAATTTATATTATATATTTTTTTCTTTGCTTGGCACACAAAAATAGTATGCCAAACAAATTTTAAGAGTAAAAGTATTTTTTTTGAAACACCCTTAGAACAAGCATAATTAATCCAATTTTGTCTATTCATATAGAATTCAAATCTTAGATCACATGAGATTTAGGTTTAACTTGTATCCACATCATCTTTGAGCCCCTAAGAATGAAAAGTTTGATCTAGAACAAGGATTATGCAAGTTAATTGCAAATATACAACTATTGCTACATGCACAAGTCACTTCTTGCCAAACGAAATACAAGTATATATCTCCAAAATCTCGATGATGGAATTACATAATTGAACCTAGTTTGCCCATAGCTTCTCATTGTCAGCCCATTCTAAAAAATAGGAGGATTTAAGCATGACATAGATAATACATCATGAATTTAAAAAATAGTCCAAGAGGTAGTGGACCTCACCGGTACTTGTTCCAAAAACAAGGCAAAAAATGTGAAGTTGGTGAAAGTGCAACAAATGCCTTCAACCTCATATGTTTGTTATTGCTTTCACAAGGAGAAGAAAATCATACCAACAACTATAAGATTACTACATATTAACCAAAATATAAACCTGGTTGCATACTCGACATTGTAATGAGATTGCTACACAATAGTTTTAGAACCATAAGAACAATACAATGACATAGTATTGAAGTGAATTGTAGTAATCCGTAGTGTTGATCAACTAGCCGCAAGACAAGAAAAAAAATTAAAGAATCCCTTCTAAAGTGTTTCCTTCAAAAGTTCAAATATTTGAATTAGCATGTACAATCAAGTCCAAAAATCTTATGAATTTTTTGCCTCACCTTATTTGTGACTGTGTGAAGTTTTTTTAGTCCATAGTGAGAGTTTATTTACCTACCTATGGTAAACAACTTTCACAATGGATTTTTTTGTTTTATTTTGGTTCTATTTTTTAAAGGTTGTCTAAGCATTGTCCACTAAGCCTTCCAAGCAATGAATTCTTTTCTAAATGCCTAAGTTCAAAGAAATTACTAAAAACTAATTTAATTGCTAAGATTAGTTCTAAACAATACAAAGTCTTTAAGTCGCTGTGGTTTTCTAATAAAATTATCTATAGTCTACATTTAACTATCTTAAGTTGTATTTTAGATCACACCATTTCTAAAAACATAAAACTTGCAAGAATTAGAGATTCCTACAAGAAGTTATGATTGGATGAAGTTGGAGCCTTTAAGAAGCTATCTAAACTTCATCCACTCTTTTTGAGATTTTTCTTATTTCAGTTGACTACGAATTTTAAACTATGACTCTATACTACTAATTTCTACTCAAGTCCCAAGTCTAGACTTCAATGGATGATCTTTGAGTGACTTCATCCATTCCTTGTCCCAAACTTCATCCTTCTATTACTATTGGAGTCTTAAGTACTTTCTAGAATTTGAAGTGGTTATGGACTCTTCTAAGTTCCTTCTATCTAAAACCAACTCTGAGTGTCCTACTTGGTTGTCTTCAAAAGATTATAACTTACTTCTTACTTCATTCCCAAGGTGCGGGACTTCTATTGCAAGTTTATTATTTTTAGACTTTTGAGTTTGGTTCCTTGCAAATTCTAATTTTACGTATTTATATTGCTAAAGAAATTTTGCTTTAGACTTTCCTACTGGAAGTTTTGAATGGATGAAGTTTGACTGCTAATTGATATTTCCAAACTTCATCCACGGTTTTCTATTAATCTACAATTTGAAATTTTCTTTTGGCTTCACCTTTGACTTTTAGATTTCTAACACCATCTAAATTTCCATTCTTGTTCATTGTGATGAAATTGACTAATTTTCATCTACTATGATTCCTAAACTTCATCTACTAATATGTTTCTCACTTTGACTCTGATTTCTAAGTGTAAGACATTTTTGGAAACCTCTAAGCAAAATCTATCAAATTTTCTCTTTGTAATTTGAGAGAGACTTATTCTTGACACTCTGACTTGGAGTTATAGTTTGACTACTATATTTTTAAAAGCTAACTTTGAAAATTAATAACAATTAGAGTTTTTAGTGAATTATATTGTTTTGTGGGTCATCTAGAACGTCGTTGTAGAAGTTCTTCAATCCCTCATCATTTGCCATCATGCAGATCTTTGTAAAATTGTGCTCACTACTTGAAAGTATTGTTTGAATACAATTTTTTACTTCATTACTTCTATCCAATTCTTTCTATTTTCACTCCATTATTCTATTCCAAGAGTTGACTTGGAATCTCATACAATAATAGTTTCAATTTTAAGAAAATAATTGACTTTTGATATCCTATGAGTCAATTATTATTCTATCCGAAATCTAATGGCTCTAAGTGTGTTTCAAAGATTTCTCTATTCATATCAACTTCTAATTCTCCCTTCAATACTTTGTATACCAACTCCAAACTTTGCTTCCTACTTCATTCTATCATTCAAATTTTGAGTTTTTGAACGCTACTTCTTCCTATAGTAGTTGAGAGAAAGAATGGTGAGTTTAGAAGTTGCTAATTTTTACTAGTAGGTGCGTATTGCTATTCTAACTTCTCTAATTCTAATTACAATGGCTAATCTTCTACCCTATAAATCAGATTTCTATTTCTATTCTACTTCTCTAATTTCTTCTCTAAAATTCCAAATTTTCTTATAAAATGCCTCCATTGTACTTCTATCCAATTCTAATTTTCTTTTATAATATTCTCTAAGTGTGTTTTTGTTTTGTTTTTAAAAAAGATTCCAATTTTAGTTCTAGAGAGGGGTGATCAAATCCCCCTCCCTACCCTAGCCTACCTAGCTTCCAGTTGGCTGATTGGTATGGTGCGAGCCTTCAAGTTGGTACTTGGAACTTATGGTTTTCTTTGTTTTGTTTTTTGTTAGATTTTGAGTGTATTTATGTGAAAAAAATGTAAAAAGAGTATTTGAGTGGTATTTGGTACAAGTCCCTACCAATATAGTGAGGGGTCATCCTAGAAGTACAAAGTATCCGAAATACTTTGATTCCCTACTTCTAGTGTCTAGATGAGAGTTTGAGAGGCTATTTAACCCCTAAAGTTCTACAACTTTGTATTCACTGAAAATGCTTCAAAACTGCCATTTTTAGTACAAGTACCAAATTTTTGAAAAATAACTTTTTTTTGACACATTTAACCGTAGGATCTTGTAGTATACTAACTTGAGAGCATGTGGTAAAAATTTCAGAAATTTACACCGCATGGATTGCAAGATATAAGCATTGAAATTCATTGAAATCATTTTTTGGGCCTTGCAAAAAACAAGCCAGTTGCACTTCACAAGCTCACTTTTCTGTGAAAAAATGTTCAAAATGGTGGTGCTTCTTTAGATTCTTTTTCCTAGACAAGTTGGCCACATGCTTGAAAATGTTTAGATCATTTGGATTTGTACAACATATAGGAAAAAAATAGTAAGTAGATAGTAGTAGAGAATGATTCAAAATACTAAATTGTTAAGAATTTAATGATGGAATTGAAAAATGCCAATCCCAATGGTTGAAATTTTATAATAAACAATCTACATTGTATGATTTTTTTTTTTTTTCAAAAATATTGAAAATTGAGTAAGAGAAGGACTTTGAAATTTATCTTAGAGTAGAGAATCCATAATTGCCCGCAAACAAAAAATCCTCATAACTTTTGACTCCTTGATCAAAATGGAATGACTCAAAGCTTTCCAAGTATATATAACTCTAGAAAACCAATTTCAAATTTCAGTTTTTGATTAAAAAAAATGATTTTTTTAATTTGCCCAGACTGCCGAGTTATGATAAAAAGAAACATATTAGGCCATAACTTTTGACTCATATTTCCAAAAGTCATGAGATTCACTACATGTGAAAGATATTCATCGTCCCCATCTTCTATTAAAATTTGGGTAAAAAATATGGAAATCTCCAGCTACACATACCTTCCCAAAATTGCTATACAAACAAAAAACGCAAGTTGGTCCTTTAGGGATTAAGTGATTCCTAGAAAATTAAGGGTTAGAGTATTAGCTAGTCCTAGGGTTTTGTCCATGCTAAATTGGTCATGTAAATGCATGTGGCAAACTAATTAAAGTCTATTTTAGGTTTGGAGAGTATTACTAAAGGTCACCATCTATCATGAAGAATTTAGATTGACAAATTTTTATTTGCAATTAACTTATAGAATATTGAACGATAATGCAAATAAGGTGAAGGGAGAGTGACCGGAGTATGAAGAAAAGTGCTTTTAGATTAAAAGCATGCCAAGAGGTGACATTGGAGCCAATTATTTCAAGATTCCATGGTACGAGAATGATTTCCCACTCAGGTGAATATTAAAAGGAAATTGCTAATTTTAGCTTCCATATGAACAGTGCAAAGTAAAATGTAATGTTTGATTTTGGTTTTGGAAGTTTCTTAGAAGTTACCCAAAAATTTCAGATTTTTCCGAAATATTCATGATGACTCCGCAAGAAATCAACCACCTTTAAACATGGTCGTAAATTCCTAAAAAGTACCCATATTACGGTAAAATCCCATTAAAAATCAGGATAGGGTTTTGTGTGCTAATAAAGCACCCTATCAAGTTTGAAGACATTTCGACTATCCGAAGTACCAGAATCAACAACGAGATCAAGTTTAAAAAGAATTTAGAATATGGCAGCAAATTGACTAGCTTACCAAGAGCTTATGGTGTCCAAATATTGCAAATGAAGAATCTTTACTTACTCTCACAAACCTTCTGGACAACCCTAGCTAGTTCGTTTCTTTGGAATTACTGTTAGTGTTTTTTATGAGCGGGATTGGCTTGGAAGTAGAGGGTGGAAGACCTTTGAGCTAATTTGGATCTTCTGAATACAATAGCACAATTAGTTTTCAATTTAAAATTGTTCCTTAGAAGATAGAAAGGGTTCAACTCTTAGTTTGACTTTTCAGTTGTAATTTGTGATAATTCAAAGTTAATTTTGCAAATATTTTTTAGAAAATCCCAAATTGGATTTGGTCAAGATCTCTTTTCTTGTGTAACAAACCATCTTTGGTCTAAAGAAAGACAATTTAGAAATAACTTTGGATGAATTAGCAAAATATCTAGGTTAATTAGGATTATTTTCAAAAGATCTTGGATTTGATTTGACCTAGATCTATTAGCTAAATGGAGAGAATTCTAGAGATTTTTTTCATGAAACAAAGATTATTTAGAGAATACTTTAGGGTAGTTTAGCAAATATGTAGAGATTAAAAGTAAATGTTTTCTACCATTAACTTACCAAAGAAGGACCTGAGACAAGTATAAAAGCCCCCCCCCCTTGAGGTTGTCGATACCCTCATTTTCATACCCAAGCTTTGCTTTCACTTCTTTTGTTTTCGTATTACCAATATGGTCGGAGCATTAATTGAGGTTGGGATCTAGCCGAATTTCATTCTACGTTTTATTTGTGTACTTTGAAAGACAAGAGGGTCCCTTCAAATTAATTTCTATTTGATTTCCTTAAGTTTGATTTCCTTTGTTTTTTGTGAGTTTCGAAGGGATAGACCTCCAAACTCTAATTTGCTTTAAGATTTCTTAAAAAAAACAAAAACAAAACCAACAACAACACATAGTGGTATTCAAAAAGCATTTGGTACTAATATGATGAAAGTAGCAAAGCCTGACTTTGCCAAAAGTGTATTAGACTAATTTTAGCCCAAAATTTGTTGTATAACAGAAATTGGGACTTTAATTACTATAGTTTGGTTTAAACATTGTCATGTGTACCTTCTTTAGCAATTAAATTTCAACTTTTCTAAATTTTATGAAAAATTAGATCTAATGTTTGGTTAAACATTGTCATGTGTACCTTCTGTAGAATTTAAATTCTCAAGATACTTTCAAATTGTCCATTTGACACCATTTATACTTGGGGTCACTCCCGCATGACAAAGCTTTGACATTTAAAAGTCTAAATTTGGTAAAAAAGAATGTCAAGTGGTAGCAATTTAACTATTTAAGACTCAAACTCTTTTATTTTTTTCCTTTTTTGTTGGAACAAAGTGTTCAACATACTTTGCTTCTACAGTTTGTGACTCTTTGTATGATGTTACTTTGATTTGTTTAGTTTTTTTTGTTATTCTAAGAAAATCCCAACAATAGTGCATTAGTTAGAAAGGAATTTCCTCAAATTATTAGATTAGATAAGTTCCATAGTAGATAGAATGATTTCGTAGTTTTCCAAAATATTTAAAAATCTCTAAAGAAGAGTATTCTGAGTTCGACTTTATTTGTTTCTCTTTAGTATTTGATTTTCCAAAAATTAGAACAAAACTTGCATCACCAAATAGAACTAGTAGTAGGAGACAAAACCAACATTAGTGGATGAAACCATCATCAATGGATAGAGCCAATGACATTGCAACCAATCACAACCCGCCACATGGTTGCTGGGAAAAAAGAGACCAAACAACAAGCCAATCCAATAAGATAAAAGCCAAAACATTGAGAGAGGAAGCTAGACATTGATACAAAAGCAAAACATTCAAACAACAAATAATCAACCATCCAAACAAGGTATCTATGAATGACCATTTGATTTGGAAATTTTGGTTTAAAGCAAAAGGGGTTGGTAGTTGGCGCCACAACCCCAATTTTTAATTTTCAATGCAAAATTGAAGGAACAAAAATTTGAATCTATTCTACACTCTATCTCTCAAACATTGTCTCTCATTTAACCCCAAAACGACCTTAAGGACAAAATTTGTCCTCGCACATTTTCCCAAGCCCTATAATGCAAAATCATCAAAGAATATGAAAAATGACCAACTACATGATTGTAGAACTTTAGATTGTGATTTCAGAGGCTTCAAAAAGTTTTGAAGCAAAAGTGTCTTGCGAATTCTGCAAGATTCTTTAGTAGAGTATCTTCCTTGACCAAGAAGGAGAAAGTAGTGCCAGCTCAGTTATCGTTGATCAGGCAACGGTGAAGCTACCTAGAGAAAGACTGTTGGGGGATGTAGGTGTCACGTCTCTATCTCCTTAGGGTGTCCAAAGTGCCTTAGTGAGCAAGAGGGGTCTTGAAGGTGACTTCCCAAGCCTTGCAATAGGCTAAGAAAGGACAAATGAGAGACTTTCAAGAAAACAAGGCGCAATAGCGCTCTAGATAAGAAGAGCATATAGCGTGTCCTACATTTCTTGGAAAGCTCTTGAGAAGATGCTTCTAACCGTCTAAAGAATGTGTGATTTGGACTAGTAGGCTAGAAGTTATGGCTGTTCAAAGTTGGGGGTGTCCCGATGGCACCGGGACACTCAAAGGCTAGGTTGAAAAAATGAATTGCAGCCAACGCAGTTTTTGCGTTGGATTGATTTCGTTGAAATCGATGTTGTTTTCTTCTAGTGAAGGTTAGAATTTCACTTGCTTTATCATTTTGGAAAGGGCCATTTACATTCTACAAGTAAGATTGATTTTTCATTTGAATTCATCTTTTAATTAGATATTTAACTTCAGATTTAAATGATTTAAGTTCAACGAGGATATTACAAACAAAGTATCCTTTGCTTGGAAGACACAAATTGAACTTAGATTAAAAAAACCCAAAGATAATTGATTAAACAAGCCACTAGAGCCCATGTGCATGTTTTAACTCAGAGGGTGAAGTTTAAAACACTTACATAGTACTAAATACAATCCCATTGGCCAAAGGGTTTAGGAGATCTTGACAAATGTCACAAATCAAATGTCTATTTTAATGGTTTAGATAGGTAGACTAGTATACCTTATGCCATTGCCACAACCATTAGTATGTCATTTGTAATTACCAAAAAAGTGATGGCTAAGCCTTCCTTAAGACCTTAATCTCCTTACATACTTATTTTTCAACCTTTATTATAAAAAATCATCTGTAGTACAAAATAACATTTATTATCATGTGTTCTATTAACTTTTATATTATAATTTTTTTGCTTAAATTTGATTGGCATACAAAAATCATTATAAGATTGGCAAAAAAAACAATTAAAAGCAAAAGCAAAAGCAAAATAAAGATAAAGTATAATATGGACAAACAATTTTTAAAAGTAAAAATATGAGTTTGATGTTAATTTGGATGAAATTTTCTATAGCTCAATGGCTTCGAACAACCAATTTTCTAATTTATGTTGAGATTAAAACTTGAAAAATTCAATATCTTTAGCCTTGCTTCAAACTTCAAATGTCTATCTTTTCCCTATTAACTAGAATGCTATAAACTCTCTTTTGTGCAATGAGTAAAACCTCAATTTCAATATTGGAAAATTCTCACAATCAAAAATATTAATTTTTATTAGTAAATGTGAATTTTTTGTATTCAAAAGTCATTGTTAACATATTGTATAATCGATGAAGTTATGATAGTTAAGCATGCATTTTAGTCCCATTTCTATCTTTTTTCTCATTTTTTTTTCAAAACTCTTTGGATGATTATACATCAAAACTCTATACTCCAACATGTAGGTTCAAATTTTTTAACATTCAAATACAAACATGAATTCCATTTCTGAGCTATATTTTGAATCTATAAATCTATGAATTATAAATATTATTATTATATGCATAATATTTGCAAGCTAAACTAGAGACTTCAAATTCCAAGAAAATTATGAAGGTCTTTGAAATCTTAAAGTTATATTTTTTTTCCTGTTTTTCAAATTTTGAGTTCTAAATTTTATTTTTAATTTGATAAATGATAAAATTTTACACACTATTATATTGCACTTGCCAATGTCATGCTTATAATATTGTTAATTTATGGACCCCTCTATTTAAAGATTTTTTATGTATGGAAACAAACAAAATATAAGAATTACTTTGATTCATGGGATAGTATGATTTATATTGTTAATGGATATATGTTGCAAATATCATAATTAGACACAAATTAGATACCCCTTTCTTCACTATTTTTTATATTCTATAATTTTGTGGATGTATCAATTTATAATGATTTAATATATGCTTTATAATTGTGTGAAAAATACTAGAGTGTATTATTTCCACAAATATGACAATCTATCTCATAATAAATTCCATTTTCAGTCGAATTTTTCATTTTAGTAATTATTGACAAGTGGTAACAATTTCATTTTTGAATCATTTTTTGCCATATAGATTCAAAGCTTATGAAATCACAAACATTCAAATCTCTAAATAAGGGTAAATCCAACAATATATCAAGAATCCTTTCATGAACTCCTTAATATAATTCATACTAAATTTGATTTTGGTATTTTTCAATTCATTTTTCATTATAGAATTTCAATGTAGTTTCCTATGTAAATGAAAATCATTTTAGTTTTCAATGAGCACTAGCTTTCTTTGAGGTTTTGTTGAATCTCTAAATGACTACATGTTGACCTTCTAATTACAAGTTTTAATAGATTGTAAGAAAATCAAATACAATGAACATCAAAAAATATCCACAGAAATATAATTATGTTATAATCCATGGGTGGTTTTGTTCTATCTTAGTGACATAAGTAAATGCCTCAAACATACATTCTACATCAATCTTCAAGACATCCCCAAACTCTATATAACTCCTTGGAGTTTTCATTCTTTTCCATGACCATTGGGGCACTTAGAATAATTGAAAAGTTTAGTACTAACCCATAGCAAACAAGTTGGTGGATTACGTACAATAGTGTATGAAAAAAATAATTTTTCAATTTTTCAATTTTTTTCAATTTTCCAAGTATTTCAAATTTGATCAATTTTTCATTTTTAAACTAAGGTTTTTTGAAAGTTAAATGCTCTTTAATAAATACGAACTATTCTTAGTGACTTTGAATTGCAAAGGTGGGACTAAAAACTCAATTTTAATCCGTAAAGGACAAAAGACTTTTTTTCATCAACCATTTAAAAATACCATTTCTATTGCAAAGAGTAAAAATTTTGAATGTTTTGTCCATATCTAACTGAAGGATCTTGCATTAGATTAGAATTAGTATTCATTGAAGAAATTTTAGATACTTTGACCACATAGATTGCAACATATAGGCATTTAAAGTGAAGTAAAATGGAGGGTGTATCTTACATGATTAGACTATAAGACTTTGAATCTTCTTAACTTAAAAGTTTTTGCACTAGATGTGTTGATTTTATTATTTTTTATGTTAAAAAATTGTGTGGAAAGTCTAGGATTAAATTTTAAAAATACTTTCTTGAAATCTCTACATGGTTCTAATATGTAAATAATTTATCTCAATTTTCATAGATTCCAAAATAATCTATGAAGTTTACCAATAACAAAGATTAGAATGAAAAATGAAAAATGAAAAATGAAAATTTTAAACTACAAAATAAATATAAAGTACAAAATAAAAATGAAAAGCATCCAATATCTTGTCATTTGAATTCTAACACAAGGGAACGCAATGGCATATTTCAAGTTTTAAATTTTTAATATCTTTTAAAGATGATATAGAAACTAGACTTGTTAAAATCTAATACAAAAAGGAACATTGAATGGACCAGGTTTGTTATTTTGTGAGCGTGTGAGCATGAGCTTGTGAGTGTATAATTTTTTAGAAATTCTATCTAAAATTTTTGGTCAAAATTTATATTTTTTGGTAAATTTTAGTACCTATTACCGTGGACCTATTACTCTGGACCTATTACGGTGATCCTTTGAACAACCTTGATGTGCTACTTATTGGACTTCACAAGATTTTAAGAAAAAAAATTAGTGATTAATTGGGATTCGCTTGCAATCGATTGAGATTGTTTCTAAGAGAATTTGATTTTTATAGTCACTCCCCTCTTGTTGTTGGTTACCTCTTGGCTCCGAGAAGAGACCCCTAACTACGGGAAGAAATTTTTTTTTTTTTTTTTCCTCGTGGCTAGGGGGCTTCTCTTAGCGATGGAACAACCTTAATTGATTTTAAACGAATCCAAATTCATAACTAATTTTTTTCTTCTTAAAATCTAACAAAGTTCAATAAGTAGTACATCAAGGTGGCGAGTGCTCAATCCTCCTCTCGGCACCAAGAGGTAACCAACAACAAGAGGGAAGTGATTAACTAAACGACCATTTGATCAAAGATAGAAGAATTGGACCCTTGGGAGATCCTATAAGAGGACAATGATCAACTAATCAACAATTTGGTGTAACTAAGCTCATTTCTTACAAAAATAATCCCTATCAACCAAATATTTTCTTCCAAAATCTCAATAAGTTCTATTACCAACACATGAAGACAAAAGTGTAGGTATCTCCCATTAGCCCCATGAAGAAATATACTACTACAAGATAGTGATCAATAAAATTATATTTGGTGCAGCTAGGCTCTTTCCACATATAATGAATTCCTATTGACAAATTTTTTTTCTAAAATCTAAACAAGTACATTGACCTGCAAATCAAGGACGAAGTGTCAGTACCCTCCCATTGACCCTACAAAGATTCATCATGCTACAAGACATTGATCAACTAAAACAAAATTCACTATAACAAAGATCATTAGTTATAAAAATAATTCTTGTTAAGAAATTTTTTTCTCTATTAATCTAAACAAGCTCAACAATAATGCATCAGGAGAAAATTATTGGAACCCTTCCATCAGCCCTTAGAGGACCCATGCAATTATGAGACAATGATCAACCAATATTCTCTATAAACTTATTTGCATCTCCATTCATCTTTGACATCAATTGAATTCATCATTTTTTATTTTTTTTTGAAACAAATGGACATTGAATTCATCATTTTCATGATATATATTTCTAATATTTTAGGCAACATTGGAAATTATATTTCTCATCTGAATTCTACATAACCACAGTAATAGGTACTAAAATTTACTAAAAATCATAAATTGTGTCCCAATTTTTTTTAATGGAATCTATTTTTAGAAATATTATTAAGTTTTCTAGTACTTCTTCAAATCTCTAAGCTCAATGCTCACATAATCCTTGCTCAACACTCAAGGCTTATGCTCATAGGCTCACAAAATAACACTGCTATTGAATGGACTATTGAGTTAGCCTTGTATGCATTTAATTTATGGATTTAATTCAAAACTTTGTGAGTTAAAAGTATGTAGCAAAGTTGCACAAGTACTATATAATTCTCTACACTATCAACAAAATAAAAAATCTTCATTGTTCAAACATACAAATTTTAGATGAAGAATAGATTGTATTATTTGTAATAGGGGATTAGAGTTAAGCATTCATCTTGTTTTCTATTCTAACTTGAACTCATGAGGTAACTTGTTCTTCTATGAAAACTATATATTTATATTTTTAGTATTGAAAATTATACATGAAATTAAAAATAGAGAGAGAGTTTATAATTCTTTCTTTCATTTGTGTTTTTATATTTTATTTCATTAATGTATTAATTCAAATTTCTTGCAATAATTGTCTTTTAGGGAATTCTAATGGTAAGAGCTGTAGATTGTGGTACCAAAAAACAATTGAAATTGCTTTGGATCCATGAAAGTATGCGTGTTTTCTATGATCGATTGATTGATCAAACTGATAAAACATATTTTACAAATATTTTACATGAACTTTTGAAAAGAAGTATGGAAGAAACATCTAGTCATGAAGATGTATTTGAAAATCAAATTATTATGTTTGGAGATTATTTGCGACCAGGTTATGCAAGAGAAGAACGGCGATATGAGCAGGTTACTTTAGTAAAAGATAAATTTTCAATTGTATCCTAAAGTTTTAGAAATGAAAGAAAAATATTTGTGATTTATCAAATTTTAGAAATGAAATTATATTCATTGATGGGCATTAAAATGATAAAATTAATATAATTCAATTATATTATGATTGCTATGTAATTCTTTTCTAATATTTTCTGCAATTTATATATTCAATAAATACATATGTATTTCAGTTTTTTAGAAAGATTGTTAAAATCAAAATTATGTGTTTTCTATATGAAGATTTTATTATAATTAACCAAATGTCTTTTAAAAAAAATTATTAATTATTTGCATTTGCATTTATTTAATTTCAAATAATTTATACCAATAGATCCTAGTTTGAATTATCCTAGAAATTAAATATTTTAAATTATATTGTAATCTATAAATCTAGGTATTAGATTATGGAAAAATTCCACAACTATTGAAAGATTATTTGGAAGACTACAATATGACAACAACAAATGTCATGAGGTTGGTCTTCTTTAAAGATGCAATTTCCCATATTTCATGCATCGCACGTATATTACGTCAACCTCGAGGAAATGCAATGTTGGTTGGAGTTGGAGGATCAGGAAAACAAAGTCTTACACGTTTCGGGTGCTTCCTTGCTGAATATCGTTGTTTTCAAATAGAACTTACTAAAGGTTATGGAAATGCTGAGTTTCAAGAAGATTTAAAAGATTTATACAAAATTTCAGGTAATTGATATTTTACAATGTGAAAAATGAAAGTAAATAAATTTTACATTTAAAAGAGGTCTTATTCTTTGTAGTTTAAAATTTGGAAATATATTAACATATAAATCCATAACATTGGCCCATTGCATTACAAATTGTAAATTAATAGATTAGCCGCACCCAAATATTTTGATATTGGAATTATGAATTTTGTAGTTGAGTGCTTAAATATTTCAATAGATCACGTGCTAGATGAGATTTACTTATCATTGTAGTTTTTTAATTTATAATTTAATATAAGTCAAAATGGATAGCTCAATTACTTAAAGTACTATGATCATTCAAACCAAATTGTTGAAACCTTGAAGTAAATTTTTTTTATGTTTAAAAAAAAAATCTAAAGAGATTCCATATCATATTATGTGTTTTGATTTTTTGGTAAATCTCTAAAAAAATTGAATTCTATGTATTACAAACATTCTTTGTCAAACATAATGTCAAGTCCTTTTTTTAATGGAAACACTGTGATTATTAAACAATACTTCCAAATAAAATACGCTACATTATAACCTATACAATTATAATCATGATTCAAAAATGCAAACAAATATCAATATAAATGTAGATTCAATTGCATTCTAAAGAATATTTGTACATATTTTGAATAAAAAATTCCACATTAAAAATTTATTTCAAAATCCAAAATTAAGAATTCAAAAATTAGAAAAAAAGGGATCGTTCTATGTTAAGTTAATTTTGAAGTATTAATGTCCCTCTTGTAATTCTTATATTTAAATGGAGATTGCAAATAGTTATATACATATTTCATATTTGAGAGACACTCTATTATTAGATGCATCATTGCCATGGTTAATTATATTCAATGATTGATTCAATTTTATAACTTATTATTATTAGTTATAAATATGTTATTCAATTGAATGGTCAAAATTAAATAAATTGTCTTTAATTCATTATAGAGTGAAACTTTGGGTGACAACCAATATTATAAAAAATACCATAACACCTATTTGAAAAATATATGTTCATATATTTTCATGAGTATGATCCAAGTACAACATTTATGCTAATTTTTTTCATTTTTCCCTTTTTTTTTTAGGTATAGATGGTGTTCCGGTTACATTTTTATTAGCAGATACTCAAATTGTGAATGAAGGATTCATTGAAGATGTTAACAATTTATTGAATTCAGGAGAAGTTCCCGGATTACATACTTCTGATGAAAAAGATCGAGTTATGGCAGATATTCGAGATTATGTTCTTGCTCTTGGATTGCCACTAACAAAAGAACAACTCTATACCTCATTCATAAATAGATCTCGTGAAAACATTCATGTTGTATTATGCATGAGTCCTATAGGTGATGCTTTTAGGGGTCGGTGTAGACAATTTCCTTCATTAATCAATTGCACAACAATTGATTGGTTTAACGAGTGGCCAGAAGAAGCACTTCTTTCAGTTAGCGCATTTTTCCTACAATCTGTTGACTTAGGTTCAGAAGAGGTTAGTAACAAATTTTTCTAAACATTAAGAATCAAGCCATCATAGCTAAATGAATCAAATATTAATCAATACTTGAATGAATTCAACAAAATGATGATTTCATGGAATTCTGACTAATAATTTACAAATATGTATGATGGTGATCTATTCAAATTATAATCCAATTTTTGTTACCTTAAATATTATATTGAATATATAACATGTTATTTTTGAATTATGATGATTAAAAATTTAATGAATATAATCTCAAATAATATATTTATGAAATAGGTCAATAAAAAAATTGCATCATTTTGTGTTGCCATTCATACTTCAGTATCAACAATGGCTGACAAATTTTATAGTGAAATGCGTAGAAAATATTATATTACTCCCAAATCTTATTTAGATTGTGTTAATTTATACATTACACTTTTGAATGAAAAAAGAATTGAAAGTATTGCTGCTCAAGACCGTTTTCTCAATGGACTTAATAAGCTCAAAGAAACAAATGAGCTTATTGCAACAATGAAGGTTTCTCTTATACAAAATTCCAAAGTATATAGGAATGAAAATGAAATATAAATAACCAAAATACTAATAGAATTTCAAGAATTTCCCACATTTACAAAATCACTTAATATTGTTGAGAGTAATTAAAAAATAAATTTGTAGGTTGAATTAGGAGAACTAGCACCAATTCTTGCAGAGAAGTCAGAAATTACGAATAAATTGCTTCTACAAGTTGCTGGTGATCAAGCCGCGGCACAAAAGGTTTAAAGAAAAATCATTATATTTTATTTCAATATAACTAGATTGAATGAAAATTGAAAATTTGTGATTTACATGCCAAGTATTGGAACATGTACTTGTAGTCATATAATTTATCTTATATTTAGAAGTACCATCCACGTGAGGTTTTTTTCCCATCATCTAATATTTACATGAAATTTCAATTTTTCTTGTAATAAAATCATACAATGCATACAAAAATATTAATCATTTGAATTTTATAGAAATAATAAAACTACCGTGTTTTAAAAAATAAATGCTGAAACAAACACTAGTTTGACTTTTGAAATTTATGTTATTTAGAAGTAATTATGTTTATATAGGTTTCATTATTTTAATGAAACTATATAAAAGACATATTTATACAAAATAAAAATATCATAAATCTCCATTCCATCCAACTATCTAAGTTTTGTATATTGATCCCTTATCTTTTGAATTATAATTCAAGTGATATGTGAATACTAAAATAAATTTGATGTCATTCATGCATATTATACATATAGAAGTTGTTTAAAATGAATAGTAAATTGAAGTAATTGTCAATAAGAAAAAATTCCAAATTTTTGTATAGGTAAAAGATACCGTGGCTTTTGAAGAAGACCAAGTGAAACAACAAGCTGCAGCTACCCAATTAATAAAAGATGATGCTCAAAAAGATTTGGATGCAGCCTTACCTGCATTAAATGCTGCATTAGTAGCCCTTAATTCTCTAAATAAAAATGACATTACTGAAATTAAATCATTTTCTAAACCACCACCTTTAGTTTTAACAACTATGGAAGCTGTTTGTATTCTATTTGGTCAAAAGCCTGATTGGGATACATCTAAAAAGGTTTGAAATTCAAAAAAAAAATTGAATCACAAATTAAAGTATTACACTGAATAGAGGTATTAAGGGGACCAAAAAATTAAAGGGACTGATTGCAGAAAATTGTAGATGTTTGAAACATGATGTACACATCTCTGGGATACTTCAATAACTACTGATGTACAGTAAAGGTAGATATTTATATAGTGCGAAATGTCGAATAATTAGTATCGGTCCCCTTAATACCCCTCTTCAATCTAAAAGATGAATGAATTTTCTTGTGTATAAATTTTTTTATCCAAAAATTATACCTTAATATATTACAATTTTTATATAAATGTATTTTAATTCTGTTGTATGACTATTCTTTTACCAGATTATGGGTGATACAGGATTTATTAAATCTCTAATTGAGTTTGATAAAGATAACATTACAGAATTAACACAAAAGAAATTATCAGTATATATAAATAACCCAAATTTTTTGCCTGAATTTGTTTTAAAACAAAGTAAAGCAGCCACAAGTCTTTGCATGTGGGTTAGGGCTATGGATGTTTATGCAAATGTTGCAAAAGTTGTTGCTCCAAAAAAAGCTGTAAGATTCATCCAAAGTATTAAAAATCATAAACATTCAATTAATAATATATGGAATGATTCAAAAATCAAAATGGATAAATAAACATTCTAAAAATACAATTTTTTTTATTATATTTATTTCATTATTGTAGTATAATCAAATTTTTATTTAAAATATGATAAAGTTATATATTAATTTGAATTTTAAAATATATAAGGTAGCTAAAAACTTTGAATTTTGGATTGATGAATAGACAAACTTATAGTATAATTGTTCTATTGTCATTTCATTTTTATAAATCAAAGTAAATTAAAAGACAAAGTTTATAAGATTTTTTTTATTGAATTGTGATTAATGGTAGAAACTTCATTTAAGCATATTTTGCATTAAGCAATGTATTTGTCATTTTCTAGCATTTCAATGAAAGAATATCATTTTTGTACTTAAAACTCAAATGAAATCAAGTATAATTGATCCTTTTTTTTCTTCCAAATTTCACAATAAACTATTATAGTGGTTCAGAGAGTATGCATTTTAAATAGATCATAGCGAAACTAATTTGGTGTTAATAACTTAATACATAGTTGGAAGGTATTTTATTTCTTCCTTCTTGACTTATTTTTTCCTCAAGGAATTACTCTATATTTTATAAAATTTATAGACCTTGGATGTATTAATCAATTAAAATTATTCTTCAAATCATTAGAAAATCTATATTTTTACCTATAACAAAACATTTAATATATATTTCAATTATATTATATTTTACTTTAGTTTAAAATGGAAATTTTAATAATTTTATTCAATTTAGTATATATTTTTTAATTCATTTTTTAAATCAATCAATCAAATTTTGATATATTGGCAAAAGGATTCATTCATTTATTTTAAAATTTTAATTTTTATAGCCTTTTTACCCCCCAAACATCCAAGGGTTATGAACAACATACAAATGTATTATAAAACCTAAGTTTCATAACTTTTTAAATTTGCATCAAATGATATAAGGATAAACATCAAAATAGAGAATATTGTACATTAAAAAAATGAAAACTATTTATAGATTTGTTTCAAATGAGTTTGAAGAGTTAACCTTTGAAATTCACCAAAAATATAATTTCCATCTTTAACATTTGAATCTTTCAATGATTGTTCAACATTGTAGTTTCAATTGATTTGTGAAAAAAAGGCATAAAACTTAATAATGAATACATCAACACTTCCTACAAAAGTCAACTTTTCGACATCTAGGCAAATACAAAATATTTTGCACTATATATTATATTGTATTTTTTTGACCACAAAAATTCATGTTTCATCTATAAAAATAGAAAGATGATTCAATCTAGTTTGCTTTTTAAAATATTTTTTTAGAAAGATAGTTCTAGTATGCCCAAAAATATTTTCCAAAGTTCAATGGTGAACATGAAATGGTTGCTAGGCATTTAGGGGTTAAACTATCACTACATCATATAAAATTTTATTTTAATATATGGTTTCAATAAGTTTTAAAACCTTCAAAATTTCATTTGGAGATTTCCTATTTTTATAATAAGTTGGAACCGTCTATTTCAAATAGAAGTCACGTAGCATTTAGATCTGAATTTGAAAGTATTCATTCACTTATAGCCAATCACTTATATTCATTGAAGTATGCATAATTTTTAAAAAAATTTCTTCAATTTCTATGAAAATTTGCAAGATGTTAAATCCTCCATTCAAATTGGGCCCTATGGGGTAATTTTGTGGATTATCCATGGGTAAAAGTAAAAAATGCCCCCTATTTTGAGCTGTGTCTAGGGTATGTTCTAGACCTCTCCTGGCTAATTTGGGGTATCTAATTGCAAATATGAATTCAGAATTTGAAAAAATAATAATGTGCAAAAAATAAGAAATTCATGTGTTTTTCTCAAGGTAAATCTGCCCCTATGTGGGACCCAATTCAAATGGAGGATTTAACATCTTCCTAAAACTTATAGTTTTTATAATATAAATAATAAGACTACATAAAATTGATTACCAATTTGAATTTTCATTGAATGGTATCATTATTTAATAGAACTCTTTTGTAAATGAATATAACCAATTTTTTATTGTGATAGCCCTTTAATTTGAAATAATACAAAAGATATTTGTTTAGGTTTTGGCAAAAGCTGAAGAAGAATTGAAAGCTGCTGATGCTATGTTAGCACTAAAACGAGCACAACTTGCAGAGGTTGAAGAACAAGTAAGAAAATTAGTAGAGAATTTAAAAAAAGTTGAAGATGACATGGCAACTTTAAAAGGACAAGCTCTTCTTACTGAAAATCGCTTAATACGCGCTGGAAAATTAACAGCAGCCCTTGGTGATGAAGCTGTGAGTTTTTTTAATTTTAATTTTAATTTTTTAAAATTCAAAATTTTATTAATAAAATTTATTTAATTATTATTATGAATTTATTCTTAGCTAAGGTAAGAGCACCCAATGGCATCCCTTTCTGAGCTAGGAAGTAATTCTAGAACATAAATGTAGGTAGATTGTAGACATCTTATCATTATAGGTCAAAAAAAATAAGCTCTCTATTGTCTACTTACATTTACAGCCAGAAATGATTATGCTCTGTAGGGTCTGACGCCATTGGGTGTTCTTACCTTAATTCACTGAATTCTATACTAACAATCATAGGAGGCGACCCCTTTCCAATCACCCCCTTCCCATTTTCGCCATGTAGACTATATTTCGATTAATTGTGGTACAGTTCCCAATGTACTTGTGGCACATAATGATTGGCTATAGGACTATCAATATTGCAACTAACCCTTGGTTGATTTTGCAAGCAACCTTTGGTTGGAAATACAAAAATCTCTATGATCAATATGGGTTGAAGAGAATCTTAAGTTAAAATGTTCGTAGTAATTACGTTTTGAGAAATAAAATTATGGAAAAATATGGAATCCTTCCCCATTCTCTTTTTGTACACATGAAAATTTCCCCACTCCAAAATCCCAAGCTCCATATATGTGTAATTGCTTAAGTGGTTGGAAATGGGTCGTTTGCCTTAAAAGTGGAATTTGAAATTATATTTCTACAGAAGTAAATTATAAATTTTTTAGTAATAATTAGAAAATTGTATATAGGTTCGATGGAAAGAAACAGCAATGGATATTGAAGAAAAGAGAAAGTTACTTGTTGGTGATGTATTTTTGTGTTCGGCTTGCATTTCATACTATGGGGCTTTTTCTGGGGCATATCGAGAAGTCCTTGTTAAAAATTGGATCAATCATTGTTTGGTAAATTAATCTTCTTTTATAAATTACTTCAAAATAATCATATTATTTGAATCCATATCAACAACAAGTTTTACTTACAAAATCGTTGAAAATACTTGTATGGAATCATCCATTTCACAATGACTTTGATTTTTCAATGCAATTAGTAATTATTCTTAAAAAATTTAATGAAAATTATGAAGTAAATTAATATCATATGAAACTTCAATGCCATTTTTAAATTTTAAATTTTAAATTTAGTATAAATAAAATTATAAATGATAAAATCTATATTTTTGACACTAAGAGGTAAAATAATGTGATGTAATAGAAAAAAATTAGAAGAAAATAATGTCATTTATAAAGTAATCAAATTCTTCATTAATAATATTGTTAAAAAAAATTAATTGTTAATTTTCTTATATTGTATAACAGAATGAGAAAATTCCATGCTCTAGTAATTGCACATTGCGAGCAATACTAGCAACTCCAGTTGAAGTGCGAGAATGGAATATTTGGGGTCTTCCTTCTGATGATGTTTCAGTTGATAATGGAATTTTGGTTACTCGAGGTCGAAGATGGCCTTTAATGATAGATCCACAAGTTAAGAAAATTCAAAAATGGGAATTTAATTTTTTTTAATATTTAAAATGATTTATTTTCATTTATTTTAAAGATAGGATTTAATTGCCTCAGATTTTCCATTTGTTCAAATTTTACAAAATCATGTGAAAATTTTCAAAATAATTCTCTTCAAGCCTATCATATCACTTAAATTGTTTGATACTACTAATGATATTTTTAATAATATTTATTTATTTATGAACTTTTGAATATATATGTATATGCTTGAATAGGCTCAAGCCAATGGTTGGATAAAAGCTATGGAAAGCAAAAATGGTTTAAGAGTGGTTAGACTAAGTGATGCAAATTTATTGAGAATTCTAGAAAGTAGCATTAGGCTAGGAAATCCGGTTCTACTCGAAGACATTGGAGATAGTCTTGATCCTGCTTTGGAACCCATCTTGCAAAAACAGGTGCATTTGTCTTTAGTGGATTGTAATTAAATTCAAAATAAAGCTAAAAAATTTAATGATTAATATTCTATATTATACTAATGACAAATTAGGTGTAATATACATTTTCTTACAAAAATAGTTTAATTAAACTTTACTTTCAAAACCATTTTTAGAACTTTGTAGACTTTGCTGATTTCAAATTGTAAAGTACCACTACATAGTACATTTATTTTTCAACCTTTGACCATAAAAACATTTGAGTGTTCCTTGATAGAAGTTCAAAAATAAATTACTATAATTTTCATGACCATTGAGGATTAGCCCTATTGTAAAAAGAATTATAATTATGCCTCATGGTTTCCCATTTGGTATATTACATGATAAGGTCAAAAGACCAGATGTGACTTATTTAAACAAATTTCAAATCCTTTAGATATATAATGCCAAACTTTATAAGAAATCAACACTTAAATTAATTGCTTATACAAAGAAACATTGTCAATCTAACTAAGTGTTTCTTTTCTTAATTTGTAACTGAGATAAATTATATAGAAAAAATATTCAAAAATTATAAGAGATGCATATTTTTAAATTCGAAATAAATTATAAAGTTTTTTTTTCATATTCATTCCTTGTTTATTATCTAAAATAATCCTAAAGAATTTTGAAAAATAACTTCATGAATACTATATCAATTAAACCAATTACATGAAAGACATAACTATATACAATTTTTAAATATTAACATTATTAAATCTTACACAACCAAAAATTATGTTTTATACTTCTTACCAATGTTAAAAGGAAATGTCATTATTAATTTTTTTATTTTTTATATTCAATCCCTTAACCCCTAGAAGACTAGGGGATAGTCTAGATTTCTAAAATCATGAAGATGTATTATTGAATGCAATTTAGAAGAATGCTTTAATGATGATTCACAAACAATAGTTGTAAAATGTAATCTATAGATCATATCCATATGGCTAGATCACCTCATATACAAATGAATACTTTTCTAGAATATTTGAAGCCAAAAATCAAAATCCTTTCTAAAATCAATTGAGATTTTGACAACAATTTTTCCTTCTAAGTTCAAAATATTAAGTTCAAATCATAGTGATTTTTGAATATTTTTTACTTTAATTTTTAATTCAAGTCATTTTTTGAACTATAAATGTTATTTTTTGAGGCTAGACTTACGAATACCCTTTGAATTATAGAATATTTGCAAGGCAAAATCTTCTTAATCTATATCATACAAATGTTAGCCCCCAGAGGGTTTTGACTACGTTTTCATCAAAAATGCTCTAAAACTATTATTTCTAGTACAAGTACCAAAGTTTATGAAAAAAACATTTTTGGACATATATATATATATATATATATAACTATAGAATCTATAGCACATTGATTTGAGAAGATGTGGGAAAAAATTCAGAAATTTCCCCCAAGTAGATTGCAAGATATATATTAGTGTTTGAATGAACAAAAATCCTTTTCTAGGCCTTGCAAAAAATTGGGCAGCTACAATTAACTAGGTCACAAAAATGAAAGTTTCATATGAAAAAATTCCAAAATGGTGGTCCTTCTTTGGACTCATTCTTCAAGGCAAGTTGGCTACATGCTTGAAAAAATTCAAATCATTTGGAATTGTACATCAAATAGGAAAAAAATAGTAAGTAGAAAGAAATAGACAATGATTCAAAATACAAAATTATGAAGAATTTAGTTATGGAATTGGAAAATGCCAATTCCACTTGTTGTAATAAACAATCTACATCCCATAGTTTTATTTATTTTTCTAAAATTATTAAAAATTGAGTTAAATAAAGGACTTCAAAGTTTATTTTAGAATAGAGAATCCATAATTGCCCACAAACTAAAACTCCTCATAAATCAAAATTCAAAACTTTCCATGTATACATAAATCTTAAAAACCAATATCAAATTTTTGCTTATAAAAAAAGTGATTTCCTTAAGAGTTTTTTGGGTTGCCCCCTGAACAATGAAAATTACATACTATATAAGGTAGATGCACCCATTTACATCCTTGCTCCCAATTCCGTCATCATGTACCAAAGGAGTACATTTCTAGAAAGAAAATGTGCACCACTAGTACATGAGGGAGGACTTTTTAAAGTGATGGAAATGGATGCATCTACCTTAGTATCTTTTTAACCATCTAGTCCAAAGTTATGAAAATTATTGGGTCTTAAAGCTAATCCTTAGGTAAAATTTTCATTGATATATTGCATATCAATCATGATATTACAATAATTCTATAACAATATGAAAACTTGAACTATGAAAAATGTAGGGATTAAAATTAAGAATTGGAAAAATTGGAAAATTGGAAAAATTGAAAAATTCGCATAATTTATTGAAAAATTATATGATTTCTTTCAATAGTACCAAGTCTACCATATTAAATTATATACTTTTTATTTTGCAATTTCACGGCTATGTATGTTGATGTTAAAAGGTATAGACTACCTTTAGTTTCAATGGGATAGATAATATCTAAATAGCATGTACTACATCTTCTTTTTTTAACACAAATAAAGGGCACCTTTTCTTTTTAGACAAATGTCATTGGAGATTTGAAAGTGACAAATTTGAGTTCATCTAAATTTTTCCAAGTGCATTCAATCTTTCACATTTACACATAGTTCAAACTTAAAGGCAATTGCACATAATACAATGCACCCATTTTTCAAATGCACACAAAGGCAAATGAAGTAATGTTCATGCACTAATTCATAATGGGTTTTCAAAGAAATTGAACAACTAATGCATTTTGCAAATTCTTGACCCTCAAATCAAATATAATTTTAATTCCAATTGGGTCCAAGAATTTTCATATAGCACATAGTTAATTTCTTAAAAGAGTAAAAAATATGGTTGTATAAAGGACAAATGCACAATAGAGTCAACTTCTTTCCATGTCCTCATGCACTAAATGAGAAAATTTGAGATTTTCAAAAAATCATTAATATAAATAGATAAGTGATTTCATCGTAAAATTAATTTTAAAGTGTTTTTGGAATATTAATCTTATGTTAATATCATCCAAAAATTCATAAAATTGTCATCATGTTCACACAAATACATTAGAATCCTAGAGACATTATTTTTTATGGTGCAAAAGTACTCAACAAATTTCATGAAAAAAAATATCATTTAAAATTTAAGCTATAAATTATCTATTATTAAAAATAGAAAATTTTAATTTTTCAAAAAAAATTAAGAATTTTTTGATACTTCGTAGATATTGCATCAAAAAGTCATTCATTTATAGTTTATTTTAATTTTTTTACCTTTTCTTCTTTATAATTTCACACATTTTTTTAAATGTGTTTGAAACTTGAAAAAAAATTGGCCCATGAAAATATTACTAAATTATCAAATTTGAATTTGAATATGGAAAATTTTAATTATCAAAGTTTGGATATAAATTTTGTCACCCTAATATTAACATGAGAGTTTTGAAATTCAAAATAAAAAAAACAATTTTAGCATGCTCAACTTTGGCTCTATGATTAAGATTTAGTTTATATCTCCACATGGGTCATTTCATTTTTCATTGTGCTAATGTTATATTTATAGAACTAAATTTAAAACTATTATTTCTTACAAAATGCACAATGTACACAATATGTACTAGTTTTTGCACAATCTTTGTCTCAAAAATGGTACCCCCTATTGTATAGTACATTTACCCGTAATTTAAAAAACAAGAGATTTTGAACTTCAGAGATAAAACAATAAATTATAAAAGACTTGATATGATATGAATGCAAAATATAAAATCCTTGTGTCACCAAAATTCTATGTTGAAAAAACATTGTTACCCATGAAAAGTCTATATTTAGTTTGCAAAATGTACAAAGTCAAAAGACTCTTCTAGTATGTAGGTCAACCACAAATTTCATTGACATATTTACATACCTTGAATAGATGAGTTTTCCAAAATAAATATTTCACCTCAAATTCGATATGCATTTACTAGTGAAAATTTGAAAATTGAAAAAACAATGCAAAATAATACATTGTGACAACAAAATTGGTGTAATTTACAATAGTTTACAATCATCCTATGAATCATTTATTCTCATATAAATGCATCAAATAAATTTACACTTAATAAATTTGAAGAGATAAAATAACACATCAACTCCAAATGAAACTTTAACACAGGTGTTTTTTAAGAAAGGACGATGGCTCATTCGTATGGGAGACACTGATGTAGATTATGATCCAAATTTTAAACTATATATGACTACAAATTTATCTAATCCTCATTATATGCCCGATGTTTGTATCAAAGTAACCCTTGTGAATTTTATTGTTACAATGAAAGGATTGGAAGACCAACTACTAGGTGATGTTGTGAGGAAAGAAAGAGCAGATTTGGAAGAACAAAATGATAGACTTGTAATTTCTATAAGTAGTGATAAGAAACAATTGAAAGATCTTGAAAATAAGATATTAAAAATGTTGAAAGAAAGCGAAGGAAATATTTTGGATAATGAAGTTCTTATAAATACGTTAGAAACATCCAAAATCACATCTAGTGTAATTAGTGAGCGTGTGAAACAAGCTGAAGTTACAGAAAGAGAAATTACAGCTGCTCGAGAATTGTATCGTGGTGTTGCTAATCGAGGATCTATATTATACTTTGTAATTAGTGATCTTGCTCTCATTGATTCTATGTATCAATATTCTTTACTATTTTTTAATCATATGTTCAATGTTTGTATAGACTTGAGTCCAAAAGCAGAGGACTTGGATACACGTTTGGACATACTTACCAAGTTTACAACTGAATATATGTACTTCAATGTGAGTCGTGGCTTGTTTGAAGAACACAAACTTACATTTTCATTTCTCATATGCACAACAATAATGCGATATGCAGGAGAGATTGATCCATTGGAATGGAGATTTTTACTTTTATATGCTGCAGGTGCTAATCCTCGAGAAGGATCTTTAGAAAAACCAAAGGTTGATTGGATAAGTGAAAAAGTTTGGACTAATCTCTTGCTTTTAGAAGAAATTCCAACAAAAACTTTTGATACATTGTGTGGTGTAAGTAATTATAGTTTAGTTTTTGTTCATAAAATATTATATATATGGGAATATTCAAAAATGGTTATGCTTTCTATTCATATAATACTAATAATTATTGGATGGATTATTTTTTGGAATATGTATATTTAATTAGCTTAGTGTATATAAATACTTCATTAAATGACTTGAGTTTTATGGTTTTTTCTTCAAATAATTGCAATATATTTTATTCATAATTATTTTACTGAAATTACAATCTATGTCTTCTAATTTAGGAATTTTTAAGAAATAAAATATTTTGAAAGTTATAGATTTGTTGAGATAATAATTTGTACTAAATAAATTTACTAGTATAATGTATTTATATTTTCATAAATTTACTTTTAAAAGAAAATTAAGATACTTTTGATATGTATTATATCAAATAATCAATAAATTATAAATTAATATCAAATAAGAATGTAATTTATGGAAACCAAGGAAAATTTTAAAAGTTAATTATCGTTCAATTTTGAAGAAAATTACTATCACTAAATGGATTTGATTTTCTTAAAATCATAATTGATTAAATTGTCCATATACATGATTAGTAATTAGATGAGATTTATAAAAAAATTCAATATGTACTAGCTTCACATCAAAATTATGATATTAGTACTACCATACCCAAGAATTTTAGGAACAACTAATTAATGAACCTCAAAAAAATCTAATAAAAATCCACCCTTTCAATTTGTATAAAATGCACATATAAACATCAAAAATAAAATGTCTCAAACATGACTATTTTAAATCTTTGAAAACTAATTTAAGATTTTGAACTCCAAAGTCAAATATAAAAATGGAAAAAAATCCTAAATTATATGAGCATAAAAATTATAATCCTTTTAAATTGTAAAGACCTAAATTAGGAAAATTGAAAATTATTTCAATTGTTACCGATGAGATCTCTAAATTTAGTGTGCACAATACACTTAATTTGACAAAATACTCTTGTAGTGTAAAGCTCTCAATTTCAATGCAAATGCTTGAAAATTTCTTTATTTTTTTGTGTGGACTTGTTGCTTAGATAGCTCCATCCTACCCAAAGTTACCTTCAACTTCATGTTCAATGTCCATTCACCCCAAGAATTTTCAAGTTTATCAAAACCTTGCCTAATACTCTAGTAATGCATTTTGACAAAAAAAACATGTGTCTTGTATCTTGCAAATTTTCTAAAATTACATGTATAATTATTTTTTACCTCAAAATTTTGACATAGTCATCCTTCTTTTTTTGACATGTAAAATGAACTCAATAAGTTTTTTTAAAAAAAGCTTTTAAAGAAATCAAAGAATTTCCAAGCTTATGACCCCTTGTGATCAAATATTTTAATCTTTCAATGCATATGAGATATTTTTAAGTCTATTTAATTGTAATTTTCATGCTCCAAGAAATTCAAAAATTTTAGGTGAAAAGATAAGTCACTCAAAACTCTTTGAAATGTTGAATTTAACCAATTGTTCCCTTAAGGGACATAATGGTTTTTGGAGAGGTTCTTATGGCCTCATTTTTTGGTGAAATTTTTTGAATTTCTTTTATAAAATAGAAAAATATTATATTTTTGAGAATATAAATTCTATTTCAATTGGTGCCCATGAACAAAAGTTATACCACAATAAGCCCACAATTGAACTTGGCGGGGAGAAAAAAAAATCTACAAAAATTGAAATGAAAATTTTTAAAATTTCTTTTTTATAGATTTTATTTTTGTCTACAAGAAAAGCCTTTTGATTCATTCCATTTGGATTTGTCATTTGGAAGTTATGAAGCATCTTTTTTTGTAGACAATTAGAGCAATTTAAAAAAAATACTTGTAGAATTTGTTTTTGAGCTTAATTTTCACATTTTTTTTAGAACAAAAAGTTTCAAAAGGTAACTTTGATTGCCATAACAATCTTACCACTAGGAATAGTGTGTTTAATTCAATTTTGGAGGAATAATCTACTTTTTTTTTCTCTATTACATATCTTAATTTTTTTAACAATATTTTAAGGAATGAAAATTATATTGTTTTTTAATTTTAATTTTTCTATATTCTCAACTAAATTTTTCATGATGATTCTCTTTATTAATTCAAAATATAATATTTCCAAATTTTTAATTTAAGAAGATTCAAAGTCTCATAAACTAATTTGCCACAGTGCCAAAAAACATGAATTCTTCAGTTCGAATACATTTATCTTGCAATCTATACGGTTAAAGTTTCTGAAAATTTTTCTATAGATTCTCAAGCTATTCTATTGCAAGATCCTATGATTGGATATGCAAAAATACCATTTAAATTTTTTTTTAATTTCAAATATTTTATTGTATATTAATTCTTTGAATATTACATATATAAAATACAAGTAAACAAAATAAAAGCACTGAAATTGAAACTTTTATCTAATTTTGAAGAAACAAAAAAAATTATTTTTATTTTGAAATATGAGCTATTTATAAAATGCATCACAAATTCGACACACAAATGTAACAATTTGATGTTCCTACCAAGTGTTTGAAGTTTGTTCCATTGGTATTTCAAGTTCATGATAAATATTGAAAACATAGTTAATAAAATCATGTCCAAAATAATGTTTGGATATAATGATTTATCATGTCCAAAATATCATGCATTCAATTTTCTTATGAAATCAAAATTTAAAATTTTAATCTTTTAGTTTATTTCTTTTAGAGTCATCAATTTTTAATTCACAGTAATTTTTAATTCTAATAAATGTTATGTATAATTTTGCAGGAGATAGCTCAAGACCCCGAGACTTGGAAACACATCTTTCTAAATTCAGATCCTCACACCGAAAAAATTCCTGGAAAATGGCTCACCCATTTAAGTTTATTCCAATGGGTGGTATTACTTAAAGTCATACGCGAAGAAAAACTTTTATTTACATGCGAGGTCTTTTTAAGCAAACAACTTGGAAAACAATTTATTGGATCCAAGCCCTTACTTCTTGATGAGGTATTTCAAGACACATCAAATATAACTCCTGTTATCTTCATTCTCTCCGTTGGAGCTGATCCATCTGGAATGCTTCAACGATTCGGTGAAAAGTTAAATCGACGAGCAGGGGAACGCCTTCATATGATATCCCTCGGCCAAGGTCAAGGACCTATTGCCGAAACATTAATATCAAAATCCAAAAAAAATGGAGATTGGGTTTGTCTTCAAAATTGTCATCTTGCAAGTTCATGGATGGTACCAATGGAACGGATCATCGAACGATTTTTACCAGATCGTTTCGAAATCCATGATGAGTTCCGGTTATGGCTTACTTCATTGCCGTCGCCCAAATTTCCAGTATCTGTACTTCAGGTATATATTTCACTCATTTTAACTAAATCAAGGTCCATTTGCAAGTATAATAGTAACCTATAAAGGACCACGAGGTCACTAGACCATGGCTTCTACAATATGGTTTTTTGCACCCTCAGTCCTTCAAGGGTTAAAAACAGATTAAAAAGTGTTACAACTCTAGATGTCATTCCCATTTTAAGTTTATATATAATTAGAATTCTCTTTATGTATTATTTTCTTTTCTTTTAATGAGATTAAATTAATGGTGCTACCAAATCTTTTATAAGTATGAATTTAAAATGACCTTGTATATGTTTATATATAATTATATAGTTAGATAAGAAAATTAAAATATAACAAATTTAAGAATTCTTTAATAGCACTAGATGTTATAGACTCTTTTCATCATTATTGAATGTTTTTATACTATTGTTTGAGATATCTTAAAATAGTACAAATTTACTTAAAATCATATTTAGATATAGATATATAGTAATACAATGACAAGGTTATTTCATAAACATTCCTGTAAAACAAATTAGTATGTTACCAAAATTATATGAAATTACACAAATGTCATTTATTCACATGCAGAATGGAATAAAACTTACAAATGAGCCTCCAAAAGGCGTAAGAGCTAATTTATTGAACACATATGCCAATTTAAGTGTAGAATATCTTGAAAGTTGCACAAAATTAACACCTTGGAAGAAATTAATGTTTTGTATTTCTTTCTTTCATGCAGGTAGTTGCATTTAACATTTATACCCAATGATTTTAGTATGATTTTTATAATAATTGAGATGAAAAATGTTGAAAATAGAGAGTTAAATGTAGCATGTTTAGGTTAAAATGATTTCTCTTGAAGTTTATATGTCTAGTACCCCAAATCATCATTATTAGAACAAATTGTTGAGGTTAATGTCAATGAATTGTAAGAAAATTATTTAGGTTATAATTTTATATGATTTAGTATAATTAACTCATTTTCATAAATTTAAAATTTAAAATATTTTTGATTTTTAATTTATTTGGTAAAGCATATAATTTCAGATTTAATAACAAAAAATAAACAAATGTACTATTTATCAAATTAAACTATAGGACCTTTTAAATTTATATATATAATACATTACTATTTTTCTATTTATTTCTATTTATATATTTTTGACTGATTGAATATTATTTCAGTAATACAAGAACGAAGAAAATTTGGACCTTTAGGATGGAATGTAAAGTATGATTTTAATAATAGTGACTTAGAAGTTGCTCTTTCTACACTTTTCATGTTTTTAGAAGAACAAGAAGATATTCCTTGGCCAGCATTATTATATGTGACAGGTTAAAAACGTGTTTACTACAAAATTTAATTATATTTGAAAAAGTTAGATGTTTGATTCATTTTCTAAAAATGAATAGCTACAAGGCATTAATAAAAACATAAAATTTTCAAATTCATTGCCAAAAATAAAATTTGATCTAATTTTTTTAAATGATTGAATAAACCATTTAAGAGTTTCAAATAGAATATGGCTTAAAATTTTGTTATACATTGTGTATTAAAATGACAAATGATAATCAATAGGTGAAATTAATTATGGAGGAAGGGTTACAGATGATTTAGATAGAAGATGTCTTATGAGTAATTTAAGGCACTTTTATGATCCAGTTGTACTTGTTGACAATTTCAAGTTTACAGAATCTGGTATATACAAGTCACCTATTGAAGGAAAACATAATGATTATGTTGAATATATCATATCACTACCAAATAGTGAAGGCCCCGACGTTTTTGGAATGCATGAAAATGCATTGATCACTTTTCAACTTCAAGAAAGTAATAAAATATCAAATGTTGTCTTAAGCATTCAACCAAGAGCAAGTGGAAGTGGTGGAGGAAAGAAACCAGATGAAGTAGTTGGTGATTTAGCAGTAAATATTGCCTCTTCATTACCTGGAATACTAACTCCCCATGATGTAGCACTAGTAGAACCTATCTATGGAGAAAATGGACAAATGAGTTCCCTTATGGTGGTGCTTTTTCAGGTTTTTAATCATATTATTATAATGAATAATTATATAGATTGCAAAGGTTAATCTTGATTGTGTGAATTGATAATTGCCTCTTCTATGTATTTTTATGAAACTAATTGTTTTATGAAAATGCAAGTTAGTATCCAATCTTGAATTTTTATCTATAAATAACTTTGCATTGCTATATGATACTGTCTTGTTCTATTATTTATTACTAAAAATAAAATGGATACAATCTCTTTTCATAAAGATCAAGTACAATAACTATCAAAAATTTAACATTCATATAGTTCATTAATAACATTTTCAAATCAATGCATTTTGGTGTACATTGTTTTGGTGTATTTTCATTTCAAACTTTCTTATGAAACTTACTTTTGAAATTGCATTCACTATCAATTCATTCATCATTTCAAGCAATGTAGGAATGCGAGAGATTTAATAAACTTTTGAAAGTTATGGCGTTTACATTGGTTGAGTTACAACGAGCAATCAAAGGACTAGTGGTCATGTCAAAGGAATTGGAGAGCATGTTCAATAATTTTATGTCCAATCAAGTAAGATTTGATTTTTCAATATGATGTCCACTATACTATTCACATTTTAAATATTTCAGAGAAATTTGAAGAATTTCAATTTAGGTAGATATAATCTAAGAATAAAGTATTATAAATGTAATAATAATAATAATAATAATAATAATAATAATTTAAATGTAAATAAATGATATAATATAATAGTAATATTTAAATATATATGTATCTTCGTATTTCAAATGAAATACTAAACATGATTTTATTTTAATGTACACTAATCAATTAAAATAATTTGATTCATTAATACATTTAGGTGCCAGAATTGTGGACAGCTGTTGCATATCCATCTTTAAAACCTCTTGCTTCATGGATGATAGATTATCACAAAAGAATGAACATGATGCAAACATGGATATTGAAAGGAGAACCAAAAACTTTTTGGCTTCCTGGATTTTACTTCCCTCAAGTAATGTGTTCATATGATGCCATTGATATTTAAAATTTTAATTTCAAAAAATTATTCAATTGATGTGTAATGTAATTGACATTTTTTACTAATTTTTTCTAATTGAATTATATCATGAAGGAACAAAAGTTCAAAATTGGATTTTTTGTATTTAAATTAGTTTAGCCTCAAAAGTTATGTTGTGATTTGATACCCAAAATTGCTTCAGAATACTCTCATCCAAAGCAAAGCTAAAATATTGATCTCTTTCATTCTTTAATAAATTTAACCTTCGAATCATATTGTCTTCCACTTAATTTATTTTCAAGTATATCCTTCTAAAATTTAAGAATGAAATCCCTATTTTTTCAAAGATCAATGCATCTAAACTTCAAAGATTAGTTTTTTTAGTCCTTTCTAATAAAAATTTTTTTGCTAGTGACTTTGATAAAAGATTGAAAATAGTCAATTCTAATTGTGAGAATGTGATAGTAAACATTAAATAGCTTATGTTTTTGTTTTCCTTTGAAAATTTTCAAAATTGAGTTCCAAAAGCAATTTATATAATTTATCTACCATTAGTGCACACAATATAGAACTCTTCATAAATTTCATCTCATTAGTAGGAATATTGGTAGAATGGTTAGAGCTTTTGTGTATGTATCAAACTTATAGTTACCAAATGAAATTATTTTTCAATTTCAAATTGTTTTAAAGTACATTTTTAGTTGCCTAGTGAGACATTGAAATTTTGAAAATTATATAAGTTTTGCAATACTTCTTGGAATGACAAGAAATAAAGCTTCATATGGAGATATGATGATTCAAAGCTATCAAAAAAGTTTCATGCACAATATTATAAGATATAAGGTTGATAGAACCTATCCAAATTCTCAAAATCCTAAGTGGACTCTTTTATCCTTTACGAAGTCTTAAATTACTTATGGATTCACATATTAGGATTTCAATATCCACATATATATTAAAAAATGGTATACTTACAGTAGATATGTTTTGGTCACTAAAATTTCCAAATTAGATATTTTGTTTTAAAATATTTCTAAATATACTAATGTAGAAGGTATTCAGAAGTTTGAATTCCATACGAATCAAAGCAACATTTTGATTTTTCTCCTTTATTAAGTGGAGTGGAGATGTTTTGTAGTCAATTTGATAATTTATAATTTGGAAACATATGATTCAATCCATTCATGTACCCGATGGTTAAGGTAGACATTCTTTTTCAAATAATTAATGAAAGTTGTCAAACAATTTTTTTATACAAAAATAATATCCTTCAAGTTTTGGTATCCATTTCAAGCAATATTTTTTTGTTGATCTTCATCACTAGATATTGGATATTCCTAAAAATATGATTCAAATGGGACCAAATTATTTATTACATAAATTTAGGATAAACATTGCATTTATTGCTTATAATAGGATCATTTTTTTGACAAAGAATCTTTATATGACCTCCTCCAAAATGTTGAAATACATAAACTTCAAAGGCATCCAAAGATAACATCATCAAAATTATATTAAATAAATACTAGAAACTACGATTTTAAACATTTTGCAGCCAAAAGACACTAGCCTTGGAAATATGCCATCTTTGAATGTTTTGTGGTAGAAATTTAAAGATTTTTATTGCTTAAAAATAATTTGACCCTCGAGGATATGAAGTGGTTAACTTTTAATGCCCAAGTCTCTTTTTGAGCTATTAGATATTGTTCTAGACAAAACAATAAGCTAAAGATTTGATAAGTTTTATTTATTTCTCATGAAGTACAAATACATGAATTAAAGTAAATATGTTATTGATCATGTAGAAAACATCAACTTCAATATTAATTATGAATTGAAAGGTTTTAATGTTTGATCATGACGGTGTTACAACCAAGTGAGTGGCTAATAAACTTTTCATCCTCTTTTTACATGTCAAATCTAAAATTGTGATCATGAAAAAAACATATGAGGTTAAAGGACATAACATTTAGAGCCATAACCAATTTATGGCATCCCAAAATTCATCATTTTACAAAACTTTTCATGAATTTAGAATGTGATATATTCTCCAAGTTTATGTGTATTTGAGTCTCATCACTAAGAGCTCTTAACACTAAAAATCAAGTTTTGCAATGGATGCCTTTACACAAAATCTTAAAGAGAAACATTATGAAATTGGTTTAGAAATGCTACAAATAGACTTTAAATTTTATGAATTTTTAATTAAAAATAATAATTAGTTAAGATTTATTTAACTTCAAAGTTTTGTTGATACCAAAATATATTGCTATGTGCACATACGGGCTAAAGGTTTATAAAATCTATCATTTTATTTAAATGAAAATATATAATTAAAAAAGAATACAATTGATATTATATGAATCACATTTATAATTAAAAAAATACCAATTTAGCAAATAATTTTTAATTTGTTCATGTATTTAATTAAATTTCTAATATAATCATAAACTTCATGAATTTTTAAAATTTGAAATGAATCATAAATTTATAAATTTACCTTGGTGGTTAAATTTAAGAATTTATTAGAATATTTTATAGAAACTATCAAAAGATATGTTCATAGTGTTTGAGGCAAAAAATAGATTTGCTTTATCCGAATAAAATATATCAATTTGGAATAAATTGATGATGAATTGGTGGCTTATTGTTATTAAATGATCTAATTAAAATATCAGGGCTTTATGACGGGAGCTTTACAAACGCATGCTCGAAAGTATCAAATACCTATTGATACTTTGAATTTTAGTTTTTCTGTATTACGAATTGATGATGAAAATGAAATAGAAAAAGCACCAGACAATGGAATATATATAACAGGTCTTTTTCTTGATGGAGCTCGTTGGAATCGCATAGAACATTTTCTAGCAACTGCATTGCCAGGTATCGTCATTAATGATATTTTCATACCAAAGGCTTATTTGATTTTTGTATTATTCATATATATATAAAATACCAAAAAAATAAAATTGAAAAATCAATAAAGTATATTACTTTTGTTAGGTGAAATGACTTCTAAACTTCCAATTATTCATTTTATACCAACGGTTAACTATGTACCACCGAAGGATGAGTTCCAATGTCCACTTTATAAAACTCATGTTAGAGCGGGAGTTCTAACAACAACCGGAGCATCATCCAATTATATATTGAACTTAAGCCTCCAAATTGATCCAATAACAATTCCAGATTTTTGGATAATACAAGGGGTTGCATCACTTTGCCAAATTGTTTAAGCTTTTATAGATGGACAAGTCAAATTTGGACATAGCCAATTTTTCAATTACCAGTTTGGGTAGGGTTCATAATCTATTTTCAAAGATTTTTTTTCAAATTTACATAAAATTTCATCTTCTTTCCAATGATACCTAATGTAAGTCATTTTAAAAGCTTATATGCATCTAGAAATGAAGAAAATGTTTTAGAAGTGAAAGTTTTTGCAAAACTTCCATTTCTTGCTACAAATAGGAAATTGCACATTTCTAATAGACTTATAGACTTTATAAGTAGGCAGTTGAATGGGCTTATTTAACCTTTAAGTGCCTAGGTGTTTTGAGCAAAACTAAACAAGGAATAGTTATATTGATGGATTTTATAGCATTTTTGGACTTGGGTTTCAAATCAAAGTTGTTAGACAAAACTTAAACATTCGGTTAATAAATACAAAAAAATCAAATAAAACATTTTTTATTACAACTTTTTGTAAGTAAAATTATTAAATTACATCTATTCTTTTCAATGATTGAAATTTTATATAGTTGTCTAATGTAATGTTTTATGATAATTCTAAAATAATGAGATCTTTAACATGCCCCAAATTGTATACATTTTCTATGTCTATTTTGTAGAAGTATCTAATTCTTAAGATTGTAATAAATAAATACAAATTACAAAACTTTATTTTTATAGAAATACTTTTGACCATCCAAATGAGTTGTATTCTTAAAATGAGTCCAGATGTACTTAAATGAGCTTAAGTGTACCACATGCAAAATACAACATGTTGGCACATTCTTGTACGTTAGGAGTTGAAGGAACACAAAGGGAACTCTAAAATTGGCCACTCCTATTGATTAGGTGGCATAATCAGCCACACTCCTCCTTGCGGCACATTTTGCTTCCCCTTCTTGAGATGGGCCAAATCAACCACAAAGGCTCTTAATGTTATAGTTCTCTCTCTATTAATAGTCTTTGCTACTATACTTGAGGGTTAAATTCTGTAAAGGGATGTCAAAATGAAAATTTCCACACGAGATTTTGACAAGTCTATATTACCTTGCACCAATCACTATATGCCATATAGCACTTTTATAAACGAAAACTACTTAATTTATGTCGAAATTGACCTTCTCATAGGGTAACTTAACTTAATCCTTGTTGTGACCAAATGAGGAAGATTGCACATAACAGCGAACTTTAGAACTCCAGACGTTCCCGAAGTTCTCATTGACAGAGATCGACGCTGGAGCTGAACTGCTGCACAGATCGGATGGCGGATCTCGCGAGCCTTGTTCTTCATTTCTGACATTATAGGATGCCACTCAATGACGAGGGAGAGCGACTGATGAAAAGCCCCTGTTTCCACGATGTCGCCAGCAACCCTAGACCGAGCTAGTATTGTTCCTCTTTCCCTCTTCCTCGCAAAAGCTCACCCTCTCTCTTTCCTTCCTTCTCTCCCTCGTCCGATCTTCCACACTCCTGTGCCACATTTCGCATCCAGGTACGTCTATCCAATTCGCTTCGTTCTGCGCCTCGAACGCCGTTTGATTTCGTCCATTTTGAGCCAGTTTTGAGCCATTTTAGACCATTTCGTGGAGCTCACTGTGGAGTCAGATCTAATCTGGACATTGTGGTGTGTTTTGGCAGTTTGTGATGGCTTTGTAGAGGGAATGGATGTTTGAATCAGGGAGTGGGAGGAGGTAAAGGGAAGGGATAGTGAGTTGAAGAGATAGTTTGGAAAGGGGAGGAGGGAGGTAGAAGAAGACCGTGGAAGAGCGGTCGCGATGGAGAAGACGTGCACCTTGATGGTGCATTTCGACAAAGGGACGCCGGCTCTCGCGAACGAGATCAAGGAGCAGTTGGAAGGCCATGACGTCGAGCTGAAAGTGGATGCGATGAAGAAGGCCGTGATGCTACTCCTGAACGGAGAGACGTTGCCTACTCTGTTTATCACTATTGTTCGTTACGTGTTGCCCTCGGAAGATCACACGATACAGAAGCTTTTACTTCTTTACTTGGAGATCATTGATAAGACGGATGCCAAGGGGAAGATCTTGCCGGAAATGATTCTGATCTGCCAAAACCTCCGCAACAACTTGCAACATCCGAACGAGTACATTCGGGGGGTGACATTGCGGTTTCTCGCGAGATTGAAGGAAGCGGAGCTCATTGAGCCTCTGATCCCGTCGATATTGACGAACTTGGAGCATCGCCATGCGTTCGTGAGACGGAATGCGATCTTGGCGATGACCGCGATCTATATCTTGCCGCAAGGGGAGCAGCTCCTTGTGGATGCGCCGGAAATGATCGAGAAGCTGCTGGTTAGTGAGCAGGATCTTTCGGCTCGGAGAAACGCGTTTCTGATGCTGTATACGTGCGCGCAAGAGCGGGCGGTGAATTATTTATTGAATCATTTGGATAATGTGTCTTCCTGGGGGGACATTCTTCAGATGGTAGTCCTGGAGCTTGTGAGGAAGGTTTGCCGATCGAACCCGGGGGAGAAAGGGAAGTATATTAAGATCGTGATTCTGTTGCTGTCTTCTACATCCGCAGCTGTAACGTATGAGTGCGCAGGTGCTTTGGTGTCGTTGTCCTCTGCCCCGACTGCTATTCGAGCTGCTGGAAATTGCTACTGCCAGCTGTTGTTGTCACAGAGTGACAACAATGTGAAGCTTATTATTCTTGATAGGATCACGGAGCTCAAAGCTGCGCATAGAGAGATAGTGGTGGAGATGGTTATGGATGTTCTTCGTGCCCTTTCAAGTCCTAATCTTGATATTCGGCGGAAGACACTAGACATTGCGCTAGATCTCATCACGCCACGTAATATTGACGAGGTCGTGATGACGCTGAAGAAGGAGGTTGTGAAGACGCAGAGCATGGAGCTTGAAAAGTGTGGAGAGTACAGGCAAATGTTGGTGCAAGCTATTCATGCTTGTGCTCTGAAGTTTCCTGAGGTGGCGAGTACAGTTGTGCATTTACTTATGGATTTTCTTGGAGATTCTAATGTTGCGTCAGCGCTTGATGTGGTGTTCTTTGTGAGAGAGATTACGGAGACAAATCCAAAGCTCAGAGAATCGATCATGTTTAGGCTTTTGGATACGTTTTATCAGATTAGGTCATCTAGAGTGTGCTCATGCGCGCTATGGATTATTGGCGAGTACTCGGTTTCCTTGCAGGAAATTGAGAATGGTATCGCGGTGATCAAACAGTCATTAGGAGATATGCCCTTCTATTCAGAAGCCGAAGAAGGCGAAGGGAATGTTGGAGGAGACAGCAATGCTTCCTCAGTGAACAAAGCTCCTGTCCCAATTAATGTTTCGAGCGCTTCTTCAAAACGTCCAGCTATTTTAGCGGACGGGACATATGCTACACAGAGTGCCGTGGCTGAGAGTGCAGGTCCCTTGTCTGCGTCCACCGCAACCTCCAATCCTGCTGCGAATCTCAGGGCTATTCTTTTAACTGGAGACTTCTTCTTAGGAGCTGTTGTGGCTGCTACACTGACCAAACTTGTGATGCGCATGGAAGAGGCTCAGCCGTCTGCTGTAACCTTGAACAAGACAAAAGCTGAAGTGCTGCTCATTCTAGTGTCGATGCTAAGACTTGGCGAATCGTCCATCTTGCCCCATCCTATCGACAAGGACTCGTATGATAGAATTTCTCTGTGCATTAGACTTCTGTCCAGTCCGGATGATGTGATAAGAACCGTCTGGCTTAAGTATTGCCATGACAGTTTCGTAGTGATGCTCAAGGAGAAACAGGATCGTGAAAATGAGGACTTGAAGGCTAAGGCGATGGTGTCGCACGCACAGCCAGATGACCTTATCGATTTCTATCATCTCAAAAGCAGAAAGGTACGCAACACACTTTGAAGTGCACTTGAATTAAAGTTGTCTGTTCTTCTGTTTTCGTGTTAAGCCACATAAGATGGTGAGGTTTTGAGGCCCCGATTTTGTGGTTTCCTTTCTCGCTGTGTCAGGGCATGAGCCAGCTGGAGCTTGAGGATGAAGTTCAGACGGATCTCAAGCGTGCCACAGGGGAAATGAGCAAGGATGGCGACACCGACAGGAACCTTAATAGAGTTCTGCAACTTACAGGGTTTAGTGATCCAGTGTATGCAGAAGCCTACGTGACTGTCCATCAGTATGATATAGTGTTAGATGTGACAGTGGTGAACCGGACTACTGAGACATTACAGAATCTGTGCTTAGAGTTGGCAACTATGGGAGATTTGAAGTTAGTGGAGCGTCCTCAGAATTATGCTTTGGCGCCTCAATCCAGCAAGCAGATCAAGGCCAATATCAAGGTGTCTTCAACAGAAACAGGAGTGATCTTTGGGAACATTGTCTACGAGACTACCAGTGCGTTGGACCGCAATGTTGTTGTATTGAATGATATACACATTGACATCATGGATTACATTTCACCAGCTTCTTGTGCCGACGTTGTGTTCAGAAACATGTGGGCTGAATTCGAATGGGAAAATAAGGTAATTTCACACCCCTCCACTGTCTTTTATCAGTCTCTTATGTCGGTACTACAACTCTTCTCGTCGATTGTTAATGTATTTCGTCAAAGAGCAATGGCGGTTAAGTTTCGGTCTTTCTTTGAACCTCACATTGTCACTGTGTTTTTGATGTCTGAGAGGTCTAAGGAAGTTGTCTGAGGTCATCTATGGAGAGCCATGACCTTTTGATCATAAACTAAATCGTGGCCTTGGTTTTGTTTGCAGGTTGCTGTCAACACTAATATTCAAGATGTACAAGAATTTCTGGAGCATGTCGTTGCCTCAACAAATATGAAGTGCCTCACCCCTCTGTAAGTATCTTCTTTCTCTGGACAGAAAAAGTCACGAACGTGGATTGGTGATGGTATTATCTATTTGCTGCAGCAAAGTTGGACTTTTCAAGTAATTTGTTTTCTGTTTTGCTTTCACTTCACCTCTTACATCTTTCATCTGGGATTAGTAGTTCCCTTGGCATGATTCATTGAGCAATATGAAATCGCCTTTTCTGATTGTGGTTCTTATGATCAGGTCTGCATTGGAAGGAGATTGTGGATTTCTTGCTGCAAATCTCTATGCGAAGAGCGTGTTTGGCGAGGATGCTTTGGTTAATGTTAGTGTTGAGAAACAGCCGGATGGCAAGCTGGGAGGTTACATTCGAATCAGGAGTAAGACACAGGGTATTGCTCTGAGTCTAGGAGACAAGATAACTTTGAAACAGAAGGGTTAGCAGTAGCTATTCATTGCAGGTCCCACGTCTTATTAGTTCAGTTGTTTCCCAATCTCTCTACTGTCTGCAAGCATTGCAGCTATTTGAACGTAGGCATTAGCTTAAAATTTGCATGTGCAAGTGTTTCTATTTGTGCATATACATAAATGTTTCTGCATAGCTTGACTTCCATCAAGCCCTCATTTTAATCGTTAACACTTGGACTGACCGAATTGGTCACTTTACTTGTTAAATCTAGTTTTCATTGTTTTTTTATGTTTACTGGGCAGCGTTTTACGACTGAGGTCTGACCGAATTTCAATGTAAAGCACTCTAATTGTTTTATCCGGGACTTGAGGTCTCAATGGTGTAATGGTGTAAATGGAAAGGTAAGTGAGGCCAATGGGAGCGAGCCCATTGTGGACAAAACTGTTGTGTTGGTATACATTCAAGTTCTGAAATGCACACTTATGTAATTTTGCTTGACTTACTTCTAGGTGGCCTACGATGGGCTCACTTACCTTAACCCCTAACTGCCTAACCGACCATATATGGTCGACCTGAAATTTCAGGCTCGTTTTGGGATGGGCAGTTAAATTCCTGTGATACGTTAAAAATTTTATGGGCAGTTTCAAAGGATAACTACTGAAATTTTTTATTTTTCGCTGAAGAAAGTAAATATTTGATTTTTTAGAGGTCCTCAAAGGCATATATGTATCTTAGTGGAAGAGTAAAGCTTGTAAATTTTACTTGATTTCTTGGCTTTGAGCAAAGCTTGCCAATTTCACTTGATTTGAGATCTAAAAAATTGTACTTCTCCATTTGCTTTGAAAATGGTCCCAATGGAAAAAATAAAGTATTTTCATGATTTTCACCATTGAAAATTTAAACATGAAAATGTTGATTTGGAGATAATTGCAATTTCTACCTATAAAAAAAATTGCATTTCAACAATTGCAAGGTAGATTGTGTAATGAGTTTGATAGCCCTTCATTTGAACTTGAGTTTTTTGGAAGTGCATTTTAGTGTGCTAACACAATTTATAGTCGGTCATGTCACCTCTAATTCCAAAAAACTTTTATATGCAAATTTCTGAAACATTGTGGAGAGAAGCAATATACTAAAAATAGAAGACATACATTTCTCTTGTTATAATCTGACAACTCCTACGCAATTTTATAGTCAAAATTGGTAGACATACTAATGAGCAAGTTCTTTAAATATCTATATGGTTAGATTTTGAGGAAAAAATAATTTGCTTCATTGGGGATAACTACAAGCCCATGCTCTTTTTTCATAGTCAAGATACACTTGGAAAGGCTTAGGCACTTAGGGGTTAAAAGACTCTAAAAAACCAAAGGTGCCAACAAAACTTCTAAATATTGAGTTTACTTGAAGTGATCAGGGACTCCATCATCTATGTTTTGTAGAATATTGAATGAAATTCAAGAATACTTAGATATTACAATTTTGCACTAAAGATGTACATACCTATGAAATGTCCTTTTATTGCAATTGTACTAGAATTGACTAGAACTTGGATGAAAGAATGTTGAATGAAATTTAAGAATACTTACTCAATGAGTAGATATCACATTTTTGCACTAAGATGTACACACCCATGAACTATCCACTTACTGCAATTCTACTAGAAGTGACTAGAAGTGATTAGAACTTGGATGAAGGAATAATGTTTTTTTTAAGCAATTTGAAGTAGAGTGATGAAGTGAAAGTAGAGAATTTTGTTTCAAAAATGAAGAGATAATCACTTTTAAAGTTCATCTTAGTAGAGCACCAACAACTAATAATAGTAGGATCATCCATAAGTAAAAGATACACATGTTCAAAAGAATACAATGAGGCACAAACACCAAAATGCTGGATTTTCATAATGACACTTGTTCAATGACTTCTCCCATGATTTTTTTCCACTTATGGTTTAAAATGCCTTCCCTCTTCATTTATGCTAATTTAGGTGTTGATATTTTGCCAAAACCAATAATGGGTATTCATAGTAGAAAAGAAGATTTTGGGCACTAGAATTGCAACACCAAAGCTTTGGTGCCCAACCCTTTTTTATATTATTGTTGCTTAAATTGAATTATGTAGCGAAGGTTTGTGAAAAAGTTTGCTTGAAGTAGTTATATATACTAATAAAAAAAATTATATATTATGAGATTTTAGATGGATAATAAGTAGAAGGATATTGAAGAAAAATATTAGCTCATTAATTATTTTATTAATCTCCATAGCACCAAAGGTATAGATGGCACAACTTCAATCATCCTCCCAATTATTCCTAATTAAAAAAATAATAATGATGCATGAAGGTCTATTTAAGAGAAAAATTCTTGTAAAATATACCTCTACCATGTAATATTATCGAAATTTGATATGTGATACCCTTAGCTTGCCTCAAAATGAAATATCAATTTATTATAGGCGAAATAACCTAACTTTAGATGATCTATTTGGTTAAAATTAACACATAATGAATATAATTATTACATTATTAATTTTGCAACTCTCTATTTATACTGAAAAATTATGATTAATAATTGAGCTTTATTCTAGTTAATATATTATTTTTCAAATTATAGAATCTACCAATATTACTAAAACAACTTTGTATGTATTTGCTATTTTAATGTCCTCTAATTAGCTAGTAAAAGTCTCTTAAATTAAATTGATCATTATCCTTTCAACATAAATAAATGATGTGCTATTTACTTTCTTTATATATTTATATTAATAATTTAATTAATTAATTAATTTTTTGAACAAATGGACTAGCCATTGCATTAAAAAAAAAGAACACCATATAAGACAGCCAAGCCGAGGTTGGACAAAAGAGAGAGACGAGCACAAGTGATGAAAAAAAGAATTACAAGAACTGACTAGGAGGGGGGGCCCTCAAATTCCAGTTAATAACAAAACCATTCCTAGATGCAAGAACCGGTGAGTGTAACTAGATGCGGTTAAAATTAGCCCAGATAGAATGGGCCAGTTGAAGACGTTGTCAAGTAGCAAGTTGTGCTTTCAATTGGGTGGCACATCCAGAGTCAATTAATGCATTCCAAATAGATCACTGGAGGAAGTCCGAAGGCCACTAGTACTAGTTGAATACTTTGTTGTTGCGAGAAATCTAGATAATCCAGAGGGCGGAGCCTCGAAGGAAGATCCAGATAGTTTTGAGGTTAAGGAGTCGTCTTGGTAATGCGGATCCAAACACGCATTGGGTAAGGGAAAGTCTAGCATGGGATCCAGGAATACCTTGAATATGTTGAAGTATGGACTGGGCATAATCCCAAATCTCCTGGGCTCTCAGGCAATGGAAGAAACGATGGGCCGGGGTTTCTTCAATCCCTAGGGAGCAACAGTCACAAGTAGTAACGATGCCTAGGTTAATTTTTGCTCACCAAGAATGGACGGCCACTACATTGTGCCATATTGACCACATAAAGGTTGCCTCTTTTGTAGAACGCGACTTGTGCCAGACATCGTTCCAATCTGGATAAAAGTCAAGGGAAAGAGAGTTTGGCCATTTTGAGGGAATGGGTTTTGTTAATTGGTTGTGTATACTAAGAAGCTTGCAGCCTAAGGATGTTGAATACAACATTAGAGGATTGCCAAGTTTCCATCGCCATTTGCTTGGATCAAAATGCAAGGCTTGGGTGATTCCAAAGAAAAGTAGATTGGGGGGGGGGGGGGGGAATTGCAACCTTTTGCAATTTCCACAATATGAACTTGACAAACAAAACCTTGATATTCCTGAGTTCCTATTGAGTTCGGAAGGAGCGAGAGTACTCTCGATGTCTGTCCAATTGTCACTTTGGTGATGGATCTTGGTAAATGTAGGCTCTAAGCTTCGGGTCAAAGAAGATCCTTGGATGGGCAATCGATCTTCCACATCAAGAAAGGAACCAGGTCTTCGGGGTGATTAAATAATCCAGCCCATTCACCAGCTTGTACCATAGGAGATTGGAGAGAGAGCAGATGCCACCAGTCTTGGGGGATCTTCGAAATGAAGAGAAATTAGTGGTGGTGGTCAATCTCTAATAAAGGGAATCTCAATGACATTTCCTCCCATGATTTGAAATCTTGGGTGTGAGAATTCCAGATGTTGCTAATTGTACGCAAGTAGCCTTGGGCAAGTTCTCGAGCCTTGTTTGCTGTAAAATTAAAATTAGATCCAATATAGTTGGTGGACCACCAGAGACTGGTGGTGAGGACATCATCTACATTTGATGGTGCGAGGTATTCGATATTCTTGACTAAGAGTCTCTAAGCAGCAACGATACGGTTCCACACCTTGGAACCACGTGGAATGGAAGGTCTGTGAACCATGAGCCAAAATTTGGAAGGGTACCAATATCCACACTTGGGATGAGGTTTCATCTTTGCTATCCTATAACAAAACAATATCTTTAAATTCGAGATACCTGGTTCAATTGCGAAGAGTATCCATTTAGCTAGTAGTGCAATGAAGGACACCTCTAGGTCAAGGAGTTTTAAACCACCGATGGTTTTAGGGAGGCTACAGTTGTCCTAGCAAACTCTACTTCGACATGAATGTTCCGTGCCACTCCAAAGATAATTCCTGAGATTACCTCGAATTGACCAAATAACTTGTAGGGAGATGCTCCTAATAGCAATAAAGTAGTAAAGTGTTGACAAAAGGATGGCATTCACCACCGTGACTCTACCTGTGAGAGAATGATGCTGTGAGGTCTAGTAAGTCAATTTCTTCTCAATTTTTTCCTTGAGGAAGTTGTCAATATCAGTTGTCTCCAATGTGATCCCGAAAGGGACCCCAAGGAGCTTGGAGAGTGAACCTAAGGGAGCCCAAGTTAAAGCAAAACGTTCCAACCATTCGGGTTTTGCCTTGGAGGAGAACCAATAAGCAATGCTCTTCGTCCAATTAATAATAAGGCCAGAAGCTGCTCCAAAGCGTTCGAGAAGAGAGATAGAATTACTCAGATCTTGTTCTTCTGCTCATATTGAGAGACCAGTATCATCAGCATATTGGGCATCTAGTTGTTGTAAGTCACTATTGAGAAGTCATATACTTGTAATACGCAAGGTTGTCCCGGACAAAAGTCCGTAGCAAAATTACGTTCAAAAATTGGATGTCCGGACTCTTGGACCTCAGCAGACGCGGTGGACACACTTGGATGTTGCCCAATCGCCGTCCGGGGGGTGGGCGGATGGGACGGACGGCAGATGGGCAGCCAAGCGGACAACCAGCTTCTCTCGCAATTTGCCGCTTCATTTTTTGGAATTTCGGGGCGTGTAATATACTATTGAAAAGATCTTCGAAATACCTTTTCCAATGGTATATTATAGGCCCTCAAACTCGAAAAACAGCAATTGCAAATTGCTAGAGAAGTTGGCTGTTTGCCATCCACCCGTTTGCCTGGGGAACGGTGGGTGAGCGAACGGCTGACCTATTGGGCAAACGGGCGGACAATCATCTTCTCTCGCAATTTGCGACTTTGTTTTTCGGAATTTTTGGGCATGTAATATACCATTGGAAAGGTATTTGGAAGACCTTTCCAATGGTATATTACACGCCTTGAAATTCCAAAAGACGAAGCTGCAAATTGAGAGAGAAGATGGCTCTTTGCCTATCTGCCCAACATTTTGGCCATCTGCTCGTCCATCCGCTTGCCTGGCAAGTCGTCTACTTCATGGATGGGCGGAGGGCCGACCTGTTGAGTGGACAACTAGCTTCAATTATCATTTCTAGCTTCATTTTTTGAAATGTTTGGGCGTGTAATAAACCATTGAAAAGGTCTTCCAAATACCTTTCCAATGGTATATTACATGCCCAAAAATTCAAAGAAATGAAGCCGAAAACGATGATTGAAGTTGGTTGTCTGCCCTTTCGCTTGTCCGTCATTAACCCGTTCATCATCTGCCTGTTCGCCTCCTCAACAACATATTGGATTCCCAAAAATTTGAATCCACCTCTAAAGATTAGTATTCAATACTACAAGCATCCACTGTAACATTAATGACTGAAAAGATAATTTAATGTATTCTCCTACTCATTCAAATTGCCATTCTAAAACCTAAACCCTAAACCCTAAACTGTAAATCTTACATGAATTACTATAAGTATTGGTGCATTGTGTACATTATTTTTGACCTTCCATTAGTTTTGCATGTGATTATCAAAATGTACTATAGAAATAAACCTCATGGACTTATTTATTTATAGTAATTACTAATGCTTTTTTAATTTTTATGTTGTGTGGCATCAAATAATATGTACCACTATACAAATGTGAACTGTGAAGTATTTCATTATTACTTAAAGTGTTTATTTAAGTTTTGTTGTAAGATGCATTGATAGTTGGAAACACCAAGGTATGCATAGTATTAGCAATTATATCATTTTATTATTTTGTTAAAGAATGTTTTTAAAAAAAAATACTTTAAGCATATTATTGGAATTCAATGTATTTTTATGTAGCTCAAGTTCAACATGTATTATTATAAGTGCATCTAATAGTAACATCTAAAAAATAAATAAAATGTTATATTTTAGAATCTTGCATAATGTCACCATGTCAAATAGGGGCTTTCAAAATATATGTTTTTTTACTAGATTGCACTTTATTATATTAAAGTTACAAGACAACCATATATTTTTTAATTGAATACTATACATTTGTATAGTGGTACATATTATTTGATGCCGCACAACATAAAAATTAAAAAAGCATTAGTAATTACTATAAATAAATAAGTTCATGAGGTTTATTTCTATAGTACATTTTGATAATCACATGCAAAACTAATGGAAGGTCAAAAATAATGTATACAATGCACCAATACTTATAGTAATTCATGTAAGATTTACAGTATAGGGTTTAGGGTTTAGGGTTTACGTTTTAGAATGGCGATTTGAATGAGTAGGAGAATACATTAAATTATCTTTTCAGTCATTAATGTTACATTGGATGCTTGTAGTATTGAATACTAGTCTTTAGAGGTGAATTCAAATTTTCGGGAATCCAATATGTTGTTGAGGAGGTGAACAGGCAGATGACAAACGGGTAAATGGCGGATGGGCAGACGGCTGACTTGCTCGACGAATGAGCGGACACCAACTTCAATTGTTGTTTTCGGCTTCGTTTTTTGGAATTTTTGGGTGTGTAATATACCATTGGAAAGGTATTTAGAAGACCTTTTCAATGGTATATTTCACGCCCAAACATTCCAAAAAATGAAGCCAGAAATGATAATTGAAGCTAATTGTCTGCCCATTTGCTCAATAGGTCGGCCCTCCGCCCGTCCACTTAGCAGACGGCTTGGCGGAAGGGGAGACGAGCGAATGACCAACTTTTGGGGCGGAGAGGTAGACAACCAGCTTCTCCTGCCATTTGTGATTGAAGCACTTGGAGCGGACGGCTTGACGGCCAGGCAAATGGCCAACCTGTTGAGTGGATAAGCGGACAACCATCTTCTCTTGCAATTTGTGATTGGAGTTTTTTAAGTTTGGGGGTGTGTAATATATCATTGGAAAGTTATTCGGAAGACTTTTCCAACGGTTTGTGACACGCACCAGAATTTCCTAAAAAAAAACCCGAAAATGATAGTTGAAGTTGGTTGTCCGCCCGTTCGCCCAACAGGTCGGCCGTTCGCTTGCTTGCTGTCCGCTAAGCAGACAGCTTGGTGGGCGGGCAGGTGGGCGGACAGCCAACCTGTTAGGTGGATAGGCAAAGAGCCATCTTCTCTTTCAATTTGTAGCTTTGTCTTATGGAATTTTGGGGTGTGTAATATACCATTAGAAAGGTATTTCGAAGACCTTTCACTACAAGAGAAAAGGGTGTTTTAAGTATAGTCCTAGTAGTACAGTTATTTAAGAAATGACCTATAAAGAGTCTTTTAAGTAAAATTTTATTGAAAATACATGTTTCTAACGATATATTACGATGTTTCCAATGGTGTATTACGATGTTTCCAACGGTATATTACAATGTTTCCAACGGTATATTACAATGTTTCCAACAATATATCACGATGTTTCCAATGGTATATTACATGCCCCGAAATTCCAAAAAATGAAGCCACAAACAGTGATTGAAGCTAGCTATCCGCCCCCCGTCCGCCCGTCTAGTAGACGGGCTTAGACTCTTAGTGTCTATGTCCCCAGACGTTTGGGAAGTGGTGGATGGGGATGTTGGATGTTCAGACATCAGGGTGTCTATGCAATCCTAGTAATATGCCCTCCCTCTTATTCCCCGTTAGTTGCCATAATGAGTGACTCTCCGATGAGTAAAAAAAGGTAAGGCGCCAAAGGACAACCTTATCTCATACTTCTTTGGCTGGGAAATGTAGAAGTTGCTTTCCCATTTAAAAGAACTAATGTGTAAGCATCTGGTAACAACATCATAACTAAGCAGATGAAAGATTTAGGAATATCTAATTTCTTCATGACATGGATAAGGAAGTCCCAGGAAACATCATATGCCTTAATAAAGTCTAATTTGAGAAATATGAGGTCTTGGTCAGATTCTTTAGCCCATTGAACAATTTCATATTGCAACAATATGATGCCAAAAATGTGTCGAAAGGATTGAAAGGCAGACTCTTCAGGACTTGTAAGTTATAATGTCTTTGAGTAGGTTTTGCAACCTAATTTGGAGAGCTTTAGCAACAATTTTATAAGCCACATTGAGCAAAGTAATAGGACACCAATTCGAGAGGTTTGCCTGGTCACCTGATTTGTATAGCAAGATAATAATGTCCGAGGTCATTCCAGATGGAGAAGTCCATGGGTTATTGAATGATCCACCATTTTCATGAAATCGTCACCAATGAGCTCCTAATATGTACAAAAGAACTCAGTGGAAATTCCGTCAAGGCCTAAACTATGATCCTTGGCCATTTGGAGTAGAGCCTGGTATATTTCGGCCTTGGTTAGAGGTACATCCAGTTGGTGGGCCATCTCCGGAGTAAAACGATTTTGAACACAGTTAAGAATGGCGTCTTTATCTCTCTGTGCTTCTGGGGTCAATATCTCCTTAGTGTATAGTTGGGTATAGAACGAGGTACAAATACATTCTACTTCTTCTCAATCGTATTGCAAGCAACCCTATTCATCTCGCAGCTCAGTCACGGAAGACGTGTTGGGGGCCTCCTAGACAACACTAAAAAATTTAGTAAAGAGATGATCGCCAAAAAGTCTCCATCTCGTACGCGATCTAATCTTTTGACCTTTGATCTTTTTATCTTGAAAATGAGCAAGGTTCAATCAAAGATTATTCACTTCCTCCTACAAATGCGGTGAGTGAGGATGGTCGTGGAGGTGCCGAGTTTTCAAGTCCAATTGATTGCATAGTTCTTCTTCTTGTATCTTGAAGCTTCATGCTCGTTCTATGCAAAGGTGTCTATATTGGCGGGTAACTCGCTTCAATTTAGTGAAAAATGGCATATCCGGCAAAGCAGCTTTTGAAATAGCTCGTATGACTGGTTAGACATCATCAAAGTGTTTGGATGATATAATCCAACGGTTGGGATAGGAAAGAGGCTTGGCTAATTGAAGCACTAAAAATATGGGGCAATGATCAGAGCGGGTGTGGTCCCCTTGAATTCTATATTCTAGAATTTGCCTTTGACTTGAGATAGAATTAGGGAAGACATAACATCTATCTAGACGAGCCATGATTCGAGTGTCATCACTATGGGCGTTGTCCCAGAAAAATAATAGATTGGAGGAAGTAAGAGGATATTCAGTGACTTGGATTGATTCTTTGAGTGCATTGAATAATAATTGCTCTTGGGCTGGTATCGTTCGTCCGCAAATATTGGACTTATTTTTGCGACATTCTACCATATTGAAATCACCTAGCATGACCCACTTACATGTTGATGGGAGATCCCTAATCATAGTTTCCCACAAAATTCTACGAGGACGTGGGTCATGCAGAACATATACATTGATAAATCCTAGATCACCCCCAGGAATCCTAGAGATGATAAACCAATGTACATGTCCCCCCAAAATAGAGCTAGATTGACTGATAAGTTTGGCCCGCCTTGGTGATATGAATGAAGCAACGCCACCCTTGCTTGAGTTAGCGCCATCCAAGGAATATCCTGGTTCTATGTCAGTATAAAAAACTATAGCTTGACACCACAGTTGTCTTCCAAGGTTTGATGCACCAAGGCCTAGGAGTTTGTATTCTTGAAGAAAAAGAATATCAACCGGATTTTTCTAGAGGTAATGTTTGAGGTTTTTAACAACACCCAATTCATTCAGACCCCAAATATTTTGTGACATAATCTTGAGCTTCGTGGATTCTATGGGTCGGGAGTATGCCGAGCACTCCCTTCATAGTCTAAATGATGATTCTTCAGGTAGCCCCATGAGTCAAGTGTGGGATCAAAAGTTACCAATTGTGGGCATATCTGAAGAGGTTGGGGTTGATGCTGGTTGCCGCAACGAAGCCTGGCGGAGGCTTTGATGTGGTGGATTGACAATTTAGCATCTAGAAGGGTTGTAGAGGATGATTAGTCAATTTCACGCCATTATGATAGCGATCCAGTGATGTGGTTGAAGACTCGGATGGCTAAAGATGTGCCATTGTCAGACAGGGGAGAAGTAGGGCGGGATTGGTTTCCAGTAAGGGGAAGGTTGGTTTGTATGTCCTCAAAGGTGTAAATATCAGGCATGATACCTAGGTTTTGGGAGAGTGAAGTTGGGTTGTGGTGAATGGCCGTAGTGGGAGAAGCCTCAATATAGGTGGCTACCACCTTTGGAGAATTGGGATTGGTGGAATTATGGGGGGATAGGCATTGAATAATTTTTGGGAGGGGTGTGGTGGTCTAGGGCTTTGTGATATTCTGTCTGAGTAGTATTGGATCATGAGCTATTGGACCGACTATTGGAGAACCCTATTACAGAGGAACGGAATTACAATGAGGGAAAACATAGCTTGACAAGAATTGATCCAAATGATTCTAGGGTGTAGGGGAAGGTCAACAATTGAAGTGAGATGGCTACATGGAGCTTGTGTCTGGTAACATTTTGTAAGGCGGGGTTGCGTAATACAGATATGTATAACGGTTTGGTTAAGGCCGTGAAAAGAGGGGGGTAAGGAAGAAAATCTAGGTGTTCTAGGTTATCTCTACTTGAGGATGGGATGGGTCTCTGAGATGTTGGAGCAGGCTGTGGAAGTCCTACTGAATTCTCCTGTTGGGAACATTGTGGATGGATGACTAACGCTGCCTTGGTTTTTGACGAATTTGTATAGATGTCTTGTTGCTAATGCTCCTCCCTACGTCGTTCTGTTGAATTTCTATGTGCCCAGTAGGGGCTGGAGCTGGCTTTTGTGTTTGATTGACGAAGTATGGGTCCTCGTCGACGGTGATGTACTGTAATAAAGCCATCAGCATTAGGGATTGGAGGGGATGTTGAAAGTATTGGTTACAGTGTTTAGTGTGTTTGTGATATTTCTTCACATGGCTGGTCTTGGAGTGAGTACTACTAGTAGGAAAATATTGACGATTTGGCAATGCCGCATCAAAGAAGGGATTTGATTGGCTTGTTTCGATGTTGGCATTTTGGATCCCACTATGGAGATCTGGTGATGGCACTTGAGGAAATACAAGACACTTGGACGAGGGATGAGAGGACTCTTTGCACCCGCTACAACTAAGTCTCGAGTCTTCATACGACACCTTGATTTCTATAGTGTTGTGAGGCCCTTCTTGAATGAGGATCCTAGACGTCCAACCGAGGTCAAGGTTGATGGCAACACAATACCGATGGTGACTTAGGGCAAGATTCGAGATATCAACTGCTAACACTCTTTTCAACAATTGGGCAATTGACTTGGAGAAGGTAATATACTCTAAGGGTAGGTCTTCGAGAGTTAACCAGAATGGGGGACAAGCGCCTGAAAGGGACAGGTGGTTGAAAGACGAGAGCCAATGTTGGTATGAGGCCTCTCCTCCAAGGAAACTATAGAGATTCAGGGTTGTGAGTTTAAAAAGGCCATATTCATTATATTGAGACCTTTCACAGTCTCATTTTTATCCTTGACTTGAAGATAAACCATTTTATCTCTTTACTAGTATTTTTTTATCAATAGGTAACAACACCAACTTTTAGAATTTCATTATAGGATCATTATTTGAGAATGATTTATTTTTGGTTTCAATTACTATTTTCTTGAATGAATTTTCCAATAACTAGCACTCTATCTCAAAATCTGCAAAAAGTCTCAATATAACGAATATGGCCTTGAAAGACTGTCGCAGCACAGTCAAGTTTTACATAGTGAAAACTGTTACCAGTTGGCTTGTGGAGAATGATCTTATACGGGTAGATCTGATGACTTAGATCATCCAGCCAGGGTTGCATGTCTGATGCCTCTAAGGTTCCTTCCACAAAACTTGTTATGACCACATGATCCTAAAGGTGTGCAATTTCCTTCTCTAAGGCATGAGAATCAAGATCTGTGTAGTGGAATATCTTATGTGAATGTTAGAGAAGACCTGCCCAGTTCCGGTGTAGCGTAGGAAGAAGGACTTTACCTTGTATGCTTGAGAACGGATTGAAAAGTATTGCAAGTTGGGGCGCTTGGTCTTGAGATTCGTGTGTGTGTTTGCTGTCGCTAGATCTGGTACTATCGTGGAGATGTGGGTTGCGTGAGCGATAGCCAAAAAAAGTGGAGTGACATTTCCTGGGCTCAGGAGTCTGATCCTATAGATTCTACTCGCGCTCCTAGCAAACTCTCCCCTACGTTTGACCTACATTACTTTCTTTATTAGATTAGTAAGATCGTCTAACAATTCTAGCGTGTTGGTAGTGTGGATCCAAAAAATGTTTAACTGAGTAGTGTCGTCCTTCTCTAACAATATCACTATACGATGTCATTGCTAGATCTATACTGAACACAAGCGGAGGGGAAGAAAATACGTTAGATAATGAGGGTTCGAATGAGATATAGAAAAGCTAGCAATATAGGTTGAGTGTTCCGTTTGGATTTTCGGAATGACAAGCCATACCCCTGAAGCGTACGCAAAACTATATAACTAACAAATCTCAATCGGAAGCAAGCAATGTTCTTAGATCGCAAGAAGATCTACAGGTAGTCGACGCTGAAACTCCACCGATGATCTGCATCGTGCCTCCAACCTTCCTCCTTGAATCAATTATATTAATTTTCATAGCACTCAAAATAAAAATTCATTTAATCACTTTATAATAAATAAAATTATCTATCTTTCTATATTTTACTATTTTCTTTCCAAAAATGTTTTCAACTTCTCTATTGGATTATTCAAATTTCATAATAAGATTTTCATTCATAATATTGAAAATATTATTTAAAATTTATAGTTTCTATTTCTTAATTTTATCATTTTTTGGATTGTTAATTTGCCCATTTTCTTTAGCTTAACCTCCATAAAGGACCAAGGGGTGAGCATAGCTTTTGTTTTCTTGACTAACTTTTGTAACAAGTATAGTTCTTCATTCATGTGGAATAATTTTTGATGATCACCACCATTGAAATGAAACAAGATTTATGTAGCTTTCCTATGATAAAAAGATTAATGAAATTGCACAATTTTGGAGAAAATGCGATTTTGAACAAGATTGATGAACAATGTTCAGTTAGACAATACTTTATATATATTGCATGTTAAAATTGAAATGCTAAAATTAGAATGCTCAAAAGTGCTAAAAATAATCTGATTTTTTTCACGGGTAGATATCATCATAATTTTGATGTATAGTTTTTTTTAGATCATTTTGAGTTATGGAAAAAAAGATATGAATATGTGAAGTGATAGCCAAGTGCACCTTCTCCATTTTCCAAATATTCACCAAAAATTGCACATTTGATCATTTCTTGATTAGATTACACTAACACATCATCACAAAGTTTAGAACCTGTGGTTTGTCAATAATTATCATGTGGTTATCATATTTTCATGGGTTTGCATGTTAACATACAATTTAGCACATCATTACGATGCATTACTTTACAATTTATTGCACCGTTGTCATGTAGAGAGGAAAATGCTTTGGGAATACGTAGAGTATCTGATTGCGACTGGAAATAGTTTGCTAGGAAGTCAAGTCGAGTCTTCTAGTCTTCAAGTCTTTGAAACTTCAAGCTGAACTTCGTTGGCCTATCTTGAAATGGCTCTAAATGGGTTTAAAAATTAGGGTAGGTGATAAGAAACCACAGACTTCGGATGGGTAAAATGAGCTAAGTCGTCTGAAAGATTGGCTCCTAAACTTCAAACCCACGGTGACCAGCAATCATGCCTCACCAATGGGAACAACAAAAATAACTACCTTGTGGGTGATCAATTCCACTTCATCGCTACAAACACAAAATGGGGTTATTATTGGATACCCACATAACCCACAACAATGTTTACAATGTAGAAATGAAAACAACAAGCCTACAAAATCGGCTAAGAATAACAATAGAAAGACAATGAGCCTCCAAAACTGGCTAGGAATAACAAGCCACAAGCCACAAGCCACTACACATGAGTCTTCATATCTTCAAGTCTTCAATCTTCATGTCTTCAAATCTTCAAGTCTTTAAATAAAACACAAATCTAAACCCAAATTAACTACATTCTACTCAAAAAGAGAAGGCACCAGACCTTCCTTTGCTTCACCACTTATAACTTTTGCAATTTTTTTTCAAATTAAGAGATTGATAGCTTTTCAAAAAGCTAACAAGTTCTCCTACCGTCAATAAAATTTTCACTTGCAAGTGATTTTCGAAACAAAATCTATAGCCTTACAAAGTCTCAGGTTTCAAACAATAAGGGCAGCAAACCCTTTACTATTCAAACAACCATATCTTATTCTACATAACTCCAAATTCTTTAAGTGATGAGTCTTTGGAAAGGTAACAAAAACTTTTGTATTTCACCAAAATTTCAAAGAGATAAGCAAAAAATACAAACTTTGGTGGCCACTCAAATCTCCTTTCTTCTTTGTCGGGAGGTAGCAGACCCTCCTCCACTGACACGCTTATAACTTTTTGCTCCCAACTTCAAATAATACAAGAAAGGTCTCTTTGAAACTTCAATGAGAAGAGGATCATAACCCCAAATTTTCATTCCAAAATTCCTTATGCATCAAAAGATATGGCCTCTCAAATTCTTGGTCTAAAAAGCACAACACATACACCAAAACTCACACACTAGAAAGAGAGAGAAGATGTCTTCCTACCTTTTTCTCCTAAAGTAGATGGAATCAGCCTATGTACACATCACATGAGCTTCTAAACACCCATTGGCCCAAAGGAAACACCAAAAGATAAATCCCTATTCATCTTTCAAGGCCAAAGAACGCCAAAGATCAAAACTAAGAGGTGAATTACTTCTATCTTTCTAACTTTCAATTCTTAACACACAAATGGAATACAAAAAACTTGAATTAGCTAAAAACCTTTAACCAAAACCAAATGGAGGTAAAAACTAAAGTCGAAGAAGAGCGCTAATCCATCTGCAAGAACTTGAGGATGTGCTTGATCGTGTTTGTGACGTAATTTGCACATTTGGCCTTCGTTAAAGGATTAACTGGCCTTTTCAACCAATGTTTGTGGTCAGGGCTTCCCTTAACTGGCCTAACCATACAATAGTATTGATTGACATTCAAACCCTCATAATTTGCTTCAAATGTCACATTTTGGGTGTCCGGTTCAACACATCCAACTTGAAGTAGAATCACCAAAGCATGAGCATCTCTTTGAAGATTTTCGTACCAACACTACTCTACACAAGGTTTCTTCAACGGACAAGAAGGTCCAGTTTTATCTTGCAAATGGGTTCGCAATGATGAAGAAACTTCCAACTAAGATAGTTGAATTGACAATTGTGATAAATAAAAACTCTAGCTTAACCTCTGGTTGAGACTCTGGGTCTTGTGACTTTATAAAAACCTTCCAATTCGACATTCTAGAATCGAACTTCAAACTCATTCACAGATTCTATAAAACTTAAAAGAATTCGCCAAATTCGTGAAATTTATCTAGGGCTTTTGTCTTTTAAACAACTCCATAGGCAATAAGCATCACTTGGAAGCCTCTGGAATCATCACTAGTAAGTTTGTCCTCCAAATCATAGAATCTATTCAAAATACAAAATAAATATACATTTTATACAATGTATATATTTACATCACGACACCATCATGATGCATTATTTGCAATTGCAAGTAATGCATTGAAACGATGCACTAAATTGTATAGTAATGCATTGTAATGATGTGCTAAATTGTATATTAATGTGTGAACCCATGAATCAACGATAACCACATGATAACTGTTGACAAACCACAGGTTCTAAATATGTTTGTTCGGTCGAACAACACGACGAACACGACGTCCAACACGTCTAGTAGACCCCCTTGTCTGTCTAATGAAGTCAATTTTAAGGTTGATTTTCAAATAAAGCACTTTCTATTTCTAATCTTGACATATTTGAGTTTCATTTTATTGAAGTGTCTTAATTTAATAATCACTTATTACATTCTAAATTATGGATCAGAAATAAAGGGAGATTTCAAATTGTCTCTGCTGCTAGGATAAGGCCTTATGTGACAAAATTGTCTAGTGTATGCGACACTCATCTTATATGACACGTGACATCAGACGAACAACTCGACACTTGAATCCCCAAATGTGTTCGATAGAACAACCTTGGTTCTAAACTTTGTGATGATCAAAAAGAAATAAATTATCCAAGGTCTCTTTGTTGTTCAAAAATTGTTAGTAAGGTTGACATTTTCTTTATTTTCAAATACAATTCTAGAAGTTACTTGGTGCTCTTGTGATTCTTTAGGGGTTAATAATCCTATGGTCCTCTAAAATATAGTAATCATAAAGATGTGTAATAAAGTGCAACTAAAAAGGTCATTAGAAAATAGTACTTCAATAAATTTGTATATTATGTTCAATGAATCATACTTTAATGGTAAATTCAACTATCATTCTAACTAATTTTGATAAGTAAAATTTGAAACAATTTTAAAAAGAAATATTCTTGAAACCAAGATCTAAATAAGTAAACTATATATGAGTACTTCATAAAAATTGTTGCAACAGATTTACAAAATGAAAATGTAGTTTTAAAAAATAAATAAATTTGTTTACTTACTAAATTTATTTTTTGAAATGTAGTTTTGGTATAGTCATTTTTTGAATTGTCAAAGTGAGATTTTGAAGTGAAATATATTGTGTTCCTAGGCCAAGTTCAATTCTAAAACTCTTTCTAAATATAAATAACTAAAAAAAAAATTTATGGAAAAAATTGAATCTTGGAAAATATTTCTATTTTGAATATAAGTTGAATTTTATTATCTAGGATTTTTTACTAAGAATTGTCAATTTTGCCCTATATATAAAATAATTATGCAATTTCAATCATATTATGCAAATAAATTTATAAAATAAATTTTTATATGCAATAGAATCTAAGATAAAGATGTTAAAGTTTTTGGTTGGATGAAATCAAAATTATTGATATTAAATGAATATGCTAGAATTATTTTTTTATTTTGACAATAATTAGTTGCATAATTGGGTATGAAATCTAATTATCTTTCTAATGTGATTTCTATTGCATTTAAATTTGCCTAGTAAAATGTATTTAAGTTTATCCAAATAAGTCTCCTCTAGTCCTTAAGTAAGAATAAAACTTCAACATAAATGATTTAAATGAATAATTGCACCTTTCATGACTACATATATATTGTATCATCATGGATTTTGGTTATCTTATTGAATTTTCAATCATATGAAATTTTTTCTTGTAGTTTCAAGATGGTGTTTGTCCTTGTATTTGTCAAAGAAATACTCATAATTGGCAAAAAGATAATTTTTGTGAAGAAAAATCGTAATAATTTGATCATTACAAAAATAAAATGAACAATATATATTTAAGTATCATTAAGGTAAAATAGCCCATTGCGGTCAGAATTGCTGATGTACCATGTTAGAGGGGTTGGAAAATTGTGGAGACATTTTTCTCAGATAGCTGAAGTGAGCCAAATGAGAGAACAAATGAAATTGAGAACTTTGCATCGACCGGAAATTTGGAATAAATTTTACAAGCAACTTACCCTCATCCACCCGTAATGGCCAGTAGGTGGGGCCATAAGCGTCAGACAATGTCCTATTAAAGTCACTAAAGTTTCCTATTACCATTGACATTGGTATCCAATGAGAAATAACACCATGCCCAATACCCCAAAATTTAAACGGTTGTCAGTTTGAAATGGGGCCCATAATAGACAAAAAATAGTCCTTTTTCACCCACCTTTTTCCCACATCATGGCCCTAAATGACTCCTAAATAGATCATAACTATTTTTAATACCATTTTGAAGAATTCCATGTCAAAATCTGACAACCTAACAGCTCTTGCGCCACATGACAGCTTGGGACTGAGCGGGGAAGCTTGGTGCCAAGCGGGGAAGCACTTCGTTGAATTGGATTTTTGGTAGGGGTGATCATTCATCACTGCATGGCAAGGGATTCACCTCCACAAGTGCCTCTTCCTTTGGGGACTTCGATTTCAGGCCGACTTGTGAGGCTGTGTTACCAACTCCATGTGTGCTGAATCGCCTAGCACTCGTGGGATCTCTTGTCTGTTTCGTTTTTGATTGATCTCCAATTGGACTTGGGTGTCTTTGTCAAATGTATTTCTCTATTTCATGTTTATTCATTGCCAAGGCCCAAGACGTACTTCTGTGTAAAAAATTCGCACTCTAACTAAATAGGCTTTGTGTCCAAGGAAGAATTCTCCCTGAAATGATGACTGAGATGGAGGACCCCATGGTACTGGAGAGCGTTTTGGCAGCACGCGCTTAGGAGAAGCAGGACGACTCACCAGCCTCCAGTGCCATGGAAGTTACAGAGCAAGGTAAGACACATGTGCAACTTCTATTGTATGGAATATATATGCAGCCTTCTATTGGCAGCTGAAATCGATGTGCATCAATTCCATGCTCATGTATCTTGCATCTCTGGTTCTGTGTGGCATTTCTCGTGAAGGTATGACCACATCACGGCAGGAGTTGGGAATCGAAATTACTTACCTAGAGAAGGTCGAGTTTTTTCTAAGTGTCGGTTCTTCCTCCTCACGCAGTGTCGCGGGCACCCTGGACTTGGTAGTCTTGTTGCGTGACAGGCAGCCACGTCGCGACACCCAGGAGTTGGGATGGTCGTGGTGGGACACCATGAACCCCTGTAGCGTGTCAGTTCTCCGATTTCGAGTTGGGATGCTCGTCTTTCTTCTGAGCCTTCCCTTCTATTCAAATTTTTTGTATGATTTTGGTTGTTCGATTTTACTTTTGAAGTCTACAGATAATTGTCTTTGCAATGTGGTTTCGGGAATTTATTAAATGTAGTGTGATTCTACTGTTGTTTGATAGTTTCAAGCTTGCCGTAGTTTGATCGATTGGTTCATGAGATACAATCGGTTTGGAGATTCTTTGAATGTTCATAACGTACACAAGTACAAAGAGTTGGGTATTAGAAGGTGAGAGTATTTGGACAGCTTGCTATAAAATTGAGCTGTGACTTGATCAATTTGGTATTGTTTTGAGGAAGTTATGGAAACAAGCATCCTACGCTGATACTACATGAAACACTGTAGGTTTTCTTCTCTTTTAAATGTATGTTATGATATGGTATGGTAATTGTACGTAAGTTTTCTTGTGATTTGAATGCTTCGTTTGGCATTTTAGATCAGGGAAATATAAAACTTGGCCTCAAGATGGACCTGTTGGCGTGTGCAGGTGACAGCGCAAGACTTGGCAGACACATTCAACTCGCCGTTCAGGAGTTGCGTGCAGGATGGGTGGTCGACGACCATCATCGACTAACCATGACTTCCTTGTTGGCAACACTATGAGAAACACCTGGGGACTGGATGGGTATGTAAGACCAGCTTCATCTCCGCCATTGATCAATAATACCTTTGTTTCCACACTCATTGATACTTCCTTGGGATATCAAGTTTCTGAATAACCTGATCAGTTCCGCAGGTACATCATGTCAGACTGCGATTCTGTCATGGTGCTGCACAAATCCACAAACTACTCCCCCACCATTGAAGATGCCGCTACTGATGCTCTCAATGCAGGTGAGCTCTAAGGGAGAGGAACTCATAATCTTGCACTAGACAGTATGATTTAGAGAATGCACAATGCCTCTATATTGTCGGTATTAATCATCTATCAAATGCACCCTACAGTTTTGGACATGGTCTCCAAAGAATCCATTCTTTGATCCGTTGAAAATAGAATTGTTCATGCGTGGAAGTCGAGGTGGTATTGAGGTGGGACTTTGGGTATCTAGCGAGTTCATGATTTCTCTCGGTGTCTCTACTGGATTGTTATGTGAATTTTGATGATTCGAATGGGGATAATTAGTTAATTATTAAGAAACTGATCAAGTGAGTGATTCCAGTCGTGGAGTTCCTATGACTAACCAATGAGATTAATCTCTCTGCTCGGAACCTCATCTGGAGACCCCATGCCAGTCGTTGTGTCGTTGCCGGAATTGCACCAATTAATTGAACAAAATCGACAATCAGTATGGGGATAAAAAAATCCTCCATGATTCCATGCATTGCTGGATCCAATCTATCCCACAAACTTGATGACGATTTGAATGGGGATCAGCATGTATGAATACCGCCATTTTATCGAAAGATCTGTTTTAATTACACCATCATGCATAGTGGGCCTGATTTCACCTTTCACTCCAGTGAGGGGGGCTAAGTTCCCCAACTTGATGGTAATGCTTGCTAGCTGGCTGTTCACGTTGCTTGCTGAGGAATGACTTTCTCATGAGATTATACCTGTTGCAAGTGATGGAGGAGTATTTGGTGAAGTCCGAGGCAGGTTTCAAAGGCGCTCAAGTCACAGACAGTAGTGTGCTGCGCTTCAAAGGGGTAGTGACGATGTTTGGTCCGGGATCCCACCAGCACATGCCGTCCACCACGACAAGCTTCCAGAACATCTTCATGTCGGGTGACTAGCTGCAGCAAGGTCGCGGAGCTGCCCACTAGGCCCGGGGTCTGTCCCAGGAGAAAGCCTTGGGCACCGGCTTGTTGGTAGCTAATGCGGTGGCCTCAAGTTTAGGGGTCAACTCTTAGGTGGAGGTAGTTCTAGTGGAGGAGAACGAAGCTCATATTGCAGCTGGAAAATCTACTGTGCAAGGTATTCGTCAAGCTGCCCGCTCTTTGGGGATCAGATCTCCATTCTTGTAACGCCTCTTGGACCACATAGAAATTTGAGGGCAATTGGATTTCCATGCGGTTTGACATGGTTTTCAGTAAAATTCCTGACCTTCAGTAGATCTACAGAACTCAACTCTGGCAATGGAATGTACTACATGAGTGATTTGCAACATTGAATGACATTGTTTGGTTCCAAACCTTATTGAATGCACGTTGAAGTAGATTGTTGATGAACTGTGGAGTAGCCAATGAAAGCATCCTTAGAAATTCTCTTTGCTCTGGGAAAATTAAATCCTTGACTATGTCCACATGTGCTCTGCAGGGTTTGATTGCTCTGGATGATACCCCCGCCCCCTCACAAGTTCTGGTCGACTGGAGTGAAAGGTGTTCTGTTTTCATGTCCAAGTCCTGCACTGCAATTTCGTCTCCATCTGCGGGACCAGTTAAGCCTTGCCTTGTTTAGCCTTTTTAAAGTCGGCATGGAATGACATTGTATCTTAATGTCTTTTTAATGTGTTAGTGCAACGTTATAACGTTGTTCCAACATGCTTACAACAATGGTTCTTATATATCACAAAATTGTGGGCGTGTGTTGGGCAAGGGAAACCACGTACTGATATATTCCATTGATGAAATCAACAAAACAGTGATCAGATTTCTCTCTCGATCTACCAATCAATTAATAATAGCTGGTCTGGAAAGTCGAAGCGACGTTGACGAGTGCCGTGGCTTGGTCAGTATCCGGATTTTGAGCCTCTTTTGGACAAAATGCTGCCGAAGAAGTTGCTACTGAGAGTCGCCAAGTGGTGAGCTTCGAGGCTCTTGGTGTTGGTGCGCAGAATTTCGAATTTGGGTGAAGGAATGACGGTGGTTTTGTCAGGGAATAGAACTGATCATGAGACGATGCATGTCCAAAGATATCACAAGCTAGGTGGTCTTGATTGGAGCCTTCCGACAAGATGGCCATCCAGTGCCAATCCAAGTTCTCTGTCGACACAATGGGTACATTCTTGAGCCAAAGCTTGGCTAGCGTTCGCTCCTCCCCACCAAAGAAAGACTAGGTCAACACCAGCCCCTTGAGGCGCACTCGACCCAAGTCCTGGCCTGATGCTCGAAGCGCGACGTGGTGTGCAATGTTGGCACCTACACCAGGTTTTCATTTTCATTTTGGACTAAATATATCACCAGAATTTTGACAAATTTGTGGATCTATTCTAGCTTAGTTAGAAGTCTATGCGGCAACTTCAAGAAGAAAATAAGAAATACAAAAAAATGGAAAATGCATGCTGACTTGCATTATCTCCACTAAGAAACACTGAGGCGCATGTAGTGGTCAGTTGTGGAGTGAATTGATTTGTGGTCTTGTGTGTTTGAAGATCCAGAAATCACGAAGAAGTTCTGTGTGGACCTAGGAGCTATCAAGTTCGTTTTGGTGGGTGCTAATATCATGTGCCTAGGGCTGACATCTGTGGGCGGTGAATTGGATGCAGAGGTGGCAGTGGATTCACCTGTGGTGAGCTTTACATTTCCTTTGAGGTGAAGGGAGGATCTGGTTGAGTGCACGATGAAGAGATTAGCTTTGTTTTGGAGTAGTTGGACAGAATCGTTGGATTTAGGTGGTTCTGGGACTAGTTGGTAGGCAAAGTGAGCAATCATGGTGGTGGTTTTTGTAGGCAATCATGGTTGAAGCCAAGGAGCATGCTCTAGCGATCAGGTACAAAAAGATGTCCTATCAACTACATGTAAGATTTTCAACACTGGTTGTTTGCTCTTGAGTTTGCTAGTGTAGTGCAGACCCTTAGACAAGGGTCTACAACCTCCCCTTTTGAGTGAGAGACAGATAAAAATTTGATTGGAACAGATTTGGCTCTTGTGTTCACAACTCTGTGGTGATCTCCCTATGAAAGTGCACTCCTATTGATAAACAATGATGCAAGTAGTATCCTCCACCTTATGCTTGAAAATCAACATGACAGACATTGAATGACAGACATTCACTAGAGGTTGCTAAAGCTGTGATTAAGAGTATTTGGGACCAAGTTGATATCATAAAGATGGGGATTTGAAGGTTATTGTTAGCAATGTACTCTTGTGTGTCACATTTCTTAAGTTCTTAAGTAGTTTCCATTTACAACTATAGCAATTGTTGAAGACAAGAATAATGGTCTAATTTTATTTTTAGAATCCCAGCCTATGGAGTGATATCTGAATAATTTGCATAGAAGAAAAATTCACTTTTGCATAATAGTGATCCAGTTTGGGCATTTGACAAGGTGAGCATTAGTAATATCTATTAGGATGTCTTCCATGAAATGATTTTCTTACTTATTACACAACAGTTTTATGCCTCTGAATTTGGATTTTCATTAGTTTTGACTAGTGTTTTGTCATTTGAAGCAAATGAAGGCTAATTTCTTACTCAATTACTACTTATCACAGAAAGTTTGATTTTTACACTCCAACATATACTCCTTGGCAAGCACATTGCTATATGTTATTTCAAGTAGACTATTAATTTATAGTAATGGACATATTGGGAATGACTATAAATTTGATTGCTTTATTCTAATTTGTTATTCAATGAGTTGTTTATGTCTAAACATTGTATCCCAATGATATATGCTTTCTAAAAGATATAATACTATATGTGAACTTTGGACCTTTCATTAACTTATAGCAATCACAAAATTAGGGTCGTCCAAATTTTTGCATACTTCTACATTATATGAACAACCATTTGGACTAAACAAAATGTCAAGAGATTCAGTATTTTCACAGTCAACACAATTCGATTGTACTTGTATAGAACCTAACTAAACCTCAAAACTCCCATAGTGCATGGTGAATGGAGACGTCATGTCAAAGGTTTACTCACAATCTTGAAATTAAAATGATTGCATAAGATAGCATCACAGTCCCTAGAAGAATCCCTAACAAGTTGAGAGTTTGGCTCTTCTAGGCAAAGTTATAAACTGACCTAACTAATTTGTTTGTCTAGACCCCTCTTCCATACCTGATTGATTGAGAACTTCTTGCAGTAGGGGAATTGTTGCATTTGCAGTAGAAGCTTGAATTTGGATAATGCCACTGCTGCAATTTGATTTTTGCTCTGTGCAAGGGAGTTGAACAAGTGTGCCCCTTCTAATATATGGCCCTCCTCTTGCCTTTGGCCATTTCCAAGTTCCATATGTCCAAGGCAGATGTTGGATTGGAGGAAAAATAGGAAGAAGAGTTCCATATGCCTGTAAGCTTCGTTTTGCCTTCAATCTCTGAATTGCTATTTTTTTATTAGACCTACATTGTTGAGGTTGGTAACCACAATAGGGAGCCACATGCACATTTACAATAACATGTTCTCTAATGCTCTTGTGCAGCTTCTTCCCTACCTCCTTCACTGCTTTGTTTGACCATTGGTCTTTGAATGTTTTGGATGCAACTCTTTCTGCTTGCTTCCTCAACTTGGAGGCCTCCAACTGCACCTTCTCTACTTTCTTCTTCATCTTGTTGAGTTCTCTCTCTCTTTTCTTCCTTTGAACTTCTTCAATTGCCTTGGTTTTCCTTTCTACTACAGCTGCTACAGTCTGTACATGTTGTGTGTTTGTCAAGATATGGGAAGTTGAATAGTCAATTCTTACTTCAGCTATATTTTTCCTTGTCTTGATCACTTTTTGAGGCAATCTTAGAAATCTAGAGAAGTGCCCTCTACTAGAATCTACAGGAGCCTCCATATGATTTGCACTTCCATTTTGAGTATAGACTTCATCTTCTAAATCTACATAGTAATGAACCACATGTTCTTGAGAGCAAGGTACATCTTCATCTATAATCTCTTGGATTTGCACATCTAGAGGTTTGTCTACAAATCCTTCACTTGGTCCCATTTTTTTGTTTACTCTGGATGGATCTAGTGGCCAAATTCCAATAGCTGCAAAACCAGATTTGATATTTGATGGTGTCATTGCCTTTTGTAAACCTAGACTAATCCATTGGGCCAAGTCTTCCTTCCTTACATTTTGTCCCCTATTTTGCATATTCCAGATGTCTCTATAAGCCTTGAAGGCTGTCTTGAAGGGCTTGAAAACAGACACATCAAGTAGTTGGAGAGCATGGCTAGTGTGTGAAGGTAAGGAGATCAGATCCAATCCAGCTGCCCTTGCCTTTTGAATGACTTCTAAGGTTACATGGGAGTTGTGCCCATCTAAAACCATCAAATGCCTTTGAATTGGGCTCATGTTTCCTTTCTTTCCAACATTAACTAGAAAATGATCCATCCACTTGGAGAAAAGGAAGGAGGTCATCCATGCATTGGGTTGCATGGCCATGGTAGCATCTAGTTCACATAGGCTAATATAATCTCTCATCCTATGCATTCCTTTGAAAATGTAGAAGTTAGGAATTGTTTCTCCCCCTGCATTTATGGCTGATAAAACTGTGATAGACTCTCTTTGATTAGCCATCAATGAATGAACAGTTTTGGTTCCTCTTTTTGCAATTATTCTACTTCCTCCTCTATTGGCTTGGGCACCACTCTCATCTGCATTCCAGATTTGGTTTGGAGAGTAGTTGCGCTTTTCATACATAGTGGCTAAATTGTCATAAAAAGTCTTGACATGAGATGGACATAATCCTTGAGCCCTATTCACCTCTAACCCTTGTGGAACTCTAAGAGTATATTGTGGGTTCCTTTTTTTGAACCATTTCAGCCAACTTGCTCCAGGTATACCATTGGTAAATGGATTTGGTCTTCCTTGAACCATCTCAGCCACCTTCTCTCTTAGATCTTTGGTTGTTAGTGGAAGACCCCAATCTAACATGTTGTCTAAATAATCCAATAGGGCTACCTCTTTAGGTTTGGTAAGTGTACCTTGTCTGCCTCTTTTTCTTGATGTCCTTTTTCCATCAACATGATTCACCAAGCTTGTTCTAGGTATTTTGTAAAAATCACTAACTTGTTGGATCTTGTGACCATCCTCTACTGCTAGGATTGCTAATTGGAGAGCTTCATTTGTCCAAGACCCCCTTGCTTCTCCATTTGTAGTTTTAGAGGGGTTTTTTTTTTTGGGAAGTGACATCTTATGAGGTACATCTACCAAAGGCTTCATGAAAGAAGATGGGATGATTACCTCTAGTTGCCTTGACACTTGCCTTGTTTTGTGTGTAGGATGAACTATGTAGGTTCCTTCTCCCTTCCTCCCAAATGCCTTGGCACTTGTTCCTCCATCTTCTAGGTCGAATTTGCCCTTCTTGAGCTGATCTTGTTGCTCATTGCCACTACTGCTTGGGAGCTCCTGAAATGAAGGTATTTTTCTCTTGCCTTTCTTTTCTTTCTTGATGATCTTCTTCTTTAGGGTAGCTATTGTTTGAATTTTTCTCTTTGTGCAATTGTCACTCCGATTGTCTACACTCTAGATGCTAAGTTCTTCACTGGTGCAATCTTCACCTCCATTGTCACTGTCATCTTCACTTCTCCAGCTCCTATTGTATGACTTGTCACTTCCACTGCTCTCTGTACTTGAGTTACTATTTCCATTGGAATGACTTGGCTCCTCAATGCAAGCTCTTGGTAATAATCCTTCTTCCTTTCTCCCACATTTGGTACTATGTTGCATCTTCACATCTTCTTCATCCTCATGGTACTGTAATTGATGAAACTTTTGGTGGTGGTGTTGCAGTTGATCTTGTGGTTCCACTGCTGCAACTTGTGGATGTAACATGTAGCTCCATTGTTTACTTCTACCTTTTTCTAAGCCATCCAATTTGCCACTCCTCCATTGTTGTTTGCCTTTAAACTCTAAACTTTTGTTTCCACTCATATTTAGATCTTGTTCACTACTAGTTTTTCATTGTGGCCATTTACCAGCCCTATTGTTGAAGCATGCTAGCAATGGTTGTAGGTTGCAAGGCTGACCTCCTATGGGAACATCCTCTCTTGAACTACAATGAATTCTTAGATGACTAGATGTTGTAGACTCTACCTTGATTTTTGGTTCACGAATTGTATGTTGTTCCCTGCCTGTACCAAGAACTCGAACTCCCTTCTCATATGCATGGCTTGAATCTGGAACACCAAATATTGAAGTTAACAAGTCTTCATACTCCTCCTCCTCCTCAAGATCTCCTTGGCGCTCTGCTTCTTCCTGTGAATCATCACTATTGGTGTTGGAGCTATAGTATTCATCTTCATCATTAGCCCTTTCATAGAGATCCTTGTGCAACAACTTCTCCATATCTTCGCTACTAGAGGTGGACATTGTAATCCCTCAACCAGAATTCTACTCAAAGATCACACTCTTTTCTCACAAGAATGTGCTCGGTTTAATAAAATGTTCACTTCCACATTGCTAAACCACAAAGACTACGCCACAACAGCTCTGCTTGACACTTGTGGAATTCTAATTCGGTTTTTTTGTAACCTCAAAGCGTCATTTTAATATCCCAATTATTGTGTCCCAATACCCAATGTGGTTACACTGACATCTGTATAAGGCCTTAATTCCAATTCAAAACCGTCATTTTTCCTCCATAATTAGATCTCCCTTTGATCCATACCCACCATAAAGAAGTTGTATTAGAAACTCATTTTTATTCAATCTGATTTGTTCGTTTTTCAAAATGAGAATTTCTTTTTTGACTAATCTCTGACCGGATTGGGGCCATCTTGTAGGTGACTAGAATGGGCAATTTGACCGCAATAGGCTGTTTTACCTTATGCATTTGTGATTTATGAAATTCTAACAACACATTATAGCCTTGATGTATAACAACCTTCAATAAATCAAGTCAACATTGCAAGTAGATAGCATTACATTTATCACTACAGTATTGTGTATTTTTGGATCTCCAAAATGCAATCTTCATAGATGATGATATCATACATTTTTGGTAATTTTTGAAAAAAAAAATAATATAGAGAATTGCTATTGAAGTTAAAAGGCTTTGAAAAGTCAAATGTCTACTTAAATAATTGAAGCTTATAACCATTGCATTACAATACAAAAGTCCTTTAGAAAAGTAAGTGTAACATCACTTTCCTTAAACTACAAGCGAGTTGTCAAAAGTAATTATGGTGCAAAAATCTTGCTTTAGAAGGATTGGCTACTACGAACTCTCTTGTAAGATATTGTTGCCTTCCATTTCATATATGAGTCAATTGGCAACCACCAACATCCTTCAATCATAGAATTTTTTGGTCTTGCAAAGAAGAGTTGGTGGTTGTAAGCCCTTGTATCAATAGCCTCACATACTGAAGGAGGGTTGGTGCTTTCTAAGATCATTATCAGAAAATCATCTATGGTTAAAAATGAATTTTATTAAATGAATGTTGGCTTTAATATAAGAATGTTAGTTTCAACACACTTAATATGAGTTTTAACTTATACAAATTGTCTTCATGCCCCTTCATTTATTTTGTACAAAATTTCCATTTTTTGTGACATTTTGTCTCAAAATGCAAAAGATATTTAGGGATTGAAAGAATAATACCTAAAACATACATATCCCAATCATTCAAGAATGTGGAACAATTGACAACTTGAGAATTTTCACAAAATCAAGACAAAATTGATATCAATATTCTACAATGAATACAAGTACAAAAGATGTAACTCTATCCATCAATTGTTGCTACAAGGGAAATTTGTAAACAAAGGTGATCACATTATATGGCACTTAATGGCTTTTTATGAGTTGCAAATATCATAAACACATTTTTTTCTAAATTGTATTTATAACAACCATTTTTGTTGTTGTGCAAGATATATTAGAGAACCTTCAAACACGTACTTTTTGTAGTATTTCACCAACATATGGCTATTGTGAAAGTATTTTATGGAATTTTTCACTTATATTTTGCATAAAATATAAGAAATGTCTTCTATGTCCTCATAGTTTCAATATAGCCTTTTATATCTTGCTACTTGTGATTATTACAATGCATTTTTAATGAAATAGTATTTTCTGTCAAGCAATTGTGCATCCAATTCATTCGCTTACCAATGATTTTAGGACAAGTTCATTTTCTTAGTATTTCTGGAGCCTTAGTTTGTATGTGGGACAAGAAATTTTTTGTACAAAAATATTGTTGGTCCCATAAATACTACTCTTGTGTAGAATTTTAAAATTGCATTATCAAATACATCTTCATTCATAATAAAGACTCATATTTTTATTTTTAATGCTCAAATAACCAAACAAAATAAACAATCAAACATTAGAGATCTCATTTTCACTCATGCTGTAAGCACCCCAATCGTATATCACTCAAGGTTTGAGTGTCATTCATACACAATGGACTCATTAAAATGTTGACTAAATGTTAAAAAAAGAGGGGAAGGGCATCCATGTGGCATACTTTTGGAAAAAAAACCAAAAATGTGGAACATGACATGACATTTGAGTAAGGTGGCATCCAACGAGGATGACGTGGCATGCCATATCACCACACTTTGACGCAATCTAAGAGTTCTAACATTGTTTTTTTAGACATCAACTAAGATGTCTAGATGTTTTTTGCAATGTCAACTCAAACCTTTGTATGTTTCTTTAGACATCAATTGGGACAACATCATATTCATCATGATGCTCACGTTTGAAATTCTACTTTTCATACAATTCCTACATTTTGCATATTACGTATGATTTGTCTTCCCTCCTTCCACCCTACTTGTATAAATAGCTTGTTATTTGCTTTATGTTCTCATGTCAACACACTCACAACAAGTGGCTTTTTAAGCCATGCAACATAGTTGCCAAATATGGTGTATTCTATATGGCATATGTATATGGTGTACAATGTATGGTGTACTTTGTATGATGTATGTATATGGTATACAATGTATGGTATATTTTTATAATATACACTTGGATATATGGTGTATGTGTATGATGTCTCAAAAACATAAGACATGTACATCAAGGAGATTATAGAAGATGTCATCCATGAGATATTCATATCTTTGCCGATGTGTCCTAATACACAACTAATGGTACATGATGTTCAAAAGAATGAACCTCATGTCACCATTGACATCCAAAAAAACATATGCACTTCCCAGCAAATGTCCTGAGGGATAGGATCTAGGGTACATTGCACTTGTCACGTCATTAACCCCTAAAAGACTATTCATGCCCTTGGGGGATAATTTGGATCCGGGTAGGTTCCTATGACCTCAATTTTTAGTGAAATTTTTGGATTTCTTTTGAGGATATGCAATTTAGTGAGAGCTTTGTGGATATATAATTTTTCATTTCAATCAGTGCCCAAGAAAAAAATTTATGGAACAATAAGTCAATCATGGAGTTTGGTGGGCAACACAAAAAAATCATAAAAGGTTGAAATCATTTTTTTCAAATTTTTTCCTAACATATTATTTTTTTCTCTACATTTGAAGCATTGTTTCATTCTATTTGGACTAGTGATGAAAAAGTTATAGACAATCTTAGATTTTCAGGTAGTCTAAGCATCTTCTTGAAAAAATAACTTGTAGGATTCATTTTTTAATGCAATTTTTATAATTTCCCAAAAACAATTGTTAGAGAGGGTTATGTTTTCTTGCTAGAACAATCTCACTCATGGGATTATTGTATTTCAAATTCATCTTAGAGCGATTAACAATTTAATTTTTCCTTCAATCTTAAACCTATTTCTACTTAACAATTTTTTAATGAGTAAAAATTGAGAATTTTTCCTTGAATTTTTTTTCCTAGATTCTCAGTTCAAGTGCTCAACACAAAAATTTAGAAAATCAAAATCAATAATACAAAAAATTTCAGATACAAAGATTCAAAGCCAAAAAATCTAGTCAAGCAAGTTGAAGAAAAATTTGTTTTCTTCACTTTGGATGTAAATATCTTACAATCTATGCTATCAAAGTTTTTGAATTTTCTTCCATACACTCTTATAATAGTCTACTATAAGATCCTATGGTTTGATATGCAAAATTTTATTTTTTTAAAGTTTTTGCTCTTTGCAATAGAAGTGGTAGTTTTGAGTGTGTTTTGATTGAGAAAAGGCCTCGGTCCTTTATGGGTAAATTTCCTCTTCCACGTGGCCTCCTCATCATGTCCTACTTTAGCAAGTGACCAAATGAAAAAGTTGATGACATGGCACTACTCGCCATATTGGCGCTTATGTGGAAGCAAGGTGACAACCACATGGCAAATTTTCATGACCTTGGAAGACCATGTTTTGTGAGACATCTTCCAAAATCCATCTGCATTTTTTGTGATTTTACACATATTGGGGGCCCATCCATCATGACCCATTTTTTTGGACATCCATGTTGATGCAACTAACATCTAAAAAAAATAACTAGCACATGGTAGGCTTGTCACAAGGAATGAAGGTTCTTCTAGTGCATCAATGACACCACTACTTCTATTGAATTTCTACTCATTTACCAAGGCAACAAAATTAAGCGAACAAGTGAATGTAGAGATACAATTTGACAATTAATGAAGATTATCAATCCATACATGATCAAATAAGGTATTGAAGATTAGGCTAGTAGCTCAAAGAGGCCACTTCAAGTGATTCCTACCTTGATAATTCATTTAATACCTTGAGTGTTTAAGACGGACCCGTAAGCCATCATCAAATTTCCAACACTCAAGGGGCCATGGTAGGAAACATCTTCTTGTCCTTCCTAATTGCTAACTTAGGTAGGCAAGCCTATTACCGCCCTAATTTGAAATCTAAATATCTTGGGGCCAACTACAAAAAGGGCACATATTTTTCAAAGGTGGGTGCATGTTTTACAAATCAAACCCAAGTGGAATTATAATTTTTTTATTAAAATTGTAATTTTTATGAATTTCTTATGTCGTCAAGGATGGTCTTGAGCAAGACAAGAACATGAGTACTTCAGACAAGAATCTCAACGAAAGCATAAGGTTGTAAGATTTATTCTAGAGAATAGAAGTATAGATAAAAATTTGGATAAAGATCTAAAAAGCAAGTGCTATGAACTAGATATCAAAGTTAGAACCTCTCAATCTTGACCCCTATAGAAGCTTCCACAAGCTTCAAGAAATTTTCACGAGTTTGAAAGCTTCTTGAGTTGCTTTTGCCAATCTCCTTGCATCCATGACATCACCTCCCCTTATAGCTCCAAGATCCTTTGAAGAGTTTAGTTTCTCATACTTCAATTAGATTTTGTCGAGACTCTTGGTTTTTTTTATTATTGTCAATGAATTTCTTGGATTTTCAAAGGTGCATTAGTTAAGTTTGAAATTGGTTCCCATATGCGCTCACTAATTGGATATCCAAGCCAATAAACAAGATATTCTAATTGACCCTTGTTGAATCCTAGAATCAAGGATGTCCTCAACTTCATTTTCTTGGCAATCTCTACCTCTACACAAGGTGATGGAGGTTGAATTCTTCTAGGGAAGTTGGATTCCCTATAGATTTCCGAGAACAAAGTATGAAAAACAAAATATACCTTCATTGATACTAGTAGTTCCAACCAATATGTAATAACAATTATTTGTTTTTCGATGCAAAATGGTCTAATTTTGCGATAGTCTAGTTTATCACATGGGCAAGACATCTTAATATTGTGTCATAGTAGCCACACCTTATCCCCTACTCAAAACTTTGGTTTCTCTTTTCTTCTTGCAATAACTGAATCCTTGTAGCGAGATTGAATTTCTTGAAGGTGTTGTTTCATTGTTGTGTGTAGCTTCTTTATATGTGTTGCAAAATTTTCTATTGTAGGGCTCTCCTCTTTCAAAGTTAGTAGCATCTTGATTTTTGGGTGATATCCATAATTGATATAAAATGGAGTCTCTTAAGGTGATGCATGTATACTATTGTTGTATGCAAACTTTGCATCAAAGATGTCTAGTCATCTTATTGGTACTTCACAGTACATCACAAATATTGCTTCAAGACTTGATTCACCTGCTTATTTTGTCCATGAGTTTGTAGGTGAAATGTTGAGGAAAATTTGATCCTCACCTTCAAGATTTCAAACAAAGATTGCGAAAATTTGGAGATGAACTAAGGTCTATGGTCCAATATGGTGTCTTTGTGTAACCCATGACAACGAAAGATATTATTGATGAAAAATTTGGTTGTTTCTTTTTCTGAGATTGTCTTAATATAGAACAAAATGTACCATATTTGAAAATTGATCTACTACCATGCAAATGGTATCAAACTTAGCTACAAGCAACAAATCAATAATAAAGTTTATGGCAAAAGATGACCACAGTTGGTGGAAAATCGATAGTGGTTGCAATAATCTATATAGATGATGTCGGAAATTCTTTGAGCGAGAGCATATGTCGTAAGAAAGTACAAATTCTTTGATAGTCTTCCACATTTGAAGCCACCAAAAATCATGAGAAATGAGCTTCAATGTCTTCTTGAATCCAAAATGTCCAATAGTTGGAAGGTTGTGGCAAGCTTGCAAGATTCAGAAACGCAATTGTCCATTAGGAATGTACAAATGTTCTATGAAGTATAGAAACTTGTCATCAATCTTGAATTTATTCAAATCTTCAACATTGTTGCTAAGGCGTTGCTTGATATTAAGCACAAGGGAGTCTATGGCTGAGATTGCTCATACTTCATCCAATAAATTGGAATCAATTGGGATCAAGATATAAGTCGCTCGTAAACAGAGGTACTCCATCTTTAGAAGTGTTGTCCATTGCTAATCATATGCTTCTTCTACTTCCTTGGAAATAAAGTTAGATCGTCTAAATAAAGCATCACTAAACCCTTCTAGTTTTTTGGGTCAATGTACAATGCCAAAGTCAAATCTAGACAATGACATATTCCAACGAGCTTGGTGGCGATTCAAGACACGAGTAGACGTAAAATATTTAAGGTTCTTGTGATTAGTATATACAATCACGTCGTGGGTAGCTCCTTCAAGGAGAAGACGCCATTCTTGGAAAGAATCTACAATATATAGCAAGTAACTCCTTATTGTGGATTTCATAGTTAATTTCCGCAATACTGAATTTCCTTGAATGGGAAGCAATAGCACGGAATTTTCCACCTTCTCTTGGTTGTGATAATATTTTTCCCAAGTTCAAGTTTGAGGCATTTGACTCCATAAAAAAAGGCTTCAAAAAGTCAGGATGGGTCAATATTGGGGTTTTTTTGAATGTTTGGAAGGCCTTTTCTACTTTTAGGCTCTAATCCAACTAATCTTTGATAGTAAGTCATGTGAGGGGCATGACAATCTATAACTATTTCTTGATGAACATTCAAAGAAGTCTGCAAAACTAAGAAAAGAATGGACATTGCGTACCGTCTTTAGTATTGCCTATTTTATTTGTCGGCTTCTTTTTATTTGTACCAAATTGTATACTCTTCTTAGATCAATCTTGATATAAATCTTCACTTGAACAAGTTGGTCAAAAAGTCGAGTGATTACTGATAGTAGATACCAATTCTTGATTGTCACTTTGTTGAGGCCCTAGTAGTCAACACACATTCGTGAAGATCCATTTTTTTTTCTTTACAAACAAAATGGGGGCACCAACTACATGACAAAGTTTAGAACCTGCGGTTTGTCAACAATTATTATGTGGATATTATTGTTTCATGGGTTTGCATGTTAATATTCAATTTAGCGCATCATTACAATGCATTACTTTACAATTTATTGCAATATTCCAATGCATTACTTTCAATTGCAAGTAATGCATTGTAACGTTGCAATAAATTGTATATTAACGTGTGAACCCACGAAACAATGATATCTAGATGACAACTGTTGACAAACTACAGGTTTTAAGCTTTGTGATGTAGAGATTTTGAATGTTGACTGAAGTTTTTAGCTAAATTTTCATCAATATATTCCTTCAACCCAACAAGTTCATCTTGTGATAGATTGTAAATGGGTCCAAAAGGTGGTTGTGCATCCTTTTCAAGATCAATAGCGCAATCATATGACTGCTGATATTGAGGCAACATATCCGTGTTCTTCATTTCTTTTAGTCTTGATCTTTATCTCTTTTGGTCTTTATGTTTTGTTTTATAATTGCACTGCCCATTTCAAGTTAACTTTTAATGCTAGTTCCTCGTTGTAGAATTTTGTTTCCTAATTTTGTCAAATTAACCATTTGCCTAATTATTTTAATTTTCCAAATCTTACTTAGTATCTTTTAGATTTTAAATTCCAAATTTTATCCTAGGATTTCTTCCTCATTTTTGCATAATTGCATTTTCTAAAATTCACACCATTGTAATAAAATTCCCATTCCTACCTATTAGAAAATTCATTAGTTTATTATTATAGATTAAATTCTTCTAATTAGTAATTCCTTACTTACAATTTCACCTAAATTGTCTAAATTTTCCTAATTCTAATTTGTGAGCCAATGTGATGGCTCACAATCGTCCCCTTGTCTCCTTCACAAATCAAACTCAATTGCAAGATTTGGAATCCAGTCGGGACTGATTTCAAGATATCGAAGAACCATACCACAATCAATTTAGAGAAATCAAAGAATTGCAAGTTTTATTTACAAGGTAGATTCAATTGCATAATTGACCGTCTGGTTGAATTTAGATTGACTTGAATTACGGAAGAATCACATAATATGCCCATTTCTTCTTTATAAGTCAAATTCAATTGCACGATTGGCTGTTTGGTTGGGGTTGATTTCAAGATATCAAAGAATCACACAATTGTGCCTTGTCCCCTTCAAAAGTTAGACTCAATTGTACAATTGACTGTCCGGTTGAATTTAGATTGACTTGAATTACAGAAGAATCACATAATATGCCCATGTCTTCTTTACAAGTCAAATCCAATTGCACGATTGGCTGTTTGGTTGGGGTTGATTTCAAGATATCAAAGAATCATAGAATCGTACTTTGTCTCTTTCAAAAGTTAGACTCAATTGTACAATTCACCATCCGATTGAATTTAGATTGACTTGAATTATGGAAGAATCACATAATATGCCCTTGTCTTCTTTGTAAGTCAAACTTAATTGTATGATTGGTTGTCTAGCTGGGGTTCATTTCAAGATATCAAAGAATCATGTGTTGTCTCCTTCAAAAGTTAGACTCAATTACAAGATTGTTTCTTTAGTTGAATAAGATTAATTTGATATCTAAAAAGAATCACGTAACCATGCCAGCCTTATCTCCTTCACAAATCAAACTCATTTGCAAGATTTGCAATTTGGCTAGAGTTGATTTTAGATATTATGGATTAGGAGATTATACTCTTGTGTCATTGAATGAAGGGGGTTAATTTGCAAGATTTGGAAATGGTCTAGGATTGTTTTGGTATATATATGTATATTAAAATAGATGGATCATGATCGTATTTTCATGGTAATATTGAGTTCAAATCTATAAAATTGTAATTTGGTTGGACTAATTTTTGAGGATGGTGGAATCAAAACATCATTATCAAGTCTTCTATAAAATTTGGGTTCAATAGGAAGGGTCTCAATTGCTTTGGTATGGATCTTAAGCATGTTAGAAGGTGCTAAGAGTTCACTAATTATAATAGCATCTTCCAACATAGAGGTACATATCAAATTTTTGAATGTTCCAATGATGAACATAACTCATTTAAAGTTCTTTGGTCATTTCAAATTCAAAATTTCATAGCTATCATTAATTCCATGAGGTTAGACATATATGAAACCATTTGGATTAGATGCTAGTTTTATTTATCTTTTAAAGAAGATTTTACTTTAAAGAATTTCAGTTTAAAGAATTTATATTCCCTCAAAATGAGATCAATGATAAATGGTTACTCTATGACCCCCCTACCTTAAGGTGAATTCAAATGATTATAACTCTATCTTTTACAAAAATGAGTTTCAATTGTAAAATTTGGAATTCATACTTGAATTCAAAGACTCCAAATTAGGGAGTCTTCAAATCCAAATAAATAAAAAATAAATATTCGCCAAGTCTTTTAGTCGTCTTTTCCATTCTTTCAAAAATAACTAGCCACCAAGGATGGCACTCCTCTTTGGTCTCCTCCAAAAGGATGATCAAATTTTACATCTATTTTTGAATATGGAAATAGGAAAAAATCTCACTTTGAAAAAAAAGAAGGGTCATCAAAAAAAGAGAGAATTAACTCTGACTCTTATAATTGTAAATTGCCGTATATTAAAGGCTTGTTTGTAATATAGAATTGCCAACATGTGAGCCTAGGATCTTTAGCCCAAGAGCCATGTTTTAAGTATTTATATTATTGACACTATCTATGATTATAGGAACCGATGTTGTAGGTATTTGTATTATAGGGACCTATATTATAGGCACTTTTTATGGTTATAGGATATGACTATATGTTATACATATGTACCCTATAATCATAATGGCCATGGTGTAAGTAGGTACCCTACAACCATTGAAGGTGCCTTGAGCCTCAAATACACTCATGATTAATGTGGGGGTTAGCGTTAACTTAAAGGGGCCCCTTGAAATTTTGGAGGGTGGATTAATAGTGTAATTCTCCCCTTGGTTGTACTATATATGAAGGTCCATGTCACCACACACCATTCACAAGATGACATGTGGCACTTTTTATTTATTACAAAAGTGACTTAATTTAAGGTGGGTACCTCCCGAGCCGCCACTAATTGCAACTAATGTGCCTAATTGCTAATGTGAGACTGTCCAAATTTTCATTGATTTTCTTATTGGCAAGTGAAAAGAGGTTCCAATGCACCAAAGAACTCGCCATTTGGATTTTGTATGCAAAAGTTATGAAGGAACAAAGTGTGGTTCTAAAAGTTTGATTTCTTCTACGAAGGTAGATAATTGATTATGGAAATGTACACATAGTGAAGATGGCGGTTTAGGGTCAGATGCGCATTTGGAGGTGCCTACTATATGTCAAATCTAATTAGGTCTTTATTTTCAATTATTATAAAGTACCAAAGAGGCAATATAACATTTTACAATGGTGCTCCAAATTTCAACATTCTTCCATATATTGGATAGAAAATATCACATTAACAGATATGACATGCCCATAATTATATTTTCATCCATAATCTAGTGATTTCATCCAATATATATTTTTTAATTCAAATTTTTCTAGTGAAAAACTTCAAGGTATGTTTACCCAATGTCTTACCCAATGTCTTACCCAATTTTTTCATTGGGTGCAATCTGGCACAAAAAAGTCAAAAAAAAGAACTGAAGCCCAGAATCTGACCTTCATATGAGTTAGGGTATTTTCAAGGGGCGCCCAACCCCAGACATTACACTCCATTGGGCTGGCCTTGATTTTGGCTATGAAGGAATCGAGGGAAAGATGCAGGGCGAATGATCCTCCAGTTAAGCCCATCCAGGGAACCCTAACCAGGGTCCCACCCAGTCACCCACCCACCCCACGACGGACGACAAAGACGACGACGTTGATGTTGACGTTCGTCCGTGGGTGGTCCGTTCGTCCTCTCGTCAGTAAAGAAGAAGATGAGCCTCCCTTCAGCTCCCCATCCCCAGCCCTAGTTTTCTTTCCTTCGTCGTCGTCGTCTCCTTGGGTCCTCGTGGTTAGGGTTTGGAGCTCTTTTGTTTTCCCCTTGGTCGCGCCTTCCCGATGATGGCCGTGCCGCTCCCACTGCCGCCTCTCCGTCCATGAGTTTCTGCTGCCCCTGCTCACGGTAGACATGAGTTCTCCTCCTTGTCAGTAAGCTTTGTCACAGTCGCTTTTTTCTCCCTGAATTTGTCCTCCCCTCGGGTTGCCTCCGCTGGCCATCTCCACACGGGCTCCGGAATAAGGCGACGGGGGTCTGGGCGGGGGCCAGGCATGGCGGTGGTGTCGGACACGGCCCCTGCGCCCTCTGCCACCGCGGCTACTACTGCTGGTGCGTCCTCCGAAAGGCCTGGCCCTGCTGCTGGGAAGAGCCCTCGCGGAGCGGGGGGGCCGACGACGGGGGGCGGTGTCAAGGGCGCGTGGTCGCAGGTCGTGCGCGGGGAGGTGCCGCCGCCGCAACAGGTGCAGGTGCCCGTGCCCGTGCCCGCCTCCGATAGTGGGAGTGGGAGTGGGAGTGGGAGTGGGAGTAGTCGAAGTGACCCTGCGCCGCTCGCGGAGGTGAAGCAGTTGAATTCGGAGAAGGCTGGCGGAGGGCAATTAGCTGGAGAATCGTCTGCGTTCGCGGCGAAAGGCGTGGAGGAACCGGCGAGAATTGAGAAATCGTCGTCGGTAGGCGAACCGCAGCAGCAGCAGACGGAGGGTGAGAGTTCGACGCCGAAGGGTGAGGTATTAGGGCAGAGTACGACGGGTGGTGGCGGAGATCAGGTGGTGATTAAACCTGCGAAGCCTGCTTGGAAGAATGCAAGTAGTACGCTGGGTAAAACCCCTGCAACAGGACCGGTGATGGGGGCGGTCACGTGGCCGACGTTAGGAGATGCGCGTCATTCGAAGACGGTGGTGCCGTCTTCGGAGCAACCGCTAAAAAACCAGGCCACGCCAGGGGCGAATCCAAGCTCGCAACAGGTTTGAACATGGGCATGCTTGGATGAAAACTCGAAGTGTGTAGGTGAATGTGGGCGTTTTTCTCGGGAACATACTAGTGAGGAGTGTGTGAGTGCGTCGTGCCCTGTTTCGTAGGTTGATTGCTGTTCCAGCCAGTGCAGAGGCACGAAAGGGAGTAGGGTTTTAGGAGACCGAACCCTTCGCTTTGTAGGGAATTCAAGGCGACTGCATTGAGGTGGAGTGATGTTATATCTGCGTTTCTATCTGGTCCCCTGACTGTATTCATACGGGACTCTTTTCGTGATCCTCCCATGAAAATTTTGAGGCAGGGTTTAGCGTTATGCTCACTTTCTTACCTCCAATGTCACTGAACTGTTGAGCGCAACTTGACCTCTTTAATCTGACTCCCTGAATAACAACCTTGACGTTTATTGAAACTATGACATTCAATGATTGTGTGGCAATCGATCAGCATATTTCAGATTTTCATTCTAGAGAAGTTCATGTTCAGGGGGTTGAGTGTCGTTGATATCAGGTCGAGTTACATTTTTTAGGGTGTGTCTTCTTGCAGGCGATTTCAACAGGGCGGAGGGGACTAAATGCCAGCAATGCGGACCAATCGACTGCTCAAGGGATCAAGCAGAAAGGGAATCGGAAAGCGTATCATGCTGAGCACCCTTCACACAAGGCTGGTTTCTCGGTGGCGCCTAGTTCGTCTGCAGAGGTTGCGACCTCAGAAGAGGGACAAGGGAGTAATACATCAACTGTGGAGCCTACATCAGCTCCGGCAAGCGGTGGTAGTGAGGCTGGCACGAAGCATGTACCAGGGAACGGTGGTAATAACGAAAGGAGTCGGGGCAATCACTGGAGGGGTGGTCAGGATAATGGCGGATTTGGGCGACAGCGAAACGGGAGGGACCAGGTTCGGTCAAGTAACCACGCTTGGAATCAGCGGGGATTTCGTATGAACAATGGTCCTGCTGCGACTCTGCGAACTGGCTCCAACAGGAATTATTCCAACAGAAATATGTTTAGCAGCAATAACATGTCGGATTTTGGAAACCCAGCAGGTGTGATTCATGTCCCGGTAATCTTATTATGATTTTAGCTTTTTAAGTCCCATGTGACTACTGCTAGTTGGGTATGTGGTTCTTTGTCGTACTTCACTAGTAGCAGTCTCTTATTGGCCCTGTCGTGGAAAGGGTTATCTCTATATGTAGACGGATTTGCATTAGCTGGAAGCGTAATGTGCCTAGAAAATAGATTCGGTCAATCACATGGGGTTTGGAGTGTGGTTTTGGTCTTAAGCTAGTAGTTAATTATCTCATGGGTAAGTGCTTAAACTTTCCAAGTTGAGTTATTACTTTCATAGTAACGATGAACAACATGTCGGAAGACAAAGTGATGGACCCCACTTCAAGGATATAGATGAGAAGAACCTGCTTGAGGTAGAACTATTTAATCATAATTGAACTCTCGCTTAAGCAACCACCTTATCATTGTTTATCTCTCAAATCATAAAGATGGGAGATACATGATCATTCCCGGGGCAAGTACTGTGGACAGGGTAATAGTTTGTTGAGAGATATTGAGATTCGAAGCTATTCATGTTATCGTAGAATATAGCGTATTTTTCCTTGAAATACTTCAGTCCTCACTCCTGCGTCGTAAGTTTCGCCGAGCGGTTGTGGTTTTCAGGTCCTTTGTGCTTCGTCTACGCACTCCTTAATGTCTACTTAGTCAGTTTATCGAAGTTGTTTGTCAGCATGGAAATGTCTTCCTGCAGTTCTGAACGAAGAAGAAAATATTCTAGTTAGGGCTGAAAGAATATGGGATGGTAAACTGGTAGGTGCTTCAGCAAATATGTACTATGTGCCAGCAGGCAACGTGAACGCCGGTCACGGATTCTTCCCCCCTGGAGCGCCTGGAGGGGTAGGGCCAGGCTCAAGCCCGCCTCTTCGCACTTTGCTGGTTAAGCAAATCGAATATTACTTCAGGTCCGTTTGAAAGGGTCTCCACTTTCCTGATTTTATGAGTGGTCTGCTGAGATTACGATGGTGCATATCCAGCTTGTAATTGCTCTTTCTCTCGTGTTGGAACGTTCTTGGTGGATAGAAGCTGCCGTCCTGACTTGGATGTGTTTATTGTGCAGTATGGACAATCTTTGCAAAGATATATTTTTGCGTTCAAAGATGGACGACAATGGTTTCATACCTGTCAGTGTTATTGCCAATTTTAATAGGGTAAGTTCTTTGTTATCACGCAATCTCGTATGTATTGTTCATGTCGTGATCCGTCTCCATACTAATGATTTAGCTTTTGCATGATTGGGAAAGGCGTGCCTGTCTTGCGGATCTGTATATCAAGTTTTGCCCATAGAATTTTTAGTCACACAGGCTTCGTCAATCCTACGAATTCTGTTCTTAGTTTCACTATTTCGTTTGAAAGGGATGTTTCAGTATGCAATGATTAGAGAGGTGTTGGTTCCCGGGACCGAATGTCTTTGCCTTCTCAATCCGTGTATGAAAGCATCTCATTGTGTTGCATAGAAGTGCAGGACGAATAAGATGGTTTTATGCATTACATCACATTATAATGATAGCTGAGATATTAACACTGCGCCCTTCATTTTCGTTAGAGCACTGCATTTGGTAAGTGCTGCGTTGTAAGAGATTCTTTTTTTCGATATCTTTGGGCAGTTCCACTCTGTAGGTTTTTCTTCGTTCCTGCTGGTCTCAGGTGTCAGTACGCATATGTAATTTTAGTTTGGAGATCATGAATTGTGGAGGACTGGAAATACGCACTGATGTCGTTGGATCAGTGTTTATTGCATGCCTCGCACAATGATGTATATGGAACTAAGGACATTCAGGTTCTTAAAATTCTTCTGCAGAGACTGCTCCATGGAGCTTGTTCTGTATTTTATCTAGAGGTTGCTAAATTATGTTGGATTTTGCAGGTGCGCCTGCTGACAGAAGATCCAGCCCTCATTCTGGATGCACTTCAGGACTCTAATTTGATTGAAGTGAAGGTAATCTTGGACCATGTTGTATGATGTTCGACTCTAAGTGTACCCTTTATGTCGATCTCTTCGTCGTAATTTGTCGTAGATTCGCAGAGAGTGCTCTCTACCATTTAGTCTGCTGCTGAAGAGTCTGAGAAGCTCTTGGGGTCTATTCTGATCAGCGTCAATTTACACAGGATGACAAACTGCGCAAACGAGATGATTGGGCAACTTGGCTACTTCCTACTATCTCGCCCCAGTTTACTCCCGCTCCTGTTAATACTGTTGTGGGATCTGGGAAAGATGAAGCTTTGAATGGGGAAACATCCCAACAGGAATTACGTGTCTCTGCAAGCAAGAGTACTGATGAAATTAAGATTAGGGGTGAAAGCTTGGAGGGTACAGTGAATCTGTCCGAGGCATCAGTAAGCTCTTTGGAAAGTGGAGCAGAGAGCCGAGTGGCTGCCAAAGGTGGGATGGATTAACTTAATGGAGATGTTAGGGTCAGAGGCTAGACTTCATGTCTGCTGCAGAAAAGCCTGTTCCGGTTGCTAAGATCCTAGTTCAGGCCGCTTTTCTGGATCTGTACTGCACTTCATAACTCTGGAAGCTTCCTTTTTCTTTCTGAGGTTTTCTTGCTACACCTAAATATGCTGATGCAATTGTGTTTCTGATTGAAATCATCTTTCAATTTGAATATCATTTAATTTTTTTTGGTGTCAATTTGCACTGTGATCCAGATATTTCGGAAAAGACATCAGGAATCCCTGAAGTTGGCAAGGCGCCTGCTGAAAGTGTTGGAGGGTTTGGTTTTTCTCCTCCTGGTGTTGGCCTCGCTTCTGTAATAGATGTTGGAGATGCTGGGGACAGTAATATTGTGCACACATCTTCAGCGATTGGTCATGGAATATCTTCGATCGATGTGAAGCAAATTGAAGGAAAGAGTGATGTTGCATCGGAACCGATGGAGGAGAAGCTAGACTCAGAGCATACCTCTGTGCAGAGTGCCGTGGAAACTGATGGTCAGTCAGATAACTCAGGGTCGAAGGTCGATGCTGAGATTGCAGAAAACCCTGGAGACTGGTTAACACATACTGGCAAGCGTCGGGCTTCCAGCAACAAACGACCACCCACTTCACGACTTGCAGGAGGCTTGTCTGCCGCTTTTACTGCTAAGGACGGCAGTCCCGAGGAGGACACTTTCCTTTTTGATGAAGAGCTGGAGACTTCTGAGCGGCCAATTATAAAAGACAATCAAACTATTCCGAAAAGGTCGGTAGTGAAGTGATTGATTCTAGTGATCTCCTTCCTGGAATAAATTGTCTCAATCGATTGGTTCTTGAGTTTGATGTTATATGGTTGATTCGAGTACGTGACCTTGCCTTTATATCTCAGTTCGCATTTTTGTATTGCTACGCATAGCATTGTAACTTTGTTCTCCTCGATAATTGAAATGCATTATGATGCAGCCATGACGGTGAAGAGGAAGATTCTGACATCAATGATCGCGATCTCCAACGACTCATCATTGTGACTCAGGTATTTGTGATCGTCTCTTGGTCGCAAAGATCTTCACTTGATTCTTCTTAATTAAGTACTATGTTTCCACGTAGGCACCAATTTTAACATTCTTTGAACTCAGAGTAAGAAGACTGTTCGAGGGGATCGTAAAGGTCCTGATGGACGAGATCATGGTCGGAAGGCTATATCGGAAGATCTTGTTTCCGTCATCAACGACGGTCTTTTCTTTTATGAGCAGGTGGGGATCTAAATAGGTGCACAGAGTATGCAAATTCTGTGGACCATATCTCATGTATATCTCTCTATGTTTTCCTACAGCATTTTTGTTAATATTTGGCGAGCCTTGGTGTTTGGCAGAGGTAAAAAGGTCATGAGATGTAATCTTCCGCTACGATTTCCTAGTTTTGGCCGCTGGAAGGGTTCAGTAATATTTTGTGCATAGGAATGGCATTGCTCTTAGTACCGAATGCGGAACTTGAGAGCATGATAGGAAGGAGCGCTTTTATTGTGCCACTCCTGGAAATCTATGCGCCTGTTACTCGTCTTGGGGCTGCACTTTCAGTCTTTAATTTAAAGCCTTGGACTGGCTCAATCACTGATTTTCCGACACTGTGTGTAGGAGTTAATGTCGGGCAAGACGAAACGATCTACGGCTGTGCCTCCTAAAGTTGCTGCAAGTGAATCCGGCTCCCTCGGTAGGGTCGGTTCTCTAGGAGAGATAGCGGGTCGTGTTCTTGGCAGCAGCGCAGGTAGTGCTGGGTCGGATGGACCCTTGCGGCCACCTAGAGGTCAAATCAGAACTTCACGTGGCAGCTTTCAGCAACGGCTTTTCCCTAGTAATCCTCGTGACGGCCAAAGGTCAAGATTGACTGCCGAGAGTCCTCCAAGTGACTCTGTTGGTTTCTTTTTTGGCACCACCCCTGAAAATCAAAGGTACGTTATCGTGTGGGTAATGCTTGAAATAGTAGTGCGTACATGTACTGTCTGTTCAATTTTGATCTTTACGGTGTTGCAACCAATATTTGTCCGGGTCATGTACCATATTCGTATTTTAAAATTGCTTGGTTATGAGACGATAGAACTTTCAATTGCCTATATCAGTAATAGATTCTACTGTTTCAGTCAAATATTTGGAGTACTATGCCGATCATTACGGAGTATTCTCTACTTGCCTGGAAACTTGGGTCAAGGTTATAATCGAGTAATGGAGTTCCTACATGATACCAAGATCAGACTGGTCTGAAAATACTAAGGACTTGTTAGAACATGTATTTGTGAATGTGGATTGCTAATTGCAAATAGTGATACACGATGATCATGACTCATCTTAGAAGTGGCGATTTTACGTCTCAGTTATTAGTTTAGTGTTCTACACTTGTTTTTTAAGTTTCTGTGAGTGAGTTCTGGAATATGCTCGTGCTAATGATATCTCGATTTTTATTTTTTTATTTCGTGTTAAGATTTTGTTATTTTAACCAACATACATCTTCTGACTGCAGTGTGTCTCTATCTTCATCTTACGGTTCAACTCGCATGGGATCGTCCCCTTTCGGTACTTCCCCGGGTGGCTTTATGTCAGGTAGCAGCCCGCCGGTGGGATCAATTCCCAAGCCTTTTCCTCATTTTCAGCATCCAAGTCATGCCCTCCTTGAAGACAATGGCTTCAAGCAGCAAAAGTGAGTTCCTTGCTTCTTAGCCCCTTGATGACTGTTAAGGACTTTTCCCTGATTTTGGGATTCACAAGTACTGGAAAAGTAATGAAGGTTTCAATTTATTTATTTATTATTTATTTTCCTGGGCAGTAATGAAAAGCGTCTAAATTTATTTACTTTTAAATTTTTTGTGTAGGATAGATCCACCATAAATCCAAGTAAAGCTTTGATTCATTTCATAATTATTAATGAGGTACAACCTGCAAAGCATTTGTTTTGCAGACAGTCCTGACGTCTTGAGGGATAAATAATATTCAAGGTTTATTTTGAACTCAATTTTATTAAGTGGTCAAACTTTTGAACTTAAGTTTCAAATTTTATACCGAAGATAAACGTGCCTAGAGCAAAAAGCACAGAGGACTATATCAAAGGCTCAGTTTACGAACATAAACGAGTAGAAATAGAGTTAGTAGTGACACTTTTGGAAGTGTCCGTTGATGACACAAGGGATAGTTGCCTTGTCGTCTCATAGTTTTTCACATCTTGATGTGTTTGTTTCCAGCATATTATGAACTTGCCAAAATTGTTGAATACATGCCATTTAAAAGAAAATCTTGATTGCACCTTTAGGAAGGACTAATATCCTTGTTTTTCAAATGTTTAAGCATTATCATCAAGCATTTGGTTGCGTTTTTCACTTCTAAATTTAAGAGATTATACTCCAACAGGTTATTGAAAGATCTAATGGTTTTACTATTTGAAATAACACAAAATTTGCAGTGTTTTTAGAACTGGTTTTAAAGGGAGTTTTGTCTTTATGTGAAGGTGTTTTAGGGGTTGTTATGGGCCATCTGTGACTGATTTACTGTGAAAGTAGATTTATTTCAAATGGAGCTATCGTATGTGCACAATGACTTCCAAAGAATGCGCGGGAATGAATGGAGTTCTGAAGAATTCTACTAGTTTTCTTGATCGGAAATTTTGTTATTATGAAACAATTTTTTGATATAATGACCTTTCTCTAGTGTGAAATAATCTATATGTGACATTCTTGAGTACTTTCTGAGACGCAGGTATGCGAATTACTACAAGCGCTGCTTAGTGGAAAGGAAACGAGTCGGTATTGGCTGCAGTGAGGTAAATTTTTATACTCCGATTAGCATTCGTCTGATTATGTTGTCAATCATTTAGCAATTCCAAAATTCTCTTGCCCATTGTGCAATTAGGTTCATCCTGTAATTCAAATGTTTCTGCATGTGAATTTTTTTGGTCCCAATCCTCTTCTCATGTCGGATTATCGATTTCCTGCTAACAAGAAATCATTTCTGTTTTCCCATCTCTGCAGGAAATGAACACTTTATTCCGGTTTTGGTCTTACTTTTTACGGAAAAATTTTAATACGTCCATGTACTTGGAGTTTAAAAAGCTTGCCGAGGAGGATGCAGCAGCCAACTATAATTACGGAATGGAATGTCTTTTTAGGTTTTACAGGTAAAAGAATTTTGCCTACTTTTTTTTTTAATTTTGCGAACATATGGACATAATAGTTTGGGCACGATCCGTTTCTTATGCCGGGTTGGTTCACAATTTCTGACGTTTTTGAAGCTTATTGTCGAGTCACTGGAAATCTATGTTTTCTTATTTATCTATGTATATATATATATACAATTAACACCTTGTTGCAATCGCAACAATGCCACAGGGATTCATGGAATCTTTTGTGATAGGGCCGCATGGGGTTATCTAGCGTGCTGCCCATGATACTGATCCTTGAATTCAATAGATGTGACTACGAATATGCTGACATTCACATTCTGATTTTGTAGCTACGGCCTCGAACAGAAGTTCAAGCAGGACATGTATGACGATTTTGAGAAACTTACTCTGGATACGTATCTTAAAGGCAACCTTTATGGCCTTGAGAAATACTGGTACTTCTTAATCTGACTTTTTACACCCTTGACCTCATCTTATTATTAGTGACTTGAATGAAGGAACTATTATTACTACAATGGTTGATAAATCTCCTTCACATACCTGTTCAATTTTAGATTCAAAGATTGTTATCGTGTATAAGAGATCACTGAGAAATTCCCTGTATTTTTTTTATGTTTTATAATAGATTATAGGTTATATAACATTTGCACTTGAATTGGTCTTTCCTGGGACTCCAATACATTGAGATTAGGGTTTTCAATTCTGCTCACTGTTCAATTCTATAGAGTAGCTGATGTTGATTCCATCTTGGAGAGATCAATCTTTGCTGCTGGAAGTTTCACGATTCCTCATTTCCACATTCTATTGTTTTACTTGATGGTTATTAGCACTAATAGTGACGCTGTTTTTCTTCAGGGCATTCCATTATTATCGCAAGGATAGGAGTGAGGAGCCAACCCCGAAAAACCCAGAGCTGGAGCGGTTGCTCAACGAAGAGTTTCGGACCATGAGTGATTTTCGTAGAGCAAAAGAGAAACTGGCCTTGGAGGCGAAGGAAAAAGAATCCGCTTCTCTTCAAGAGTCATCATCTTCCGACAAGACCCCGAATGCATTGCCCGTTTCATCTTAGCTATTGCAAAGATGGGGTGCATCTTGCCAGCCTTTCTCTCTATGGCTTTAGGCCTAGGTTTGTCTTGGCTTGCTGCTGATTTTTCACGTGCCTTGTGACGACGTACTGGAGCTGAGATTTTGAGATTTGATATTCCTGTCGCTGCTGGCAATCATTCTGAAGTCCATCATGCAACCAGAATGTGTTGGAAACCACAACTTTGGGCTGTGTAGGGGTTGGAAGCAACCCGGCTATTAGTGGTAGTTAGTTTTTCGAATCCATTGTTTTAAGTGGCATTGTGAAGAGGTGAAGTTTTTTTAGTTACATCCAAATTTTTGATCAGTAAGAGTTGTCAGGTGCCATTGGAAGGTTTGGTGCTATGTCTTTGCCGCCTATGCTAACCTTGTGTGGTATATATACTGGACATGCTTATTTCCTGGATTTTCTTCAACTGGGATCATACTTTGTATGCAGCTCCCATCACTGTATACGAGATTCTTTTCCTTGTCATTTTGAGCACTGAAATCATTTTTTGCTGTTTAGACTGCCACTATCTGTTGCTGGTGTATATTTCAGTGCTGATGTAGTAAACTGAAGTAGATAGGGCAAAATGGCTGTCTTATAAGGGATGGGTTTGGGTGGACCATCCCATACGCTTGGCCTTGGAGAACTGCCCGGGAGAGCTTCGTAAGAGTAGTATTGCGTACCACCCTCCGAGTGGAAGGTTTAAGGTGGAACTTTTTGCTACTGTGCCTAATTACTATAATTAGACTGGTCAAATTTCCATATTTTCTTGTTGACAAGTGCAAGAATGCAACAATTGGTTACCTCTCATGCTGAAGTTATGATTGTTTTTTGGTAGATTTTCTTTAATCACTTCTTCTGCATAGGTACAGATTAATTTTGGATTTTAGAGATACACACAGAGTGATGTTGGTTTTGGGTCAGTGGTGCATTTGCGGGTGCCCACCTTATCCCTCCATAGGGATGCCTTTTGAGTGACTTTCAGTTTGACTCTGAATGCATGAGTGATTGAACTTTTTCTTTGCAGTGACAACCCCCTCCGTTGTGTCCAGCAGTGGATTGGGCTGGGACTGAATAAGGTAGAAGCACCCAAATGTATCAGGAGTCGTTCATGTACACCTAAAAAACAACCTAAATCCAAGGGCTTGTGGACCCAAAGTAGACAAGTGAGGTTTCCAAGAAGTTGTCTCTCTTTCAAGAAGTAGCCAATCATCTGCACTTGATTCAAGTTTAGAGTGTGTTGCTTCTAGGTGTTTCTATGCCCACTTTGGTGTTAGTATAGTGTCCATAGTAGGTGCATCTACAAAGTTGTTTTCAAAACTTCATATAATATTCATACAAGCTTGTAAAAATATGAAACCAATTTTGTTGGTTTCCTAAACCATTTCCTAACCTACAAACAACATTTTTTCCTACACAAACCCTCACGATCATGTCATCTATAATTAGTGTCCGTTTTAGGTGTTCCTACCTTAATCAAGAGGCAGAGTTGCTTGCCACATTTCGTAGGAGAGTCACAGGCCAAGGCAATGAAGGCACCACAATCCAAAAGGTATCAGTCATGCGTACCATGACTCATCCACAAGTCGAAAGCCTAACACTCTCTGCTGCCTAGTTTCTGAACAAAGGTAAGAGAAATACGTTCTACTCTATTTGTCTTGGTTAACGTACACAGAATTGGGGTATGAAGGGGACCGATACTAATTAATCAACATTCCACACTAAATAAATATCTACTTTCATTGTACATCAGTAGATATTGCAGTGTCTAGGGGATGTACATCATTTTTCAAACATCTACAATTTTCTAGAATCAGTTTCTTCAATTTTTTGGTTCCCTTAATACCCCTATTCAATGTAGAAGGAACATGATCTTTCATTAGTTGTAGGCTTAATAAGGGTCACATGTTGGCTTTTCAACCCAAGAGAGAGGAATGCAACTGCTTTTATTAGTGATCAATAACACTGACCAAGTTGGTGATGAAATCTGCTTGGGGTTGGTCCAAGTTTCTAGTTGAATTTATTCCCTTACTTCTGAAAAAGTCCACAATTTTCAAGCTCTACACAAACTACTATAGGTAAGGTAGGGGAGCCCAATACTAACTATGGACCCAGTACCACCCAAATGTAGGACTATCATTGATTCTAGAGTGAGAATCTATGACAGGATCACATGCCTTAACTTCACAACAAGTGAAGTTAAGACATGTACTTCCATCATAAATTCTCATTCTAAGATCAACAAAGGTCCTACATTTGGGTGGTATTAGGTCAACGGTAAGTATTGGGTTCCCCTACCTTAGAACTCCTCTTACTTCATACTCTGTTAGTGCGTAATAAATAGTAGAGAGGTTTATGGGTGGGCCCAATTTCAAGGATTTTTTTGGGGGAAAGAAGTGTACTTAGATGCCACATTAGTTAGTGGCCATGAATGCACCTCTGCAAATGCATAAAACCCTCTCTTAGTGCATAGCCCCATTACTATGCACTAAGAGAGGTTCTACTTGTATATACTCACAATCCAATGCTAGTATTACACAACTGCCAAAAAAATGCTCACACAAGAAAAATCCAATAGTGAGGCCCCCACGATGTTTGGTTCTCTTGCAAAAGAATGAAAGTTTTCTGCCACCCCGCTTTCATTGTCTTCTACTGCCAAGATTGCAGCAACCCTCTGTGTCAAGCACTCCCTTCTTTGGTTACCAACTCCATCTCTATTGTGTATTGCAACACCAATTATAATGGTGAAGATTTTAGTGGATTGATCATTTGGAAACAACTTAAGAATCATTTACAATATTGAGGAGCTTGGCAAAGCCTAAATCACTACAAAAAATCTGAATCTTGCAAAGGGCTGTTTCATTTTTATTTTTAGCACCCCTAAGGGGTAAATACAAAACAAATAAAACAAATATTTGTTTAGATCACTAATTTGATGTGGCACTAGTAGTGCCCCATCACATCCCTAAATTTTTTTATTTTTTACTTTTTGCTATAATTGCATTGCTACCATCCAAACGCACGGCCTTTTGTAAGATTCACATTTTTATAATGGCTTCAATGTTAAATATGTGGGTCTATTATTTTCTCTCTAGGTGCTCTTAACATGCCTTTATTTGATTATAAATTTTGCTATAGACTAAGTTGGGGTGTGCTAAATTCCACCTACTCTAAAAATGTCTCCTAAGGGAATCTACCATATACTCTAAAAGCTAGTGTGCTCCATACTCACCACCACCCACCGGAGTACAACACCTTCATTTGGAGATTGAGAGATACAAAGACTTCCTCCCTAAGGACATTTGTTGGCCTAAAAAATATACTTTAGCCCAATCCTAGTATTAAGTACATTTTGTATCTTAAATTTGAACTACAACCATCTCAAAAGAAAGAAGCATTTTCCCTTTTTGAATATTTTCAATTTTCAATGGGGGTATTATGCAAAGATGGCACAAAATTCTAGGATGACAGAGGGATCATTCCATTTGAACCTTTTCTTGCTTTTTTTGAAGTCCAAAAACAACAACAATTAATATTATCTATTTGTAGATTATACTTATTTATTTTCTAATAGTCATTTCAATTCGAAAAAGGATCTTAGAGTGTTCAGGGTTGAATTAGATAGTATTTTAACTCCTTTTTTCTCATCAAAGTTTTCTTTTAAAAATTTTACTATTATCAAAGAAAAAAAGATTAAAAAAGGAAAATAGAGAATAAGCACTTAGTGAGTGCAGTACAACAAAAAGTTGTGTGCTACATTTGGGGAGAATTAATTGCTTCTATAAAATACTTATACTTTGAAGAATAGGTTCAATAATTTATTTTATGAACAAGGGCTTTGGTTCAAGTTGAGGATAGCCTAGTTGCTCCAAAGGAAATGATTAAAAAATTTTCATGCATGCATCACTTGGCTTGGGTATAAGGTAGGAGGCCCTTGAAGTGTCCATTTAAGCCTACCTAACTCATCTTTGACAATAATAGATATTTCAAACAATATGTCATTCATTCCTAGATAGGATTTGCAATTAGAACTCAAACACTTCAAGAGCCTCCTACCTTAGGGGATATAGCTCAATTAATAGAACACCACCCTTGCAATTGGATTGTTTTTCTTACAAGTTGGATGCCCTAATTGTCTAGGCAATAATGATAGTATATTTTACCTAAATTGATAGCTCCTTTTTTTCAAAAATGGAAAAGAGGATAGAAACTTGTCACTAAATTTTTTTTGTTGAGACAAAGACATGCTATTGAGAGTGTAGAGAAGGTAGGATAGATAGTTAGTTAAATCTGATATAGATCTTAACTAGATGATAGTTGGAGTCAATGGTTCTTCTAGGATTATCTCATCTAAAATCCTTGGGAAGAGGATCAAGTTGGCCCTTGCAAATAGCTTGATACCCTATTTCTCTTCAACCCTTTATATACAATATAAAGAAAGGAACAAAAAGCCATGGACCAACCCCCATCATCTCCATCCCATAGGAACTACAAGATTGCCCCAATGATGCCAAAGATACTCAAGGGTCACAGACCGATCATATAATCTGATTTAAGAAGTTGAACATATTAACTGTCCACTTCAGTTGGCAGTTGGGAAGGGCAACAAGTTATCATTGTTAAGGCTAAAAAGTCAGGCAAAAAAGATAAAGATTTTCAGTAGTAAATAAAAACATGATTTCATCTATGAAAGTCTGAAAATATATTAGAAAAAAGAGCTCATATATATATCGTGGCAAAATGGAGAATGCCGAGCAAAGAATTTAAAAGTTTGACTACATGGGCTCTGTTCTTAAAGGATTCGCACCAACAGATTACCAACTCCTGACAAGGTTTCAATTGCGATACATAAAATCATCGAAAGAATGCTTGGTGCTATATTCCTCTTGCTCAATAGATGAATCGCAAAACATGGGAAATATCTTCATCACTTCAACGAAGATCGCTTCTGCACCGCCCAAATTAAATGAAATATCGTAATACACATTCATTCCAAGTGTGAATGTACCATGAGAGCTTTGAATGTTCGGTCTCTTACCTGCAGGACGACATAAAGCCTACCCCTAATTTTTGTTTACAAGACATATTCGACTAGCTTTGGTTTAGGCAACTTTGCGTCTGCCACCGCTGCTCCCTCTCTTTGCCAGTTTAGATCTACGCTGCCGAAACATGTGGAGGTATAGCAACAGCCACAGAAAAGGATACACGATCATAACCCACTGCATCACCAAGACAAGCACTGGATGGTTACATTCAATCAAATAGTCCTTATCAAGCTTACAAATTAGAACCAACCTTGGAAATGACAAGATCACCGGTTTCCTAAAAACCTCTTTTAATAACCTCTTCAAACTCAAAGGCCTACTTCCAAGGTTCCTACTTCAGAGACAAAGAGAATATACTTGTGAAGGGTAGTTAGAAAAGTCACCACAACAAATGAGTGATAGTCAAAGGGAAGCCACTTGAAAGTACTCGCATAAAGGTGTCGTTTCTTGATTACATCCAGGGAAAGATACATAACTAGCACTGCATGTAGGAAAAGTGGTCAGCTTGTTAGAATATATTTGCAGTGCAATAGCAATAGCGGCAGTTAAGAGCTCACAGCTCGAGTCTCACACGTATCGACAATGTAACACGAATTGGCAAGCATACATTTTGACTTCAAACCAAGCATGCAAGTCAAAACACATAATAGAATCGTATTATTTTGAGAATTACTGGGGTGAAATTGCAAATCGAAGTGAAAATTCCGGTCATTAAACATCAAAGAATGTCAACAGGTGACAAGATTAACATGACAGGGATGCCATTACAGCCCCCTAACATTATATGATAACTGATGCACCGATGATAGGCCTCAGAGCTTTGGCCGTCCTTGTCTTTGTAACAATGGATGCGGAGTACGTGTCCTCAATTTAAATTCACCAGTGATATATTCAAGAGCTTTTTATGTGTGTGAAGTCTCTCCGTGTAGATTGAAAATGCAATTAAGAAAATAACGATGAGTCAATAGAGAAAGCATAGCTAAGAATGTAGGACGATAATCAAAATAGCACTTACTTTCTCCATAAAGCGCTCCAATTGGGTAAAGGACGATGAATGCAGTGTACCTGCAAAGACTCACCAAGAGATATTTTAAGTGCAATGATTTCGTGACCCAAAAGTTGGCAAAGTAAATAGAGACGGAAGCCATGTCTGAGATATCTGAATTCTCTAATAATCCAATTCAAGATGAAAGAAATGCATGATGAGAATGCGTGAACTTCTTCCAGATTAACTGGAAGACAAAACAACTTTCAACAAAACATATATTCAAAACAACACAGTACTTTTAAAAATCCTAGCACAATTAACCCCATATCGGATCAATATTTTCCAAGTATAACTCAAAGGAAACACGTAATTAAAGAATAATATTGAGAAATCAGTGCACATTAAGATCTACAATGTAGCCGCGCACCGTAGCCAAGTCAACCAACGAGGACACACGCCCAGAATCCCAAGGGTATACTGTGGATAGCGTATCACCTATCAACCAATCTCAATACAACTTGACAAACTCAGAAGCCATATATAATTGCCGAAACATCAATACAGAATATTTTGGGTTAGACTTTGGGCCAAATGTTCCTAAGAAATGTCATTGAGAAATGCACAGCAAAAGAATCCAAAAAACACCAGCAATATAAGCCAAATAAAAGTCAACTTGGTAAAGCAAACCTCAGCTGTGGACCATGCTAAGAAAGTGATCATAACTGGAGGCTGTTCTTGCACCTGCGCAAGTAAACAGGTATATTTGAGAGCCGGCACCACAACTACATAATTCATCGCTTACCATGTGAAATATGGTTTAACCCCTGACCGCCCAAGGGGACCAAAAGTGTCCACACAGGATTAAACAAAGGCTCCCAAAGTCCCAATGCTTCACTGGGACTCCAAATTGTGGGTTGCGATGAGAAATCCTGTTAGGCTCAGTGTCGTGAATAAGGTTGTGCAATTGCCAAGACAGTTAGGCGTACAATTCGTGAAATTCAGGGCTTGGATTGGCAAGAACTACAAAATCGGACAAGGCAGTTTGTTCAGGGCGGTTTGAGACTGCTGGGCTCTGGATGTGTCCGGCAGCTTCGGCCAAATTGTGTTGTGAGTCTCCAGAATCTTGACTGCATTGAGCTTATTCCGTCATGGCGAAGGTGATTACATCTTGGTTTCTGAAAGTTTTATCAATTTTGATGTTTTCTGCACTCTTTGTTTCACTCATGGATTGCGACTGCCGGTCACTTACGGACTTCCCAGCAGATCACTGCCGGTATCTGTGTTAAAAGAACCCTGTCAGATGGAGATAAATGCACATGCTTATTGATCGCACAAATTTTGACACTAACAGAGCACTTCTTTGCGCTCACCCACCAATTTTGTAGCCCAGGCTTCAATCACTCCGCTTGCTATAAATCCTGAACGACTAGACAGTGCACCCAAAAGTGACAGATTTTTCTTTTTCCGGCGAGATCAAATGCAAATTGCACATAATCGGACCGGACCGGTGGAAAGTCGATCAGAACACACAAGCGGCCTTGTTACGAAGGCTTTCTTCAATCCTTGCGGTGAGTTTGACCAATTCCACCCCCAATCTTACGTTGCGGAGCAATTTCTGCGTTGGTCCCGCAAAGCCTTGATGACAGTGCGGCCGAGCATGAGCGGTGAGGGGTTAAGGTACTTCGGTTTTAATTTATGCATTAGCCGCATAAACAGACCGCGTCCCGTACAGCAAGAAGACAGCTAGCAAAGATGTAAAATGAATGTAAGGTCATCTAGCAAGCCAGGCCTTACCTCAGGAACGTTGGCTATAATTGCGAAAAGGACATGGCTTCGACCCAGCCATTGCATGAATGCATAAAGGGTGCTCGTGCGCACCAGACCTTCACAACAAAACCATCTTGCACAATTAAAATTTGCAAGGTTCTAGAACAAACGCAGATGCAAGCAAAGGCTGTTTAACCTGCGTCTCTGCAACATTCTACTTCAACACTGGCTATTAATATACGGAAGCCAGCATTCCATTCTGGAGGTTGAATTCAAAGTACACTGTGGCTACATGAACTTGACGAATGCGTACAGGTATGCGCTCACCCAGAACAGTATGCACGATTTCTAGGAAAGCAGCCAGCTGGAGGAAACCTGGGCAAATACAACACAGGTACATCAGTCTCGTCAAAATTTTCACCTCAACTAAACGGGGAATCAATACCCGAAAGAACGGGCTTTAACACGCCAGTACCTCCATTTCGAAAGCAGAGAATAGACATAAAGAATTTGTAACCATACACTGCAACCTAAATTTCGTTAAATTTGTGAAAATTCTCGACACATACATTGCTGAAACGAATACCAATTCCAATCAATTTTTTTAAAACGTTTGTACCGTTGAATGCCACAATTTCTGGCGCTTTGAATCGCGCCAAAATTAACAACTGTAGACAATTTACAGAGTGCTTCCACCAAGAGCCAAAGAGATTCTAAAAGCAGTGCGAATTAAAAGAGGACTAACCGAACATGAAGCTATCCGAACTTACATACGACACTGCCGGCGGCTGAAAATCCTCCCGTCAATGACTTCGTCTCGCCGACATGATTTATGAGGCGTACAAGTGCTACCGCCCTGACAAGTCCAAACAAGTCCAAACAAGTTTCAGAGAATCATAAACCTCACACCTCAGCAATGTAAAGATAACAACGTACGTCCTTCCAGAAATTGCAGAGCGAATTGCGAGTCGAGCATTAAATTCGTGTCGTACTCCATACAAGATGGCGACGCAAGGAATAAGAGAAATGTGCAGAGAAAAAAACGACAGGAAATCCTTGACTTAAAAAGGCGAGAAATTGGACTAAAATCTTACCAGCCAATCGATTGAGCAGCATTGTAGCATGCAAGGTATGCCGTGGCCATAGCCAGAAGTTGGCGGTGCAATTGCAAGCAAAGTGAAGCAGAGTTTCTAAGGAAAACCCTAATTGATGGCGATGAATATAAGCTTGCATATGAGTTTCGAGTTTTGCTAAATGGCTTCCTCTTTCCGTCGCAAAATGAACGGAGGAAATGGAATGGTCATTTGAATTATTATGGGCCCCGTTAGGAGACGCTTACGCGCCCCTAACGGGGAACTTTTGCGAATTTCGGGGAACGTGGGAGCATCGGGGAACGTTGTGAGCATCTCCGTCGCGGAATCGCCTAGTATTGCTGCTGTCTCTTCTGGAGCGTTGCCTTGCATTTAGAAGCGAGAGAATCGTCTAGCAATTTGGAATTCTGTCAATTTAAGGCGACATGGCGGATCCTCTGGTTGATTCAGACGACGATGCTTCTGAGGAGATCACTTTAAACAAGGTAAGGTAAAGAAATCGGCTGCGCTTCTTAGTGTCCGAAAAAAATTGTTGATGGATTACATTTCTGTTGATCATGGGAAGCTCGTCGGAGGTGATAAGATTGTGCGGTGTAGAAGAGTTAGGGTTTCCCTGTTTTGGTGATGGAATGCACTTTCGTGAAGCTCGGAGGTGATAAGTTTGTGTAGTTGTGGGAAAATTAGGGTCACCAGTTTTTAGGTGATGGTATGCTCATAGGAAGCTTGGAGGTGACAAGATCGTGCTGGTATGATTTTAAATACTGTGTAGTTTTCGGCCTTGCATTCGTGCTCAGGAAATTTGAATTTCGCTTGGTTATAGGTTTTCTTGTGATTAGGGTCGAGAGGAGGCAGAGCAGTCTCGGAGGAATGGGAAAGAGAATTCGAAGAGGTATGTGTTTTCTTTGTAACGTAATGTTTTCGGTTGTTGAATTTCACATATGTTGCGACCAAGGTTGCGAAGTCTACTCCGGTCGAGGGTCTTTGGGAACCTGAGGACAGGGTATCCGTTTCATTCCATTTTTCAGTTGTTTTTTGGATTACCTTAGGCTTCAATTTTTTATTCTGTTTTCATAGACTTCATTCTCAAACTGTTAATACACACACAAAGTTTGAAAGATGTAAAACGAAATTCAAATTACACCTGAATCTGAAATTGGAGAACAGAGGTATTGTTTTTGGTAATCTTGCTGAAGGATTGATTCTTGTAAATCGGTCTGCAGGTTAGCTGCAAAACTGAAAAAGAAGCGAAAGGCTCGGTCAAAGAAAAAGGGCAAGAAGGGAGCTGCAGAGGGTGACAGAAAATCGAAAAAAAAGGAGGTGTCGACTCTGCCAGACAAATCAAGAAGTCGGAAAAGGAAAGGCAGGCAAACGGATGAACCGAATTCGAGTGATGAATTGGCTGGCAAAGTCGTCAGTTCTGTCATGTTAGACGAGAGTGTTGTGCAGCTGATTAGAGCTAGAGAAAAGTATGAATACTTCTCCATCTTGTTGAAAATTGATTCAAATAGGAACTCATTGTGCCAAAAACTTTGAAATTCATGAGTTGAGGACCTTCACCTCCAGATCTGAAAATTCAAGTTGTTACCGCTGGATTATTGAAGCGGGAGCTATGGAGGAGGGGAAGATGGACGTGTGCGGAGAAGATTTGAAGAGTATGATTCCGACTAAACAAATGTATAACAGTGTATATATGAGAGTCTGGCCAAGTCTGATGCTTCAGCAATTTGCTCTAAATAAAACAAAGAAAATTTGCTCGGCGAAGCCATGTTCTCCGATTATAAGTCAGGGACCAATATTATTCAGGTTACTCAGGCAGTTCAAAAAGCAGCAACCCTTGAGAGGATCTCCAAAATCCTATATCAACTTTGTAGCATGAAGAAAAAAACTTCTCGAGGATTCAAGTTGGTGGAGCGTTTTACTCATCAAATTTTGCGCTTCATTGGAGAGACGGTCGTCCCCGAAAGGCTCATTCGTCAGGCTTTGGGCAATAACCCCGACACTAACAAGGCCCTAAGACTGTAAGCTATCTTCACTCAGCAGTAAATTTGAGCACTCCAAATCAACAGCCATGAACAGCCAAGGACCATCATTCCCATACTATTTAAATAGGAAGTAACTCTACAAAGGACTTACACTTGTGGAACATTGACGTTCGGCAGAGGAGCCCTACTTTGATTAGTTGATACTGCGGCTGTTAGATGCTCAGAACAAGATTAGTTTTGCTACTCTTGCTTCCAAGCAATTGTCTCTTTATCATCATCACAAAAGAGGACTCAACCTGAAACTTTGCCCCGTTTCCCATACTTAATTGCTTAACTTTTAATTCTCAACTGTGCTGTCATCCTCTGATTATTAACAAAATCAGCAAATCAAGGTTGCCGTAGCCTGATGCTCGAATTTGAATTCTCCACCATGTTCAGTACTGTACAGTACAGTACAACAGAATTGAACGAACGTTGGGTTGGCGGTATATTTACCGGTAAGTTATTGGACAGAATTGACCACACCTAGACTATTTGTGCAATGTTTTTAGCTCAAACTGCATCAATGATTACTTAGAGTAACTTAAGTTACTGCAACGAAAAGCCCTCAGAATGGAACAACTATTCTCTTAACCCCTAAAGCACCAAATAGCATTTTTTTGGCAACATAGCGATTTGGGGTGATTTACTATGATTGGAATTTTTATTTTATTTCTTTGAAATTTTCACATATCATATACTCCAGGAGTAGCTTCAAGACCCAACAATTTTCATTACTTCTGAATACATCATTAAAAATTTATTATATGATATGTACTTCTCATTGCTCAGTAGGCAGCCTGGGCAAAAAAAACTTCTTTAAAAATCCCTTTTTTTGAAATAAAAATTTGAAATTGGTTTTCTAGATTTATCTATGAGTGGAAAGCTTTGAATCTTTCTATTTTGATTTAAGAGATGAAAGTTACAAGGAATTTTAGTTGTGGGTAGTTTCTGGGTAGTTATGAAATCTTCACTCAAAAATAAACTTTGAAGACCTTTATTTGATTCAATTTTCCATATTTTCGGGAAAAAAATAAAAATGTTCGATGCAGATTGTTTATTACAAGATCACAACTATTGGGATTGGCATTTTTCAATTCTATAAATAAATTGTTAATAGTTTAATATTTGGAGTCATTCTCTACTTCTTTATACATATTAATTTTTTCCTATATGTTGTACCATTCCAAATGATCTAAATTTTTTTCAATGCATATAGATAACTTGCCTTGAAGAATGAATCAAAAGAGTTGAAAACATTTTGAACATTTTTTCATAATGATCTGACCTTGTGAAGTGCAGTTGCCCAAATTTTTGCAAGACAACAAAAGGGATTTTTGTCGCTTCAAACACTTATATCTTGTAATCTACATAGTGAAAATTGTTGAAATTTTTTTCACATCTTTTCAAACCATCATATTACAAGATCCTACAAATACATATGTCCAAAAATGTTTTTTTCCAGAATTTGGTACTTGTACTAGAAATAACATTTTTAGAGCATTTTTGGTGAAAACATAGTCAAGAACCTTGAGGGGTTAACTTTCAATCTTAAATTAGCATCACTCCTCAAGGCTTGTGATATAGAGCTAGCTGAAGTATAATATTTTTTTATGCACATTGCTAACCCATAAAATTCCTTTGCATTTTGAGTCCTATGAATTGCAAAAAATGGTAATTTGGGTTCAATTTTGGGGGATGGAAAAAATACATCAATGAAAATTGTAACCATAGGATGTCAAACCCTACCTTCATGTAGAATGTCCCTAGAAAGATTTTTACTCAAATTTTTTACCATTTTTGAAATCTAAGTGCCCAAAGACATAATTTGAAGTTATTATTGCTAGTTTCAAAAGCAAGGCTATTGAATACTAAAATTTTGGAAAATCTGAAAATCATATTTCTTATTGAACTTCACACTATGAACTAAGTATCACTTAATTCTCAAAATAGGATTGCTTACAATTCAAATTAAGATTTTTGAGAACTCACACTCATTATAAGTCAAAGTATTGATTCACTTCGAGTAATATCATCATGTTAGAACTTTTTGACACTACTTTTTGGACATTTTGTTGCTAAGAAATTCAAAAATAATTTACTCAATAGTTGGATCACCTAAGGAACTAAATTATCTTTATTTTTGCATTAAATATTCAAAAACTAATCAGATCTAAGATTTTAGATAGAAAATGTGCTTGATATTTTTTCTTTCTTAATTTCTTAATTTTTTAAATTATTAATTAAAAATATAAATATAAAATCTTTTGTATTTTTCATCCTTATATTGGATAAATTTATAGATAAAAACTTTCTTGCTTGTAAAAACTAGAAGACTTTCTTTGAATACTTTTTGAATTGAACAAGAATTTCAAGATTAACTTAATTACTTCAACCTTTGCTAATCTTTAAATTACTTCAACCTCTACCATATTTATAGCTTTCATACTTTAATTTTTACTTCAATAAAAAAAAAATCCAACCATTCTAGGTAGTTGGCATAAATCATGAATTTTGTTTGCTTAGGCTCCCATATTTGGCTCTAAAAAGCTAGTCCGAGCGACACCTAAACTACATACCTCTATAAAAAGAGAGACTATACTAACTAATTTCATTTGAGAAGGAATGGGGAGTAGGTCGAGAGTTGAGTAATTTGCTTGAGCTGTAAAAAGGATGTGTGATGAGTGTAGGATTGGGGAATAGAGGAGATGTGAGGAGCATTATTTATTTTAGGATAATTTGCATATATTTGAAAGTGTTTGATTGTTTTCAAAATGTTGTGTGTACAGTAATATGTAAGTGGTGTATGTAATGGCACTATTATTAACGTTTGAAATTTTATTTGTTTTATAGCCAAAATGGGGATTTGAAGATGTTGGAAAAGTAATTGTACAAATGGGATTTGAGTTGTACCATGGGGACATATAGTAATTGTGGTTGTGTAATCCAACCTAAGGTTCTAATGTTGGCAATGAGTGAATGGTATTTATTAAGTTCATATAGTACAAACTTTGGAGAGAATTTGTCCTTGCAATATGTGAATTCAATAAATTGCATGAAATTTGTATTGTTGTAATATGGTAGTCAAGAAGGAGGTCTTTTGGAAAGGTGTTGTTCTAAGTTAAAGCATATCATAGTATAAGTGGGCATTACATGTACAATTTATAGAATTAGGATTATAACAAAGGTATAGTTATGATGGGGTTGTGGGGTGGTGTTTTCCAAGGATTTTTCTTTGAAGTTTCATGCATTCATGAATACAAAGCATTTGTATTTTATACGTAATAATATCATTTTCGGGAGCTCATGGAATATTTTGTTGTATTGTGTTATACAAAGGGCTTTAATATTTAGATGCGTGCAATATAAGAGAATGTGGGGTGGATGCATGGTTTGATGTTTGAATAACCTTGTGACAAGGTTGATTTCAAGGAAGGGTATGTATTCCAAAGTGAATATCACACAAAGTATTATAGTTCCTTATGCTATTTTTGGATAAGAAACATAAGAACTTGATGAAGAAAACATCAATGTATTTTTTTTTGACAACCAATGTCTATCAACATTAATTTATAGACTCTAAAAGATAAATATGGTTGTCACAGCTATTAATTTTTATATATGTGAACTTCTTTTATAACATAAACACATGGAAATGGGTTTATAGTAATTAAAGTATGAGTAAATGAAATCAATATCTAAAAATGAATTCTTTTGTGCCAACATCATTGTATTTCATATGGTTATGGACCTTTCTAGAGTGAAAATTAGGTTCAATTTTTGGAAGTCATTTTTTCATGGATTTCATTTTTTATCTATTTATTTTTCTTTCCTTTGCATAGTATATTTGAAGTTTTAAGTGGACATGTTTTGATTGTTTTCCCAAAAGAAAGGAAAACACTTATGGAGGCTCAAACACTTATAAAGGTCTCATTAGATGGTTGATTAGGGAGCATAGTAGGATGGGTGTTGTGTTGGCTAGAATAGGTGCTTGAAGGCCTAACTTGGGTTGAGTTAGAAGACCACATGAGTTAAAACGTACCTAGGGTAACATGAAAGGAAACATTTTTACAGATTATAAAATTTTACATGTAATCTAACGTTCTTTAAACTCAACAAGAGAAGAAATTTGAAAATCTAATTAGAATATGCATAGAATATACCTAGAATGTAATGTAAAAATGTAAAACTCTAAATTTTTCCAAGTATGTAATATACTCAAGTTTTCCAAGTATGTAATGGTCCCCATTTCTATACCTCTTTAACTCATGCAGTTTCAATAGATATATGTTAGTCATCCCGGAGGCTTTACAAACAATATTACTCGTTCCCTAAGAATAATCCCGATTTACATCTTGCAAGAACAAGTTCTTCAATGTAGATGTATAATATTGTTTTTGTAGGTGATTCTCTAGGGCCCACACGTCTTGTTTGAATTTGAATTCGAATGGTTGCAAGGAAATGGATAAGGTAACTAAACTTAATTTTTCACCCTAGATTCTTGCTTAAAATGTACGCCCACTATTCATAAGAGTCTATGGTCAGTTTTAGAAATCTCTATTTTCAACACTTTGAAAAATCTTAGTTTATTCATATGGTGTCCAAAAAATGCATTCTAAGAAAAATCTAGAATTCCCTTATGACTACCAATTTTTTTTTCAATATCATTATGGGAACTGTGCATTAGGACCTTATGGGATGTATTTTACTTTTTGATTCTTGAGCAACCTTGTGAAGTGGGTACCTCCAAAAATGCTATTTTTACTATTGTGCATAATTTCTATTATTACATTAATCAAGTTTCCATATTTTCTTGTTGCCAAGCGAAGGGAGGTTCAAACGCAACAAAGACCATGACATTTAGGCAATGTATGCAAAAGTTAATGAAGAGTCAAATTTTTGTGGTAGATGCTCTAAAATCACGTTTCTTCTACATATATACATGGATTTTGGAGATGAACATAGAATGATGATGGCATTTATAGATAGGGTGCAATTTGAAGGTGCCCATTTCAAGTTGAAGGAACTAACTCCATCAACTTCCAAAATCTAGACCTCTAATGTTTGAATTGATTAATCCCTAAAGGACCAAGGAGCCCACTTAGGGCTTTTTGAGAACCTGGGCAACTTCTATTGACTTCATAATTTGGAATTTTGGCAAGAATATTTTAGTCCAATGGATACTACTCATCAAAATCTATGAGTGAAGCTTTGTTTTCATGTCATTTTGATAAATATTGAAAAAGTTAGAGGGACTTTTTTGACTTCAATGTCAAATTGGGCAACAAAAAATATAATCTAAAAAAATATTAATTATTTTTTTGGAATTATATAGATTAAAATCTACTCAAAAACATTAGAACCTTTCAATTTCAGAATAATGAAAAAAAATTATGAGGAGTTTTATTTTGTCAACCATGAAGGTAGAAAAAATCATATAAAGTTGTCTTTTGCTCTCGACTTTGAAAAAATAAAAATAAAAATAATGAATACAAACTTTTAAATAGAAAATTCTCACCATTGCAATTAAGAATTTTCAATTTTTGTAAAAATTATTAGCAAATTAGCTTTTTCTTTCATTCAATATATACTACCTTCCACTTTACAATTTTTCTAAAGATGAATATGAAAGTATTTTTAATTGAAATTTTTTATATATGTTTTTAACCCATTTTTCAATACATTGATTAAAATGCACAAGTTACATGATATACTTGTTTTTTTCTAAAAATGTTGAAAGACAAAACTTCACCATTTGGAAGGGCTAGAAAAGCTACATTTTGAAGTTTAGTCACATTGACATTGAACTTGCAATTGGTCAAGATATTCATTCTAAAAATTTGGGACAATGTACTTGAACAAGTTAACCAAAGGATCCTACGGTTGGATTTGTTAAAATATAAATATTGATAAAAGATTTCGACCTTACTTTAAGGATGAGTATTTTGAAGTAGTTTTGTACCTCATGTTGGTCCTCTAGGGGTTAAAAATTGATGTTTGTAGGAGTTTAAAAAGATGGAATGTGTTCCATTGATTATTAATTGCACTTACTCTTAGAAGAGGTCAAAAGAAAAACATAATATATTGTAGATGTTTGTATTTGAGGTGATGTAGAGGGATTTCTTTAGAATAGTCTTGCCAACATTCTTTAGTTTAAAAATTTTGAATTCATATTTGAAACCACAAAGACTCTCAAATAATAATAAGAGGTATTGAAATATAAAGTTAACCGACTACTAAACGTGGGGTATGCTTTTACATTTATCCACATATAGTAGAGGAGAATCTTACTTTGTAGTAAATTCATAGTACTTATGCAGATGTGCAATCTCCCCACTAAGATGCAAGGGGGCCACATTGAAACTAAATTAAATACATACAACAAATACTATAATACCGAGGTTAGCGGTGAATCGCAATTATTTCTATCCAAAAGAATATGTGTTATTTTTGTAGGTTTCTTTCATATAACCTTTAAAGTAAAACAACCCACTACGGACCAAATGAGGGTTTTGCTCTCTTGTCATTTATGAAATTTTCTACTTTTTTTCTAGAGAAAGTCAAGTGATAGAAATGGCAAGAGCATTTGAAACTATATTTTTTCAACAAAGTGTGAATTTGTTATGAATTTTTGAAGAGTTTAGCCTTGCATGGCCTAAAAGAGCTTGTAGACTACCCCAAAACCAACCACAACTGATCCATAATACTCATCTTACTCACCTATGTTGGTAACAGTATTTTTTAACATAGAAGACCTGAAAAAGGCACTTCTTGCAATGAACTAACACTAAAAAATTGAAAGCTCCTATTGTGGTCACTAATCACTCCATTCTCATTAGCTAAGATATTGAATGTGGCCCAAATCTCAATAAGTAAAAGAAAACCATAATGGGGGCATTCTTTGGAGTCCACAATGGGTAAATGGTCCATAATGGGTTGATTTACCTTAGTACAATCCTCTATTTGATTGGTATATAAATATCTATACAAGACAATTTGAAAATGCCACTACTCCTAAATATCTCCATGTCTCAATTCCTAAGATAAGAAATGAATTCTGAAGGATTCTCAACCCCACCATACTACTATTTCTTTTAATACATGTTTCACTTTCATTTGGACTTTCATGTGAAATTTCAAGCTATTGTGCACCATTGCTAGACCCTACAAGTAGAGAAAATAAATAATATTAAGGTAGGAGGTCCATAAAGCGCACATTTAAGAGCTGAAATTGAATTTGGGGAGGTGAAAATTCTTAAAATATTTTTTGGTAAATGTTTCTTGAAAGGCAAATGGAATTAGCATATAGCCCAAGTCGTTTCATATTTTTTGGAGCTTTGAGGAATTGGTTATGATTTTATGAAGTTGAAATGGTATAGGGCTCTAAAATTGCCCACTTCCTCAAATGTACATTATTTGTACATTGTTGGTACAAAGAAAAAGCAACATGTTCCAAAATATACATTTGAGTTGGTCGATTTTAGAGCCTAGGCACTTTAACCCTTAAGCATTCCGACGTCCATTTTCTCGATGATTAACAAATTGAAACTCAAGTTTCATCCTCCTAACTATGTAGATGAAAGTTATTTTAATTTTTGGAGGAACTTTATCAAGCTATTGTCCTATCTAAGGGTTGGATTAGGTGTTACTAGAATTCATATTTTTCTAAAATTACCAATGTGAAAAGTATGTCAAGTGGTTGACCAAGCCAAAATTGCATTGACTCTAGTTCAGAATGAGATTTGCCAAAATGAGGTCATAGATTTTAAGAACACAAAAATCTCAAAAAATCACCATGTGAAGAGAACCTCATTTCCAATCCATTCCAACAAATTTTACCAAAAAAATGATAATATTTTGCTTGTAATCAAATTTTGAAGGAGTTTTGGAATTTCTCTTTCAAAATTATAAAAAAAATATTGGTGATGGCATTAGTGAATCTAATCATACGGATGGAATCCACAATTCAAAATCTACAACTTTCAACTGCATATCAACATTGAATAAGGATATTAGGGGGACCAAAAAATTGAAGGGATTGATTGCGGAAAACTGTAGATGTTTGAAACATGATGTACATCCCTCGGACACTTCAATAACTACTGATATATACTGAGTAATAAAAATAGATATTTATATAGTGTGGAATGTCGATTAATTAGTATGGGTCCCCTTAACGACCCTGTATTCAGTGAAGATTGCTAACTAGTTACAAGCAACATGCAATTAGTTGGTCCCGCTGGTTGGACACTATCTGGAGAATTGCTGCACTATTTGGAGCTCGCCTCTCATGTTCTGATTATTATTTCTAGGGTGAAATGTTCTGGCTCCGTGATTATCTGCTCTTTGCTACTGAGGATCGTGATACAAGTTTAGGTTTTGCCCGAGATTGAGAAAATTTTGGGAGTAGCAGTTGAATTTGTACTTGAGATTGCGAAACTTTTGGGTGTAGCAGGTGATTTTGTCGTTGAGGTTCCGGTTTTGGAAAGTAGCAGATGAATTTGTGGTTGCGGTTGCGGTTTGGGGAGTAGCAGATGATTCAGTAGTCGAGGTTGCGTTTGGGGGAATAGCAGGTGATATTGTGCTTGACGTTGCGGGTCTGGGAGTATCAGGTGAACTTGTGGTTGAGATTGTGTTTTTCTGAAATTAGGGTTATGATCCCTGGCCCCTTTTCTCTCCGTCGTCGCCATGGACCTGGACGACGCGGACAGCCCTTCCTGCATGCCTTCTTCTCCCTGTTCCCCTTCGCAGGATCGCGGCGAAGAGGAACTGATGATGAGCCACGCTCTGGAGGGTCTGCCTGAGTGGCGCAGTAGTCCCTCCCGAAGTAGTGAATGGGGCAGGCGATCGGATGATCGTCCGTCCCAAGATGAGCAAGATCTGGTGGATGCGATCTCCAAGCGCACCCGAGCGCACTACTCCCTCGCGGATATGTCGCTTGATCAGCTGGAAACGTTTCTCCAGGAATCGGATGAAGAGGATTATTTCCAAAACGTGGATGATGAGGAAGAGTATCGCAAGTTTCTGGCGGCTGTGCAAGGGAACGGGGGATTAGAAGAGCAGAAGAAGCTGGTAAAGCCCCGGAACGCAGCCAGAGTAGTTATTTTCGTAGTGTTAACCCTTTAACGCCCTAATCCTTTTTCTGAAATTTTGCATGTTTCTTTGCTTGTGTCTTTGTCAAATTATATTATTTACCTCACTTTCATCTAATTGGTCAAAGATAGAGGGAATTTGCTTTTCAAAGATTCAAGAAATAGTTACTTCGGCACAAAACATTGCCCGGAAGCCCTATATTCATCATTCAGAACATGGCAGAATATGGACTTCTGAGCGCTTAGGGGTTAAGAAACAAGGCACGATTACTTAGACTATAGTTCTGCTGGATTCGACCTCCCAGTAGTTACCCGGAAAATGCATGTGGAATCCGCAAACCCTAAACCACTGTCGTTTTGTTCGCTGCACTATAACTATGTGATTAGTGTACGTTTTGTAGACAAGGAATTCAGACTGATGCGAAATTTTCTCTCCTCTTGCTTTTTCACTAAATAGCATAATCTGTAGGTGGTGCTGGGGAGATGCTATCCACCCTAATTCTGATTTGGAGCATGATTTTTCAGAATCGTTTTTTTGGAATTGACCCGTCCTGTGCATGCCACGCTGAAGCAGGAGAAAGGGATCGAAGAAAGTGAGAGTGAGGACGAAGACGCCGATTTCGTCATTGAAATTGACGAAGCTCTAGAAAGTGACGTCGAAGAAGGTGTAGATGGCCTTGGCCGCAAAAGGAAGCGGGCACGCGGACCTGTGACCAGAGGGAAACGGCGAAAGAGAGAAAGCGTGCAGAATAAAGTGCTCAATACATGGCGTGCTAAGGCCCCGCTAAGGCCTTTATTGCCCTATGCCGGGAACGTTTCAGTTGGTGAGCGGAGCCGGCTTCTAGCAGGGACTGCGTCCCGGCCGTCGGTATGCAGTGCTAAGAGGCAGCCTTCAGATTGTGGGTTTACAGCACGTCAGATCGGACAGCTATATTGTTTGATGCATGAGCATGTGCAGCTACTTTTACAAGTGTATGCCATGAGTATATTTGAACCAGCAATGCAGCAGACGGCGGTAGATACTCACAGGATGTTGATGGAGCTTGTTGAAAAACGAGAGTCTGTTTTATCGTGGAAGTTATCCGCTTTCCCCGATTTCTGTTTTCGACCTCCATACATTCGTCCTTCTGTTCCTAAAAATGAGACTTCTTCTTTTCAAAGTTTATCGTCAGAATCAGCTCCGGTTATCAGGGGCAGAGATGGTGCGTCTTCTACCCGCATGAGTTCTAGTTCAGGTCCTCATCAGTATGTTGTTAGCACTGTATCCATCGTTCCACTCGATTCCAATTTCAGCATCTACTAGCAATATTTATCTAGCCTCTCCTTATCAATTTTGTGGTCTTACATTAACAGAGTCAATCTACATCATCTTCTCCCCCTCTTAAGGTCTTGTATTAAGGCCTTCGTTCTCATTCTTTCGTGGTCTTCGGTTGTCCTTCTCAAGTGAATAACTTGCACGCAGGTTTGGCCTCTGGGCGCACTCTGCAGACCTCTTCAGATCAGACAAAATCAATCGACAACGCCTGTGAATCGGCTCTCTCCTCGTCGTCATCTTTTTCAGAGTCTTTATCCTTGGAATGGCTGCCGGCAACCTCAGGTCCTGTAAGATCGTTAATGGATGTAGCTCCTTTGGCACTTGTAAGGGAATTCATGGCAGTTGTTCAACAGGGTATGTTTCATCCTTTTCATTGCAGTTCCATTCTCGATTTGGTCATTTCTGTGGGTTGAGAGACGATGGTTACCATTACTTTGCATTGAAACTGATATATTCTTGTGATGCATTGCAGTCTTTCAGGACTCCGGGCAGCAGAATTTCTCAAGTGAGAATCGAGTTCCACTTTTTGCAGTGCAACTGCAATTGTGTGAAAGTCCAAAGTTTGCTTGCGAAGAGTCATCTCCCAAACTGAAAAGGACAATGGCAGCAGCACTTGTGGAGAGTACCAAGAAGCAAACTATAGCAGTAGTTCCAAAGGATATTGCTTCAGCAATGGAGCGATTTAGCTCTTTGTTCAATATCAATCTATTCCCCCGCAAAGCACCTCCTGCCACTGCCGCAAATCGACTTTTGTTTACAGATGTTGAGGATGAGTGAGTTTCGTCATGACCCCTCGTCATTTTGGTGATACTTTTGGTGTTGATTGTCGTTCCTGAGCACTGAACAATGGGCTCAAATTTTCTTAATGTGACATGTGAAAGGTTATTGGCAATGGGGTTGATGACTTACAACAACGACTGGAAAGCTATTCAAGAACGTTTTTTGCCATCCAAGTCAATGCATCAGGTGAGTTATTATCATAGGAATTCCTCTCATGTAGAAGCAAAGATAAATATATTATGTCTTTGATCTATGAGACTCTTTATTGCCTGTTGCATTCAATGTGGTATCATTTAGAGGTCATGAATTATGATGTTGTGCGCTGATAGTGTTTGGGACTGCATTTTATTGTTCATCCCCTTGATGCCTTCTGGAATGAACCCACAATATTGAATATTCATATATGTTCTCGCTCTATAAGAATTGACAGCTGAAATTACAGAGGCCAGCTTTGAATGGTGACTTCCTGCACATGCTGCTTACACAAAGAAATGTTCGTGAGGGAATTTATGCCTTTCCTTGTTTGCAGATTTTTGTCAGGCAGAAGAATCGCAGTTCTGCAAGAGCTCCCCATAACTCTATAAAGGTCTGTAGTGGCACAGAATGATTTGAATGATGTCTCTGTGCCTCACTTGTTCCGATTACTGTGGTTGTTGTTTGATTGTTATTTCCCAGAGAGCTAACAAACTGGAGAAACTATTTTCCACCATGGATGTCGTCTAGGGTAGCAGGCTCAGGAACCATTAAGATTTGAACGCAGTTTATTGTGGAGCCCCGTGGTATCAATCATTAATGAATTATGTGTATGTGTAGAATTATGTTTTCGTTGGTGTGTTGCTCGATGAGCTGATATGCTGCATGGATGTTTATTTCAGGCTGTCAGGAGAATGAAATTGTCTCCGTTAACCGCAGATGAGGTAGCCTGCATTGAAGAGGTGGGTTACACTTCATCAGTTGTTTGTCAACGAGGGATCCTTTGCATGAAGCTAAGAAGACGGTGATTTGTATTGTTGACTTCCATCCAGACAGTTTGTATTGATCTCTCAAATACTCATGCAATATGGTCTATGTTCTTCTGATCATATTCTGGCTCTTACCCGTATGCACAATTTTTATTTTTCAGGCACTTAAGGTGTACAAATATGACTGGATCAAAGTGTGTCGTTACTGTGTACCATATCGGGACCCAGCTACGATTTCCCGGCAATGGCGGGTTGCCATTGGCACGCAAAAATCCTACAAGCCCGTTGTGAACAACAGAGAAAAGCGTAAGCTTTATGATGCTCGAAGCTGCCCGGGTTTTGCTGCTGCAACTCAACTTTGCCCATCTGTGGTAAACCCTAAACCTAGGAATGACTTCTTTTTTTATTGAAGCTTACCGATGTGTGCTAACCATGCATGTATTTGTCGAATACCCAAAGCGTTAATGTATTTGTTGAATACAGAAAGCGTGATCATGGTGGAATATGTTGTGCGCAGGAAAAAGTTCCGTCGAAGCAAGACGAGGCTGGCAGCTATGAGGATGGAGAGCTGGAACAAGCTGAATTTTGTGAAGGTCCTTTTGGTAACTCGTGCAATTCTCCTGCAACCAGACACTTGTCGAGTGAGTTTCCTTCAGCTTCAGATTCTGCCCGTTCTCCTGCTACCATATCTTCAAAGCAAGGTAAAGCTAATGGTTCAAGTAAAACAGGTTCTCCCTCTCCAAAGTCCGGCACGCTCTGGTATCAGTCGAAGCCCTCCAGACCTTCTTATTCTAAATTTTGCTCCCTCCCACCAACTCAAAACCTTCTCGCCAAAGTAGATCAAACTGTACAGCTGGCCCCTGGATTGCCACCTCTCAAACTTCCGCCCTCCGTTCGGGTATTGTCTCATTCAGACAAGGAACGTCAAATTCTTATTGCACATAGCTGAAACTAGAAGACTAGTTCACAATTTTCCACTGACAAGACCTTGAGGTTGTTTGGCTGGACTAAAGAAATACCGGTAGATGATTAAGGTAAACAGATGATGATCCCTGTGCGCAAGGAACGAGAGGATAATCCGTGCATGGTGCATGGGTCCAGGATGAGTCTTCATCTGTAGATTTTTGTGTAGTAACAATATTCATGTTACTACTAAAATGTGTAAATGTAAATTGTAATTTGAAAATTGAAATCTCTGAAGTTAGATTATTTATGGAATTATAGTATATTTAAACCTTTCATTATTTTGGAAAGTTTGGCTGAACTCACTGAAGGAGGACATTTGAGGCCCTTTTCTTGAAAGGCGATGCACTGCTTCACGGCCAAAGCCGCTTGGAGTGTTCAAAGAAAAATAATTATGGCCATTTATGGATTGGTGTAATGCCAAATCACCTCTGACCGGTACACTAAAAACTGTATTTAGTCTCACCCATACTAACTACTTATTGAGGGCCATAATTTTTTACAATAGATGAATGTTTCTATCAAGAGCATAGATATCGATTCTATTCAAAGTAGAGGATTTGTATAATCATAGTTGGTAAAAATATTCATCAAGAGTAAAAATTTGTAGCATTTTATGTAAATTAGTGTAGGTGACACTAAAAAAAAAATTTAGTATACCTATTTTAGTTGATTCATACAAAATACTATCTTTATTTTTGAAGGAACAAAAGGAGATAGGGTTCTTTTTCAAAATGAGGAGTACTAGTCATACAATTGTTACAAAAGTATGCTACAATGCTTCCATTGCATATTTTTGTTTACAAGAGATAGAAGAAACATGTGCATGACAAATCATAGGAATATTTATCTTGCCCTAGGTTTTCATTGTGAATGCTATATGAAATAATTGAATGATATTTCTATAGGATGAAAACGTGACTAATTTTGTGACAAGGGTCATGACATCACATACTTAATATAATACTAGCACAAATTTGTTACATCTGGTTGAAGTCGTACATAATCAAATGAAAAACATTTGGGATGACAACATGATATATTTTAGATGAAAACAAAGTCTTATACAATTAGATGAAAAACATTTGGGATGATAGCATGATATATTTTAAATGAAAATGTGACTATATTTGTAACAATAGATCATGATAGGGGTCGTGAATCTGTATTTAATATAATAGATAATAAATATGTCATTTTTTAGATATGGAAGTTATTGATTGTTTGCTAGTAGTAGTTTATTTTTTGTACTAAGTTGATAGTCATCTCCAAAAATAAATTTGTCTTAGTTGCACACCTTATACTACCTTAAATTTCAAAAGTTTCACAAAGAATATTTTTACTCTCTCTAAATATTAAAATTATTTGGATCTTTTGACATTATTAGGATAATGATAATAGAATTTGAATTTTAAATTTTACAGAGAATTAACAAGACGTGTGGGCCCTAGAGAGTCACCTAGAAAATCATGTATTGAAGAAAGTTAAATCTATTATCTATTATTTTGAATTTTTTATTGATAGTCTTTATTTCTAAAACATTGAAATAACTACATATATAGGTGCAACAATGTAGACTATTTGTAATGAATGCTTAATGTCTAGATCCTTTTGGACGTGGTAGCTCGAGGTCATTGCAACATCTTCCTCAAGGTAGCTAGAGTTATTGTAGGTTCATTGGTAGGATCCTTCATTTCCTAAATTAAAATTTATGCATGCTTGAAGGACAAATCCTTTTAATCATCATGTATAAGTTGAATGTTATTTTGAATTAGAGCACTACAAGAGAAAGGGGTGTTTTAAGTGAATTTATAAGTATAGTCCTTGACATAAGATTATAAGTAATGACCTTTAAGGAGATTTTCATTAAAAATTTACTAAAAGTATATGGAGTAAGCTTGAAATGATGATAGTTCACCAAAAAATATTAGCCTTAAACATCTTTTGTACTTGTGTCTTTGTTAAAATGCTTTCTATTGCACTATAATCAATGTCATATATATTGATGGAGACCTTGAGTCAAATTTTAGTCCTTTAGACCATCATCACTTCGCGAGGAATCTTTTTGGATGTTGCAACCTATTGTTGTAAATTTTTCTATTGATTATATTTTTTGTAAAAATCCTATTTCTTAATAACTATAAACCTATTTTATTTGAACCCTAGGGGTCTAAGTGAGTGAGCTCTAAATTGTAATTTTTGGAATTGCTTAATTCATCTAAATACGTATTTGATTCTTGGAGTATAAATTGTGCAAGGTTTGGACTGCTCAATTTGGAGACAAGGGAGTCCCCCAAATGTCATGGAATAAACCCCTAAAGGATGAAGCCCATAACCATGTACTCAAACTTGAATGCAAGCTTAATTAAAGAAAATAATTAATATTCCTAATAGAAGAAATCATAGGTGTACTTGAAAATGTAAATTTAAAAAAAAATTCAAGAAACTACAATTGTGATGCCTTTTCAAAGTTTTATCTAGGGTAAAAACTTTATTTCCATTATTACATATGGTGACGGAAAAAATTGCATATGAATTTGGAAATTTTTCATTCAAATATGTACTATACCATGAGCATGAGTGGATAAAGTCCAAAAGGTATATTTATGAAAGTTGTAGTATGCGAAATAACACTTGCACGTCACTATGGAAGTTTGAAGAAAAAATTAGTAATGATTTGAAAGAAAATTAATTTCGAAATTGGCCCTGTCCAAAAACAAAATAACTTTCATAATATTGACAATTTTTTGACATTATTAAAATTGACAAAAACATGTTTTTTAAATTCGTAGAATCAATTGTATGCATCATGAATTCTAGTCTTTGTACAAAATATCTAAACCTAAAAATGCATTATAGGGCTCTAAAATATAAGTTGAATGCATTGTCTTATTCAACAATTGTTTCAAATGCAAGGGCATTAAGATGTAAGAATGGTTCATGTTGCAACCCATACTCTACAATGGCTATTGCAATTCTATGCTCTCAATTCCATTAAGAAATATTCAAATATTGTGGGAACCAACATCATTTTCATGTTTATCAAATTGTGAATATTTGAAATTCTATAAATATAAATTTCCTATAATTTTGTGTACAACAATCTTGAAATGATATACCTTTGACAGGGCCCGTAAAAATGTATAGATCCTATCTTTTGTTTAATGTTCAATTTGTTTTTACTAACAAATCATTTGGAAATGAATCTTGCTATTTCTTAGAATTCCTCCAATTTCTTGAAATTTCAAACATATAACAACAGCCCATAACCTATTTAGTCACTCAAAAATGATCAAGAGGTGTGTTCTTCATCTCTACAATGATTTGGAAAGTCATCAATTGGCCATTTTTGGCCTCCACATTCTTATAAGGTGAATAAAATATAAACATGGATGTATTTGAGGTTTTAACATATTTGGCCTTTTTGTAGATGAAAATATTTAAGTAAATTCATTTCACTATTGTAATATTTGACATGCATGGAGATGAACTATGCCATAAAATGGATATTATTGGAGGTAATCATGTAATTAGTAGTTATCTATAATGAGTTTTCATCAAGCTTATGGAAACTTGGACTTTCTAATTAATAACTTCCACCAAAATCTTGAAAGAAAATAGCATGGTTGGAATCTTTTCAAAACCACTAATGCCAAAGCATTCAAAAAGTTAGACATATTTTATAATTGAAATATCATCTTTGGTAGAGGTCATTCTATTATGTCGAAATACTCTTGGTAATCTTCTAGAGTAGGGTTGTTGCAAGAAATCATTGTTGATTTGTATTAAATGGAGATTGTATTGGAAGTATTGTGAGCTTTTAATAAGATAAAAATATATGAAAAATTAGCAAAACTTTAAAGAAAACATTCATTTCCAAAAATTCAAAACTAGAAAAATTATCTCTAAAATTTGTAAACAAAATGGTTTGATTGGAAATTCTAGAAAGTTGATACCTTTAGTCCTTGATGTTTGCATTTTCAAGGAATAGGAAAATAATCCATAATAAAATTAAAATTGGTTTTGTAAAATTTTTTTAGTTGTACACCAAAAAATAAAAATAAATAAAAATTCAATGGTTGGAATTGCACACCATAAGAAGTCGATTTAACAAATGTCTAAACTTAGACAATTTGCATTTTTTTAATGACATTTGTATAAAAAGAAAAATTCTAACCAAAAAGCATTTTTCAAAAACTTAGCTTTAAATCAGCAATTCTATTTGGTAAGAACTCATAAATTACAAAAACACAAAAACAAACATAATAATATAATAAAATTATATGAGGTGTAAAATAGCCCTATCTACTTTAGTTCAAAAACACAGAGCCAGTAGATGTATAAAACAAAGTTGAGCTAAAAAACCACACTTTTTTTTGAACTATTGAAAATAGTAGAGTTTATTGAATCTTGCCAAAAATCCATTATACGAAGAATGTACTTTGAGATTGCCTCAAATGTACATTAAAAAAAATTCAATGAAATTTTTTAAAATCATGTGTTAAAGTTCTTTGCTAAGGTTCATCATCTTGGATATTCTAATTAATTTCTAGGAAATTCAACAAAAAGTCCTTAGACACGAATGATTAAGGTTCATTATTTATGGTAGAAGGTTTTTACAATTGAAGACCAAAATGGAGTAGCTATATTACATCTTTAGTCATTGAATTCTTCAATGGTTTTTATAGGTGGGTGTGGAGGTCCTATCTTTTCTCGTTTATCTCTTACTAACCAATTTGGTGGCACAGTCAGTGGCACATAGCTTAATTTCCTAAAAGATTTTCGTGTTGCAGTAGCCATTGAATTGCGTGCAAGAGGAACAATTGTTCTACGTCTTAAGCTCCTCCTATGACCATCAGCTACATCTAACATGGCTTTGTAGTGTAATTCACGAGTAGTTAAAGGAAGTTGTTTCTCTAAGAATAACGGTTGTGGACCCATGATATTACTTCCTTCATGGTAAGGAATAGGATCATCATCGCAACATCGTACTTGGTGGTCTTCATTAGGTAAGAGAGTTTCACTCGGTGGTCGGAAAAGCTTAGGATATGATTTTCCTTGGCCCTCCCATGTCAAATAATGTTCACCAGGTTGATGTTTGGGTTCAGCTCGAAAATTTGGAATAAATTCACAATCTGCTAGTCTCAATAAGCTTCACGCAATAGTAACCATGTTACATTCAAAGTCTAGACTATATTCAAATTCAAATATTATAATTCCTAGAGGAATAGTATCTTTTTTAAGGTTTAAGAAATTCAATCTCTCCAAAGATCTAAAATTAAACATTAGCTAAACTGTTAATTATCATTTTGCATTCTACATTTTTTTTTCCAAAGTAGATTTCAATTGTAATAAAAGAATTCTTTGCATGAAAAAAATATAAAAAAACAGAGATATGTATGGATGACTTCATTATTTGACATGTGGACATATATTGGACTATAAATTTTGCATTTCAATATCTAATTAAAAATAAATATTTGTTGTATCTTGTGAAAATATTAGATTTTGGGTTCTGAAATATCTATGGATTTAAAAATTATTTTTACAAAATCAAAAAAATTTGTTGATTGTAAGAAAGATATTTTTTCATAAATTAAAAATAAAAATTAAACCATTAACAAAAGAAAATTTATATTCACCTTGGTAGACTTGGCAAAACATTATGAGTGGTTTCAAGAATCCTCCAATTGTCTATTTCCGGTGTGCATATTGCAAAATTCATTGTTAAATAAGCAAAGATACACAACTCTCCCATGCCGCCACGTACATCAAAACGGCATTTGTTGTAATCTTCTTGTTTGGGTCCAAAGAGCCAATTGTGTATATTGCTAGGCATGGTTGACATGGGGTGAATATGTACGGGATCTGCATTATTATATATGCGAAATACACAAGGTGGAAAGACATAAAAGGTAGAATCAAATTGAGTCCGCATTTTAAATTCTTTTGCAAATCTTATCTGGTATATGCTTCAATAACATTAGAAATAGACATAAAAATAGACCATCAAATATGTGTTTTTTCTCTAAGCAACAAGAATATCAATTAAATGTGAGATAAAAATAAAAATAAAATATATGAACGGATGAATGAATCAACATCTAATTCAGAATTTCACAAGGTAAATATCATAAATTATTCATTTGGAAAAATTGCAATTTGTAAAATATATAGTACTAAACAAAAAAAGATCTATATTAAAATTAATCATAAAGTGAACCCCACTTTGTAGAAGGGATGTGAGACTGAGGAAGGTTTAACTAAAAATAGTACAAAAGAAATACAACACCAAACTCCATCCAAACCCAATTTGGGTACTTCAGTTAAGGAGTTTTGTCTTGTGTTTTTCTCAAACTCCCACTCTTAAGTTCCTCATTGTACACACTTTACAATTAACTCTATCACATCCAATTGAAAAAAACAAAACGATATTTTTAAGAAAATTAATTGATATCGATTATTAGTACCTTCCGAGTTACTAAATAAGCTATGCCATATGCACATAAAATTCTTGGTGATTCCCATTCATCTTCATCACCAAGGTCACCAACCTCAGGATGTAAAGCAAATTTTTGGAATCTAAATCTTTTGTGTAAAAGATCATAGGATACAATTCCATTTTCAAATTCAAGTTTTCCAATAGCAGGTTGATATCGCTTTGATTTTATCTCCGTAATTCTCTCTCTTTGACCAACAACACGTATTCCGCCCCAAATCATGTGGCCATGCATAACAACTAAGCTTGATACACCCAAAGGCGATGGCCGAACATCAAATGTGTTGATGTCACTAATTGTATGAGATCGAGAATCATATATTGTCACCTATTATAATGTCAATTATGAAGTTTTTTGTAAATGATCACCTTAATCAAGACATTGGTTTGTAGAATTTAAACTTGATTATATATATACATATACATTTAACCCTTGAAGGACATGGCCCCACATAACTAAGGTAGTTACCAAAATTGCTTGGATTATTAGACTAATAGGTGCATTTTTTGTTTCTACAATGAAAAATGAAGTCATCCATCAAGACACTTTGAATCCACAGTTAGTATCCTTCAAGGGTTAAGCAAAGAATTGACAAAGTTTTTCTTCTAATAGATATTGTGGAGGACTTGAAAAAAACACTTATTAACTCTTAAAGGACATTGAAGCCCCAAAGCGGTTGATGGATGATTTCATTGTTCACTATAAAAACAAAGAATGCACCTCAATTATGAAACGAATAAATATCATAGTAAGTTTAGATGACTATCTTGGTTGTAAGGGGTCACATTTGTACTTTAAGGGTTAAATTGCATATTCTATCACAAAATATGGATGAAATAAATTTTAAAAAAATCAACACATTCTTATTTATAAAATATTTAAATTTCTATTTCAAAATAAATTGAAATGAAATAATAAAATTTAATTTTTTGAAATAATAATATTGAAAAAAATGGATTTTAAAAATATTACCAAACTTCCTATGTATGTGCATGTTACTCCTCCTTCAATAAAAGTTCCTGACCGTTCTCCAACCATGTAAAGTTTGTAATAGCTCTTGCTTCGACCTACAACAACACTAGCATAATTTAAAGCATAGAAATGTGAGCTTACAAGCCTTGAACATATATATATTAGTAAATATTGTGCAACCATTGAAGGTGCTTTTAGTATAAACACTTATAATATAAGTTATATATAACATAGGTGCCCTCTAATCATGAAGAGTTTTTATAATATAGTAAGATACCTATAACATAGATATTGATAGACTTTTGTATTCATATGCTAGTGATTCTAGGCTCAGGTAATAGCAACCTCTAGTACCTGGAAGCTCTTCTACAAGAAGTCTTCCTATCTTAAATTCTTGAGCATATTTTGGATCTTCAAGTGGAGGTATTATTTGAAATGTTTGGACCATTGGATTGACCACCATTGTTATGGATTGGGATGGCCATTTCACCCTCCAAAATTCTTGATTTGGAAGAGTCAAGTATTCTCCTCCATCTAATACAACAAGTCCTTTTTCTCCGGCAATGACCGTATTGACATCCAGAGGAAGGAAGTTCATCATTGCAATTGACAACCATGGCCATGGGCATTCTTTATTTCGAAGTTCACGATTGTATCCACCTATCCAATTACTACCAGAATTGACATGTAACACTACTAGAAAATATTTATTATTATCTTTTAGAAAATTGGGATTCCACATTATAATTTCTTTTACATGTTTATTGAATCTTGACCAAGCATCAAAAAGTTCTTGACCTGCAACAATTTGATCAAAATGGCTATTTCAAGGACAAGTTCATTGATAAAATCTTGAATTTATATCCTTTGAGGAGAGATATTAACCCTTAAAGGATGCTACACCCATTTTTCAGTGAATGCATAATAGAGAATTCTTCTATGTGGGAGAGAAGTGCAACTATTCATCCTTAGAATTTTGTGCAAGAAGGAGAGGTCTTGTACAATAGTTTGACTTCCAATGAGTGTTTCTGAATTTTTTTAAACCAATGATTCATACAGTACGAAAAAGGATGATTTCCACGGTTATCAACCCTTCTTTTAAGGGTTAAAAGAACTTTTATATAGTAATTCAAAACAATCAAAGATGATTTGGTTTTCCTTTGATATAATGCAAATTTTAAATCAATATACCTCTACTATACTAAACATTCAAGTTAAAAAACCTTCAAATATAGAAAATGATCTATACTAGATCAATTAAGTATTGACTATTTTCTATATAATATGCATTAACATTGAAAGTAAAAATGGTGCTTTGAAAAAAAATTCTATATATTTCAAATTTGATGATAAAAGTAGTGATAAATTGTAGTTTAAATTGTATAAATTTCTAAAGAAATATATCCAAAATTCTTTATTCAATTTGAATACTAACAAGACATGTCTCAATAAGAAAAAGCTTCCCTTGTGTTGTTTTAAAGCTATATCAAAAAATACATAAATAAATATAAGTGTAACCAAATATATAATTTTAAAATCATATATGTTCTTTCAAATTCTATTATTAATATAAATTAAATCTAAAACCTTTAAAGAGATTTCAAGCCTAAATAGAATTTCAAATGTCAAACACAAATTTTTAAATGATTTTAAACTCTTTTCAGCTCAATCATGAAAATGTAACTCTTAAAATCTATTGTTTATTCAATAATCAACTTTAATAAAAAAAACAAAATTTAATTGTTGATCTTACTAGGCATGGACTTCAAGGCTTAAAATATACTATTTAAAAACTTTTTCTATTGAATTTCTCCTTTTTTGAAGTATACAAAGGTATAGGCCAAGAAATACACCTTGATATATAACTATTTTCTCCATTTTTTCTACAAATTTTATACTATTTTAAAGATAATTGTATTTAATATGAGGATTTTTTCCAAAGAATTCATTAAATATATAACACCTAGAAAAATAATGAGGTTTGACCAAATGTATACATGATTTCTTCTTTGTGTGTTAATTGAAGGAAAATTTTACTTTAAAAAAATTTGATATTAATTATACCAATTAAAATAAATACTCCTAAAATAAATTTCCTAATATTGTTAATCAAAATATTGCATTAAAAATTTACAATTACCTTTCATTTTACTAGAAGGTAAATAATGAGTTATGGCATTTTTTTCACATGTTCGCCAACCAGGAGGTGGCTCAAGATAATTTGGATAAATTGTAGGTTTGGGGGGCCAAAGATTCAACTTTTTAGGAGTTTTCTCAAGATGTTGCTCAATTGGAAGATGTGTCTCTAGTTCAGATGTTGCAGGATAGTGTCCAAAAACAAACCTTGGAACATTTGCTACATAATGTTGATTTTCTAATGTTTTTTTCTTCTCATCTATAAAACTTTGTTCTTCTTTTGTTGTTTTTTCCTAAAATGAGGTTATTGAATTTATGAAACATCATGATTTCCATAAATTTTAAAAACAAAAATCTCATTTCTACTCATCTACTATCTAAGAATTCATTTGTATAATAAATTTCACAAGAAATCCAAAATAGGTGTTGAAATAGTCATTTTGAAAAGAAAAGAATACAAACATATATTGTACTTTCCTATTGTATTATTTAATAATCACTCAAATGTTATTGCTTTTATTATTGAAATTTTTTATATAAATAAATTCATATATTATTCTAAAAATCTACCTTTCAATATTTTTATCTAGGATTTTTTTATAGGAAAAAATCTGGTGTCACAAATTCTAATTTTTTTGAGCATTTCAAAATTCTAAAAATTAATAATTTCAAATATTTGTTGTCATTAGTTATTACAATTCTTGATTTTATAATAATTGAATTACTTAGAATTACATAAAATTACCTTATCATGAGAACGGTCATGATACAATTTGGCAAGAGGATGGATTTTACTACCCACTAATGTAGATCTTTGGTGAGTTTCCTCCCAATCTTCAGGACATATTAGTTCATGATCATATTTGAAGTGTCGATATCGGTGTGGCACTAGAGGTGGCCACTCATTTCTTAAATCTTGTTCAATAGTGTGAAGTTGGCCTTCATAGACCCAAGTATCAAGCATATTACCTTGACTACATGCATGCCTTTGTTTAGGAGTAGCAAGGTCATTCAATGCCGATTCTGAGTCAACAATCTCTTGGTTCCATCGTTTCATGTCAACTACAAGTTCTGCATCAAATTTCTTTTCACCATCGTCTAAGTGATGCAAGAATGTGGCTCTACGAGCAATCCATTTTGTATCCATATAATGTTCGGCTGGATTATAAGCTAAAAGAGAGACTGTCCGCAAAAGAGATCTCTCGCGAGTACGAGGGTTTTTAGGCCAATATTCACGAGGAATCGTAGACTTTGACATTGGATTGTCTGCAATTAATTGAGGTTTGGGAGTGGTTGGGACTTCAACATTGGAGATTGATGGAGCAGTTGGTATATTTTCAACATTAGGATCCAAAGTAGGCTTTGCCAATGCATCCATAGCTTTGTTATTGTTGATGCTTGTATAATAGTTCTAAGCATAGAGCACAATGTAATGATCATTTGAGCAAGAAAACATCATTCAAGTACAGAAAAACTTAGAATCTTTTCATATTTTGCAATTTTTTTCAAATAGAATGAAGGGAGATTACATTCTTGTACTTAACCCCTAAATGCGTGAGGCATGAGATTCCAGTGTCAAAAAAACTTTGAAGTTAAATAAAACTTTATCAAGTTACTTTTTTTAGTATAATAAGTTTTGAAACTTTCTAAATTTGAAGTCTAGTTTTAGCATCAAGAACCCGATTTTGAAAATGAATGATTATGGTTTTTCTATTCAAGATTTTGTACAAGGGTGTCCATTGCAAATCTTAATTTTCTAGTTTTGAAGGCTCTTTGAAATGAGCCTCACATACAATAGAACTTGGAGAAAAAATCACATAAGAAATTCATCTAAAAATTTGGAGAATAGATTTTGAAAAGACGGAAAGTGATTGGAGTTATACATGTTTCGCCCTTTAACCTCATATTGTTTTAGTGACCAACTTTTGGTTTCAACATGTGAAAAGAGGATTGAAAGACCTCAAATGACTTTCACAATTTGAACACCCTCATGATCAAACATTATAATCTTTCAATCATAAGTGATATTTTTTTCCGATATGATTTGTTTGAATTTGTACAGTTACAATTCCAAAAAAATTGACAAAACTTATCAAAATGTTGGCTTTTTGTTCAATTTAGAGCAAATTCTGAGAAGCTCAAAAAAGGCCTTGGACATTTAGGAGTTAAACATAAGTACAAAAACTTCATTATGCAATAGACAAAAACTACGGCCAGTGGTGGGAGTTTTCTTTTTATAAATTTTTCTCTCTTTGAATAGAAGACAAAAACCTAACATTTTTCAATACCTAATATTATTCTCATTAATACACACACAACTATTTGATGAATCTTTCTTTGTAGATTATATAACAAACTTATAAAAATTTCTTTTTCAACTTTTTAATAATCTAAATATAGAGGTATTGATATAATTATATTATGCTTGGACACTTAATAATTTTTGTTTTTGTTTTCTTTAAAATTAATACATGAATCAATGGGATTTCATATTTTAAAACAAACCTATAACTCATTAGAATTTGACTTTGAACCAAGGACTTTATTGCCTACTTAGATTTACCAAAAAAATCAAGGTATAATAATAGATTTTTTTATTGTTAGTTATCCATCAAAAATCAAATCCTATTCAATTACTGAAAATGATACATGGAATTTTTTTTATTCTTGTTTTAACTTGTTATATGTACCAAAAATAATACAAGCCTCAAAATTACAATCACTTGCAATGAATGACTTACCAATTAAAAACAATCTTTGGATATGAATGACCAACTTAGCTTCCTCTAAAATTCTCTTGGATGATTAGTTATGTTTTTTTCAATGTTGTTGTATCTTCAAATACAGTAGAGGTTATTGTAGTCTGAGAAGTTACATGCCCTTGTAGAAGGCTCAAAAGAGTCTTACATTTGGCTTGACTAGAAGGTCTCACCCAACCATCACATGATGTTAAAAATTCCTCAATGGGATGAGATGTAGGTAGAACAATATTTTCTAAATTTGGTGACCCGGCACTTTCTAGTATAGTCTTATCCATAAATGTTGTTGAATTTTGTAACCATCATCAAACTTACACACTTTAACAACCCTTCACTTGAACTACAATCCTTATTGGATATACCCTTATTCGATCATTATTAGATATTGTATTTTTTATACATCTTTGTGAATTCCTAGAATGTGAGAAACTTTGGATTTTACCTTTCAAAAAGTAATTTGCAACATAATTTAATTGTTCACCCAAATGTCATTAGGGTTGTGATCCTTATTACTTTTGATCACATCTTTGCAAACCAAGAGTTGGCATTTTCCAACATATCATTTGAAAACAAATTACTAAATTGGAAAAACAAGGTAGGATTCATAAACTTGAGAACAAATCACTAATCCATTTACACATATTGCTTCATAAATATAAGAAATGCTCAAGTTGGGCCTCATACAAAAGAGCACATTCAATTTAACTCAAGAAGATTGGTGAGATATTGTGAGAGCAATGCCAACATGGTTTCATTTGATGAGTGTATTATCATAAACTTCACATCAATACAATTAACACCTTTTGATAAAGATTGGCTTGATAAATGACAAGCAAACAATCTATATAATTATACTAAGCAACCTTTGGCATGTAGATACCCTTTCAAATTCAACAAATGAATGAACATTGTACAATGCATACATCATCACCACATATGTCTAGAATTACCATATTTAACCAATTGCATGTCACAATTCTTAGTAGGCAATTTATTACAATAACCTCTAAGAGTGTAAAGTAAAAAAAGAATTCTAAATGACTAGTAACTTTGAGAATATATTTCTATCATTCAAATAGTAACAATAACATTTAGCAATCCCCTAAATATAGGGGCGATTTCTTCTTTCTATTGACAACTTGGTTTCACATTATTTCTAGTACTTGTTTCACAACTAATGTCATTTCAATTTCACTTACTAATACTTGATAAACCTTGTATCATTGTTGCAAACCCTAAGTGTCCAATGGAAGACAAAGAATCCTTCTATGTAAGATAGAAATGCAAGTGTTCATCTTTGAAATTTTGTGTAAAAACAGGTCTTCCACAATAGTTTGACCTCCAATGAATGCTTTGGAGTGTTCTTGGGTGTTCTTAAGCAAATGATTCACATGATACCAAAAAGGATGATTTCCACGATGACCAACTCGGCGTTCCAGGGTTAACCAAAATGTAACAAGAGCACAAGTAACCAGCCTAAACCAAATGGTAAGTTACGGGACCAGGAAGATGCCTCGACATTCAATGGGGCAGAAATAAAAAAGCCTTCGCCTGTTCAACGTCCTGTGTCTCTTGAGCAGACAAATAATTTGCTACCATTCGAATTATTCCACTATGTTAAAAATGAGGGAAATGCATACTAACTCAACTTGAGCTTCCCTGCAACTACAAAAAAGCCTCAATCGTTTTCTCATAATCAACTTTCTAAATCATAGTTTTACTATTTCAGGCGCACAACTCACCACATAAAATTTGCGTCATTGATGTGTGAGGGGGTCTAGGTTTGCTGTTACAAAATAAACACTTGATTTCGTGTTAAAGCTCCCCACAACTTGCAATAGTTACTGTGCTCTTAGTAGTTCCCTCCGTGCTGCCCAAGTCATTCAAAGCGTCCAGAATTTCCTTCCCTGATCAAAATCACTTACTGACATCAGAAATCAGAAGGCACGTTGCAAAGGTCCTAAGATTCACGTGCGTTTCAGAAAAATTCCACCTTAAAAAAAACAATAACTAGGGTCTCTTTAGATTGCACAAGTCCAACCTTAAAATTTGAACCAACATCATGTGCAACTACGGGTGAGTTAACAAGCTTTAAATTCATACATTTCATTTATGACGCAGTTGAGATAGCAAGTGTTCAATCCACCTCAAAGAGGTATTTAAATAATTTCAGCTTACAAGTAGGAGACATGCAAGCGCCACCTCTATGTGCTCAATCTAGTTTCTTGGATTACAATGATTTATCCTATTACTAGGGCTGCAAAATTAGTGTAACTACAAAATACGATTCGGTGGAAATGAGAAGAATACAGTACTATTTCAACCCAGCACTAATTTAAAATAGTGACTTCGTTAAATTAGTGTCTTGAAACGATAAATCAACATTGAGCAAAACGAGATAAAATGGATAAATTTTCGTTTTTACACCAATCAAGGTTTATGGATTTCTTGTAGCTTCGACATATGCAATCTGAAAATGCCCCAAGGGATGCACTGAAGTAGTACTGAAGAGTAGATGACATACCTTCAACAACTTTTCCAAACACTACGTGCTTTCCATCCAATTCAGAGCAGTTACCCAATGAGATGAAGAACTGAGTACCTGCGAAACAGAAGAGGGCACCCCACTTTCAACACCAGGAGAAAACTTTAAATCGTTAAAAGTTGGCACTGAAAATTTCTAAGAAGATGCTAGGACTTCTTCAAGATCCTTGACAGAGGAATGGTATGTCAAACACACCAACACGACCGGGTAAAGCATAAAATAATTTGTACAGCATCATGTAAAGCATCTCCGTCTTCAGGTGGATAGATAACCAACAGGAAGTAAACCGACTACCAGGTCTTTCACAAATTACGCAAGCTAAATTCATAGCCTACAGAGAAAAAATTAGCATCCAATTTTCATCCGAGATAACAAAAAGCTTACCATTAGTATGAGGACCAGTGTTGGCCATGGAAAGAACACCCTTCCCTTTATGCAAAAGCTTGAAATTCTCATCTTCAAACTTCTTCCCATATATCGACTTTCCACACTCGCCACCCTTAGAATACAATTAAAAATAAATAAATTCAGATCCAGCCTAAAATGAGAAATTTCTTAAAGAACACTTTCTGATTTGCATAATTCAGAGACTTGCAAGTGCGAAAGTCAACTCCAGGACTTGCAGATTCTAAACAATCCCCTGATAGAAAAAGAATACAATTCTGAATGGAAATTACTGCTGTTCGAAGGGTCTGGCAAATGATAATCTCCTTATTCTACAGCACAACTTGTTCTCCTCAAGGAAGCACAGAGGTTCTTAATAAAACTAACTTTCAGTCGGCATCGTATAGAGAAATTTCCCCATGATTCATTAGGAGGTCTCTCTATAGCCACAAAGATCGTACGGAACTTCCATATAATTACTCTGACAATAGGGAGACCTGTCACGTATCATAGGGAATATCTCACTGATGATGTACAAAACTTTCCTGAAACAGTATAAATCTACTGTTAAGCTTTACTGTCTTCAAAACAGTAAATACCTAAAGGTGTGCTTTCAACCAACATTCGTAATAAACTCACCTGGGCTATGAAACCTGGAACAATCCGATGTATGGTGCTTCCAGCATACGAATTCCCATTCTCACCAGTACACAGAGCTCGGAAATTCTCCGCCGTTTTGGGAACCTTGTCCACTCGCAACTCGACCACGAGACGCCCTATGACACCGCCATTGACTGCTAATTCAAAGTAACACTTAGGAGCTTTACTCGACCCACATCCCATATCGGAATTGCACTATCTGCACATGATGAACGACGAAATAAAAAAACATTTGTCAGCTCATATCATAGTCCCAATTCAGAAGCACACTGTCCCCAGCCCCCTTGGATCATATATTTTGAGGTCTCACATCTGAAAACTTGCACTCAACCTACTCTGAATCAGAGACTCAAGTCGATTGTTGGACATCACCCTCTCCTTCAAACTAAATCAGGACTGTTAGATCTTGGAGATCCTCTTAAGCTACCACAATGCAGCAAATGTTGATGAAGCAACAAGAGAAGCTCATGAAGAAGTCTTCTGCTTTGACCCAATAACCACAGAATTTCTTGTTTCCAAGCACCAGCAAATCAAGGCATTGCAAAAGAGCTTCCAGAGACATCCTAAGCTTGCAATGCCATACTCTACAATCAATAAAAGGAGTGTGCAATTGCGTCATTTCCTCAATCTACGCCATCTATTACCTGCACAATTTCTTGTTTCCAAGCACGAGCAACTCTAGACATTGCAAAAGAGCTTCCAAATACATCCTAAGCTTGAAATGACGTACTCTACAGTCAACAAAAGGAGTCAGCAATTGCCTCTTTTCCTCAAACTAAGTCATCTATTAACCCGTAATTGCCCAAATGACGAGAAGAAACCGCATCCATGTCTATAAGAGTTGAAATCTATCATTTCGGAAGCTTCAAGAAAGGTCGCAAAATGTATTAACAGAAAGGAGCATCAAACCTTACATTTGCAAAAGCTAGAATGTTTTTTTGAAAGTTGCTTTTAACTCTCTATTAGCTTCTAAAGTGGACTTCCTATTTTTTATAAACTTCCGCACTTGGGGTTAATCCTACCAACAGTCTTCTAAAGTTCACAATGCTCAACAGCACAGTCAATCAAAAGAGTGTAAGCTTCACACCAAAATCCAACAGAAACCATAAAATCCACGTCAGGTTCTCCTATTTCCACGCATTTCTCCCAAATTTGGCTTGAGTTTCAAATTTCAGTAGTGCATCGGAGTTCAAATTTGATGTTCCAAAAAACAAATATAACTAATTACTACATTAGTAGCACATTAATATCAAATGTTAGTGCCCTTGGGAATTGTTCAACACTGCTTCAACAATCCATCTGCATCTCCAACTTCTAATTCCACAATACTTAGTTGCATAGTGAATTTGTAAACCTCACATTCAATTCCAAAGTCGCACTCCATCACCTAGTTCCACTCCAAGACGAAACCAGCTAAAACGTTGAGTCCCACACTTAGATTAGAGAAAATCTCAAAGACCAAAACAGAGTAAAATCTGAAATTCCACTGGATCTAGCCTTCCAAGCTCGAGATTACGCATTGCATCCACAAGAGCATCAACTCTTACAGAATCTGAAACCGGGGTCCTACACTACCTCAACTCTTCCTCATTCTCGCTGTGACTGTGAAATGACCTAAAGCTCGAAAACACCGACCCTACCAATGAAGTTCTCACCTCAATCACCCGAGATTCAAAAGCTGATAAAGAACCGATCGCAGGACCTGATCTTCGCACTCCAACGTCACCCGACTCCAATCCACTCCAATTCCTTACTTACTGTTCATCCAACACTCCTGTTCTACAATACAAACAATCCACAAGAACCCGTCAAACCCAAAGATCAGAGGCTCACCCCATTCTATCAAAAACACCCACTAATTACCCACATTGCGCATCCCAATGCAGCTCCCATACAACCAAGCACCCACACCACACCACACCACACCATCCAGCAGAAGACTCCTCAAAATTCCGTTTTGAAATATTCGCCTACCCATCCATCCATCGCAGCTCTTCCACCCAGTAATTAAAAGAGCCCCACATTGAGCTCGATCGATCGATCGATCGAACAAGAAAGAAGGGATCGTATAAGTACCTGTCACAATTGAAGCTCCCCAATGCGAGATCCGCTGATGGCCATGGCCTGGAAGCTCAACTGGTTGCTGCGAGCTACCATTGGGAAACACATTGATCTCGATCGGTGTGAAGGGAATGCATGGATGGCATGGAAGTCGCCTGTTGTGTGTTGTGTGGTGTTGGGTTGGGACTTGGGAGGGGATGCAGTGAAAGCTCCCTGTTAGAGCGGCATGGCCAGACTGGAGTCGAGGGTGTAAGGATCCAGGGAGAACGGGTTCCAAGGAGAAACAGTAAAGTGTGATTATGAGAAAAGGGAGGAGTGGGAGCAGAGACAGAGAGCGGCTCATCAAGGCAAAGCGAAAGCGGAAGGAAAGCAAGGGAAAGCATGGGAAAGCAAGGCAGGCAATGGGGAGGAGGAACAAAGGGAAGAACGAGGGGGGTAGAGAAGCGTGGTGAGAGAGCCAGGCTGGGGACGGGCAGCTGGGGACGGGCAGTCCAAATTTTTGCCAGAATCTTAACCCTTAATTAACCCTGGAACCCCGACCCTTTAGGGACAGTGATCCCAGAACAGGTTCAGGGAAATTAGCCAAATGTTCATTTTTGGAAGATTTTTTTGAATTTAACACTGAGGGCATGAAGAAATTAAGTAGCAATTGAGCGAAATTTAGCCAGTTCTGGGATCACTGTTTAGGGGTAGTCACCACGGAAATCATCCTTTGGGGTATCGTGTGAATCATTAGGGGTAGTCACGGCTTCTTCACTACGCGAGCATTCTCCACATAATAGTCCCATGGCGGCTTTTCGTTGGCTCAAAGTTGTCTCACTGTCACAGAATGTATTTTTTCTATGAAGTCTTCTCCACGTCCATTATTCTTCTCGAGAGGTGAATAATGGGCATGGAGAAGACTTCGTGAGCGAATTTTTTTTCCCATTTGCTCCGTAGTTTCATTGCTCCGCTCCCCATTTGACAGTTGTTGCCGACTTCAATGTTGTCATCGTTGGAGCCCATGGTGGCAAGAAGTGGTAGGATTTGACTCGGTCCCCAAACCCTTGGGCAAAAACCCCATCCAATCTTCAAGGTAAACCAATTCTACAGTTTTTTATTCTCCATGCTTGGATACAGTAGAAGGGGGTCACGCCTTCTTCACCCACAATTGCTCCCCAATGACTCTTGTTTTCTCTCATTATTGTTTCATTCTTCAGAGAACTTTGAGTTGATGAAGAAGTTGTGACTACCCCTATTTGCTCAATATTGGGGGAGAATTGTTGGTAAACCCATGAGCACCCAACATATGTTTAAAAAAATTCAGATTCTTCTTAACTCATTCCAATCAAATTGTCATCCTAAATGAGATGCATAGAAATTGATCATATTCATTAGTAGTGGAGATAGGCCTGGAGCTGTGGAGAAATAGACAAATGATTTCACCATACCGTTGAAAAGATTATAATAGTCAAACATGGCAATCTTTTAATTTTGGAAGGCTAAATTTGAAGCTTTGGGGTGCTCAAGGGTTAAGGGAGAAGCACCCAAAACCAACAATGTACATAATTAGATCACTTTCTAGACACAGTAGTCATTTTAGAACTCAAATTTAGGTAGACCATAGATAGCTTAATGTTTGTTGACCAAAATGATAAGCTATCTATGGTCTACAAAGATTTACATTTTAGAATGATTGCCTTGTTTAGAAAGTGACACAACTGAGTATGTTGTTGGTTTTGGGTGCTACAACCTTACTTCATTGTTGGTCAATGCCTTAGGTAAATTGATCGGTTGGAATGTGAAATTAAAGGATCCAAAACTAGACAAAAAAATTGGTAGGATTGGCAACCAACCGATCTGCAAAAATACAAGGTAGATAAGTACCCGTTGCTTTCATGAAATTGTCAAATTTTAGCTGCTTGCCATTTCGAATTCAAGGCTAAGGCCAAGTTCAAATTTGAATTATCCATTGTAGTAGACAAGACCCTTTGTCCACTAGATTGTTCATCTTGGTAACTATGGAGGGAAAATTGCCATGTTGTCATTGATTTTGTCCATCTGGTGAATAGTTTCACATTAGAAATGAGATGTCTAGTGAAATTATACTTGAGTTCCTTCAAGGGAAGCTCATTCAGAATTCCTTTCAAGTTGAACAAACTTATTTTGTCTTCTAGACAAAATTTGGGATCACCTCCCAATGTGATCCCAAACTCATCCACTACAACAGGCCTTCATCTTCACTTTTGGCGAGAGTAGGTGATGACATGGCCTTAACTCCAAGTGCCCATCTATTCAATGTCACCTTATTTTAATACAGAAAACTAATGAAATTTGACCAAACTGGAACATGAAATGTGTAATATAATTGTGTCTTGGAATCTCCATTAGAAAGGCTCAAAATCATCATCACTAAAGTTTTTATTGCTTTTCACCTACTTTGTGCCATGAACATAGTTTAAAACATTCTACAATTACAATTTAAGATCATCTTGATAACACTTCAAAAGATCAAGTATGACAAAATTGCGGGGGAGGGGAAAGGTTTTGAATACTTCTACCTTGAAAAGTTATGGCGTCTTTCAATTTGTAATCCTTCTTTGTAAACTCACCCCTTCTAACCCACAATGCACATATATCAACTCTTTTCCTAGATTGCATTTGAATGCTTGTTTAAATTTTATTTCTTTTAGAATGGCAATATGATATAGTTGCATTCAATCTAGTTTTATTCCAAATTGAAATATTGGTCCTACCAACATCCTACCCAAACAAAGCACCAAAGGGCTATTACTTAAGTTTGCTAAACTATATTTGATTCTTAGAATTTAGTCATTGGTTGGGTTTTGTGAAAAGATAAACACTAGACAATAGCTTTTGTCCCATTGGATGTATGCTTCTAAAATTGGTTCTAAAGAAAACTTTATCAAATATACTATGACTTTTTAAGTACCTCTTTCGAAACATAACATTATTCAATGTTCAAAACCATTCTGACTTTAAAAACTATAGAGTATTAGTTGTGGTGGCTTCAAATTTTCTTGACTTCATTCATCTCAAAGGAATATCGTGTACTCAACCTAAAACTATCCCATGGTTGCTCAAAAATTGACAAATAGACCCTATATCGTAGTTGTAAGGTAAATTTGGTGGAAAATAATTCTAGAAATACATGCCAAAGATTTTGAGAATTGTTTTGAAGATGAAAAAAATTGTATGGTGCAAAACAAGATATTGAAAAAATCTCCATTTTCAGCATCTATATAAAAAAAATTTAAATAAATAAATATAGGATATTGATGTGCGGACCATGCATTTTTATTATGGAGTATGTCAATATATACTTCACCTCTAAAGTCCCAAGTGTCTATTCAAGGACAATTGGAATTTGGATTGATGATGAAGTAAGGAAAAGAAACAAATGTTTCTCACAATCTAACACACAATGGAACATTCACCCCCTTTTACCAAATTGTAAATTGATTGAATGCTTGGATCAAGAGTTATGCTATCCAAAAAACTCTAGGTAATTTGGGCAATTTGGACATCTCTTGCTAAATTCATCATCTACTTTTAAATTTGGCATGTATATAACTAACAAGACACAATAGGCAACTTTAAAAAAAATGGTTTTAGTGAGAAAACCTGAAATGCTCCAAGAGGAGTCAAAACTTTGCTAATCCTTTTAGGCAAGTTTGAAAAGAACAACATTTTCTTCTAACTACAAACATTATTATCTTGAAATTTGTGATGTCAAAGTTCTTGAATTTTTTTTTCAATACTCTAAGTGTTTGTTTCTAAGTTTTAATCTTTGGGATTTCAAATGAAAAATTTCTTTATTGCACAAGAAATCATCAAAAAATGACTAGTGTATTGCTAGTTTACTTGACCTCCTTGTAGGGCGGTTTAGAGTAACTTAGTAGACTCCTCATTTGTTTCTAAAATTTGGCATGTGTACCTTTCAATATGTGGTATCAATGTCTTAAAGTCTTGATTTTGTATAGAACAAAAAATTTACTTCAATGGGCTTGAAGTTTGATGACCCTGTCTCACAAGAATGAAAAGAAGTTATTTTTTCACTTCAAACATTATAATCTTTCAATTTACAAAATGAAATAGACCAGAAAAACTTTACACGCATTTCCATAATAGTCTACTACACTTATGTATATTTAAAGTTTAACCCCTTAAGGTTTTTGACTATGTTTTCACCAAAAATGCTCCCAAATTGCTATTTCTAGTACAAGTACCAAATTTTGGGAACACCCCCCCCCCCAAAGAAAAACACTTTTTGGACACATTTAACCGTATAATCTTGTAGTAACTTGGTTTCAGAAGACATGAAAGAAATTTCAGAAATTTCCACCGTGTAGCTTGCAAGTTATCAGCAGTTGAAGTGACAAAAATCCCTTTTTTTGCCCTTCAAAAATCCGGGTAGCAGCACTTTACAAGGTCAAATCATTATGAAAAATGTCTAAAATGGTTGTAACTCTTTGCATTCATTTTTCAAGTCAAGTTGTCTACATACTTGAAAAATTTTAGATCATGTGGAATTATACAACATATAGGAAAAATTAGTAAGTAGAAAGAAGTAGAGAATGATTCAAAATACTAAATTGTTAACAATTTAGTTATGGAATTGAAAAATGCCAATCCCAATAGCTGTAATGTTTTAATAAACAATCTACACCTAACTTTTGGGGTTTTCCAAAAATGTTAAAAATTGAGTTAAATAAAGGTCTTTAAAGTTTATTTTAGAGTGGAGATTTTATAACTACCTGTAAAGTATCCTCAACTAAAATTCCTTATAACTTTCATCTCATAAATCAAAATTGAATGATTCAAAACTTTCCACTTATATATATATATATATATATATATAGAGAGAGAGAGAGAGAGAGAGAGAGAGAGAAAACCAATTTCAAATTTTTATTTAAAAAAAAAGTGATTCTTTAAGAATTGTTTTTTGTTGTATATGTTAGAAATCTTCTACTCCCTACTTGTAACATATAGAGAGAGACAGAGAAATTTGATTATAAGCCATTTCAATCTAAAGGTAATCTCAACTTGTAAATTGTGTAATTATTTCAATGCAATTGAAATTTTCTTTCAACAAGTGCAAAATAAAGGAGTATAAAGGGAAAAAATCCATATATTAATAATTAAAAATTGAAGTGACTATATGATTAGAAAAACCTGATGACTAATTCAAAATTAGTTTGTTAGATGTGGGAAAAAAACGTTTGCCTCCTGAAAACAAAAGATGCAAATCTAGAAGGAAATTAGTGGGGTCAAAAATCAACCAATGCTCCAAAAAAATTGGAGGAATTTTTACCCACCTTTGTTTTCAACATTTGGTGGATTTTAACTGCCATAGGATAATTCCTAGTCAAAGCCAAATGGTCAAGGTATCAACCTAAGATGGCAGGGGTATCATCCTTTAGGGGTAGGATATCCAACAATTGGGTGGTTATTAGGGAATTAGGATTTATAAAAGACCTTCCATGTTGGGACTCCCATCAACCAAGGTCTCGCTTCTCGCCTCCCATAATGTACCTCCCTTTCTTATGCATTCGCCATTGCTTTACACTCCTCTTATTGCATTGTTGCTCCCAAATCTCCACTCACCCCATTATTGCTTAGCTTAAGTATATTGCTCTTCATAGTTGGCTATAGTTGAGTAGACACCCTTGTCTTGTGGAAGAATTCCTCTATGTTTTGACATTTATATAACAATACTAAGTGGTATCTTATAGGGACAACAAAAGAACAATTTGAAGAAGTTGAAAACTTTTATTCCTAAACTTTGTTGATCTCATGCAAACTTTTCATTACTATTCCCAACTCCATCTCAAATGAGTTGGGAGGATCCTTGGCCTTTCAAATGGTGACAGGCTATGCCAAGTTCAATTCTTGCGAAGGATACAATATTGATTAGAGCTTTCAATTTGGAATTGATTTTTTAAAATTTTATATATTATAGGAATCTAGCAATTTTGCCAATGCCAATTTCAATTAGGAGGAAATTAGTCAATGAGAAATGGCTATAATGCAAAAATTGACATTTTAAGTATTTTTTAATGCTTGAGAGGATGCAACCAATGACCATGGGAAAAGACAAAAAAAGGGTCCATTTTCATGGAAGGAGGAAATGAGCTAAGAGGAGCTTTGATTGGTGTGAACCAATGATCCTAGAACAAGTTTAGAAAAATTAGCCAAATGTTCATTTTTGGAAGATTTGTTTGAATTTAACACTGAGGGCATGAAGAAATTAAGTACACTAAATAGTGAAATTAGGTTGCCTTAACAATTAGATTGACTTACCCCAAGAAAAGTACTTTACAAGCCATTAAAGTCAACAAAAATTTCTACATATACTTCCATTTGTATACATGAAGGTTCATAAGTCCCAATAACAACAATATCTAATTTAAGAGTAGTGTGATTTTGTAGAGTAATAGCAAATATTTCTATAGTGTGTGGCAACCTAATTTCACTATTTAGTATAGCAACCGAGCAAAATTTAGCCAGTTTTGGGATTGCTGGTGTGAACTGAATGTGGCCACAGACTCACCGACATCAATTAAACAAGTGTTTCATGTCTCCCTCATTTACTGCAACTCTGATTCATTTTTTTTTCATTTTTTTTCATTAAGCAGATGTTCATCAGAAACCCTAAAAAAAGAAACGCATTCACACCAAGTGCTTAAAATTGCTAAATAAATTCAATTAAAGTGGCAGGATAGATATCAATGAAATGAATGACAAGTTGATAACAACAAGGGGGGGGGGGCATAACTTAAGTTATAATTAAGCTTAATTTAGATCTTCAGTTCATGTGCAGATATGCTTTGCATGAGCTGGAGGTGACAAATGAAAACATGTCTCCACTAACTAATTAAAAGGTAAATGCATCCCTATTATCGCCACCAATAGCAATGGACGGAACATTGTTACTATCATCATCGAAAAAAATATAATTATAAATCTTAAGTTATTGGCAAGTGAAAGAGGGTTCCAAGGCACATTAGATTGCATTGTTTGAACATTGAATGAATAAACTATGGATTTTATAAGTATTGTTGAAAAGTGTACCAAAAATTACTAGAAGAAATTAATTTGCATTCATCTACATGATGTGTTTTTGTTAAGTAACACAAAATTGTGTTGAAAGTAACACCATTTTTGTAGTATTTTAGTCACAATTTTGCAAATTTGGGTTATTTCCAACACAATTTTGTGTTAACAAAAACGCATCAAGTAGATGAACCCAAATTTCTTCTAGTGAATCAACCTTAGGAGGTACAAAACAGAAAGTTGGGATTGATGTCTAGATTGTATACATTTGGGCAATTAGGTAGATGCACCCATGCACCCAATTTTGTCATCATATTCAAATGTAGTACATTCTAGGAAGAAAATGTGCACTATTGGTACATGAAGGAGGAGTTTTTGAAGGGATGGGAATGGGTGTATCTACCTTGTTTGGTTTTAGTGTTGCTTCTTGGCCCAAGTGTATGTAAAACATTTTTGACAGTGATGAATTATGCATATGGATGCATATTGTACCATCAAAAGAATGTATCCATTGTAAAACCATCAAAGTATGTAAACATTTTTGGAAATTATCGTGGCTATTTAAGATTAGTAAGATGACCTTTGTATAACACTTTTCTCTTGGTTTTGCTAAGGACTTAGTAGCATGTATAGGCTTTAAGACATAATGGTATGACTTCAAAATTTGTACTTTGTTGGAAAAATACAATTTGAAATTTTCATATTTTTTATATTGCTTCTGATGTGTAAATTTCTTTTGACACTTTTCTCAGTACCAACTTAGAAATTGTAGTGATAGTAGGGTTGGCTTACTGTAACCCCTAAAATACTGAATGAAGTTCAACTACTGTTAAAGGCTGCAAGTTACTATAAGTTCTTCTAAGTTCTGGGACTGTGGGAACTCGGCCACTGCAGCTAGTTGACGTGGCTAAAGTTTGACCATGTTAGATAATAATAAAAAAATTAATTAATTTTTTAATAATTTCAAATTCTGGCCAGGACTGTTTGGTTCCCAACACGGGGAATCAACGTGAAATGGCCTTTGAAGGCTGCTCAAAAACACCTAATGACAATTGCACTTAACCAATTATATGAAAATTTGGATAGGTTTGTATAAAGTCAATCTTGAATGGATCTTCTCAAAATTTCAACACAAGGTACGGAAATGGATTATTTGCAAGAATCCACTTTTTCATTGGGCTCTAGAATCAAAAGTTATATTACCCAAATTCTTTTACATGGCATAAAAATACATGTGCAAAATTCCTTTTTTACTTCAAAAATTTGACAAGATATTGATAACATAATGCAATCTGCAATTTTCTAAAAAACAACAACTAGATACAATACAAAAAATTTATTCCACGAAGAGTCAAGGGGTGTTGATTGTCACAAGTCAAACCCTAAGAATTTTTCTCTCTTTTTAACCCCGTAAATATTGTGGGATAGTCTAGATTTCCAAACTTGTAGAAACACGTGATAAAATGCAACTTAGAATGATAATTTAATGATGAATTTCAAGCAAAATTTATAAGATATGATACATAGATCATATCCACATAATTAGATCAATTGTTGCACTAATCAATAATTACATTTCAATAGAAATTGAAACCAAAAATTGAAAATTCTTTCTAATATTGACAATAAACTGAGTAATTGTAATTTTCACAAGATTTTCTTGTTTGAATTCAAAATATTAAGTTCTACATGTGGTGATTTAAAAAACATCATTTTACTTATTATTGAAGCGATTTTTGAAGGGTCAATTTTCAACTTAAAAAGTTAGTTTTTGAAGTTAAGCATATTTGAACTTCAAGAGATTTCTAAAAAAATAAAGTTGTGAAAAAATCTTCACCATACAAATGCAAAGAGTTCTAACACAAAGTTTACAATTCATTAGATGGATTAAAAAATAAAGATTAACTATGCTTGAGATATATTAAAGCTTGAAACGGTACTAAAAGAGAGTTTTGAACCCCTAAATATGCATTATTTCCAAAAAAAATATAACGATGAGGTAGTGTATTCAAAAGATTTTCTATATATGAATTATTTTATATTCATAAGAATTTATTACAATTTTTTTCAAAATTATCATTTAAATAAAAGTAATCTATATGTACATTATATAATAAAATTGCACTCTATATTATAAAGTCAATGGAGCATCCACACTGACAAACAAAATTGAGTACAAATTTGAAACATTTTCATTCAAACATCCATAACATAAGCATCAATGGACAAAGTCCAAAAATGTATATACAAAACTTGTAGTGTGTGACATACTACACATTACCATGGAAGTTTGAAGAAAAAATTAGTTGTGATTTGAATTCCAAAAAAAATTCAAATATTGTGAGAACCAACATCATTTGCATGTTTATCAAATTGTTGATATTTGGAATTCTATAAATGTAAATTTCTTTCAATTTTTGTGTACAACAATTTGAAATGATGTATACCAACATGCCAATGCACAAAGAGTTTTTTTGGAGTTCTAAGAAAAAATTGACAAAAGATAAAGTAATTCCAAAAATGTTGAACAAAACCAAGTTTTAGACATGGCTAACTTTGAAATTAATTTTCTTTCAAATCACAACTAATTTTTTCTTCAAACTTCCATGGTAATGTGTAGTATGTCACACACTACAAGTTTTGTATATACATTTTTAGACTTTATCCATTGATGCTTATGTTATGGATGTTTGAATGAAAATGTTTCAAATTTGTACTCAATTTTGTTTGTCAATGTATAGCTTGAAAACACCCCTCAATCACCTATTTATGTTAGATGCACAATTTTAGGCTAGTTCTTTGAGCGGTATTTTTTTTTCAAAATTTGATTTTTAATCCACAAAAGATCAATTTTTCCTTTTTATTCATATTCCAGATTATGATTACTACTACCAAAGTATTTTGCAAGGAAAATGATCCAAAAGATGATTCCACAAAACAATTGTACTATTTGTAGTAGTTGGTCCAATGTTGATATTTTAGAAGTAACTTAAAATTAAAATTTGAAATTTGAAAATAAAAGGAAATAGATTCAATCTTTAGACATTTAAGGAAATTGTACCCTAGAAAGATCAATCCCAAAATATATTTTTAAATGCGAGAACGAAGAAAGTGCAAAATTTGAAAAAAATGGATACAATGACATTTAAATCATCAATAAATAGAAAATTTCAAACTATCAAAAACTAAAACTTATCTAATTTTAAGAACTTTTTGAAGATGAAATTCAATAAAGGAAATGGAAATCAACCATATTTGGATGTCCAAAAATACACATAAGAATTTTCTTTGTACAAAGCTAGAGGGGATCATATTTACTATTTTTAGGTGTACTTTGCATAATCACTTCATATCAAAGTGAAAACATGGCCCTTGAGTGTTCTATATTTTATGAGTATTAGACATATGACTGTCTCAATTGACAACTCAACGCAATGTTGGATACAATGTTTAAGAGGTTTAACTAGTAGATTAGTATTTAATCCCTATCTATCCTACTAGAAAATTATTAGAAGATACATAGAATATAAACAACTATTCTAGTATACCTTTGAAATATTTGAAGATCTTTGGAAATATTCAAAGGTTTTTGAATGTCTAGTATACTATTAAACACATTTTTGTTGAACATGATACTTGATGTCAAAAGTCTAATACGATGTGTAGTACAAAATATATGTCAAACAAGACAATCTAGTTACAAAATTACTAGTATTGATGATTCATCATTAAATCTTTTTGTCTTTTCCACAAAACAAGTGATGCTACAATTTTTCCCATTGTATTAGAAAATCTAAAATCTAAAAATAGAAATTGTCTTTTATAAACTCTTTGAAGTTGAATTTGCAATATTTATTTTCTAAAAATCATTAAACATTTTAAAAATTTGACCATTTCGATCATTTTAATCCTAATGCTTGACATTTTTTGTTTTAATGCAAAATTGAGTATAGGTATGGAATTTATAATTTATAACAAATTTGTGAGGTCCTATACAATCATGGATTGATTTCAAATTTGGAAGGATACAACTTTTTTAATAAATTTTCAATGCAAGACAAATGTATATTGCATCAATTACTATCAAAACTACTAGTATACCTTTTGGTACCTTTTTTCTTATTTAGTTTTGAAGATTCAAAGTTTATAGTCATAGATGAGGGAGATCTTGATTTGAGATCCTAAATCATCATCAATTTTGTAGAATAGGCCAAATTCTTAGAGTCAAACATTGTGACATTTATCCATACAAGATGTGAAAACTAAAATTTATGTAGATATTTTTTTCAAGCAATGTGCCTTGAAAGCAACTATATTTGTGGAATTCCACCAATTGAATCAAGTTGTTCACGTTAACCATTCACCTAAAAACCTTGAATTAAGTGTGCAAGATTCAAAACTCAAAATGTGGGCCACTAGAATTTCAAGATATATTCTTTTTTTCTATTTTTTCTCACATTTTTAAAAATAAATTGAATTGACAGTGATCGCATTAAATACTTGAATGTAGTATTTTTTGGCACACCTCTTTAATTGATTTGTCTTTTAGCTATAACTTTTGCAACATGGCTCCAAAAGACTCAATATACACAAGAAAGGTATTTGTGACTATTATACACTTTGGCTAATTCTATTTTTCAAATTTTTTTACTTTCTATAAATAGACCCCAATTTTAGATCACACTTTCAAAATGAAAAATTTCCACTTTTTTATTTAATTGAAATAGCTTAAATAGACATCTTCATCTTCTATTCAATTTCCACATAAGATAACTATAAAGTCCTATAATATTTACGTTGTTGTACATCCTATTCATGTTGTTCCTATCAAATGAATTATGGAATCTAGAAGATCACAATAGTGAATGTGGAATTTAAGGGCAAGGCCTAGGTGATGAAGAACATTCCAAAATTCCTAGGCCAAATTCACTTTTGGGAGAAGTCATGAAAGGATAGAGTACTATTTTTTTTCTAAGAATTCCAAAAGCCAACCGAGCCAACTTTGGCTTGTAAGGGTGGTGATCAAGGGTTGGGATGCTTACTTCAATTAAATTAACTATTGTAGAGGCTTACTTGTGTAAAAGTTGCAAGGACTTCAGAATAGGGAGAGAGTGACTATTTTTTTGTCATTGATATTTCATTCAAAAGGGACAAAAGATAGTTGTAAGAATGACATGCCTGTTTTTGTAGTGTTTGGGCATTTAGGGGGAGTATCATAAACTTAGAATTTTTTTACTGAAAATAGAAAAATAATGGCCAAAGTATACACCTTTAAGAAGAAGGTACCCTAGGAAGATAAAGCATAGAGAAATTCTCTTAGTAGGAGAACTAGAAATGTATAGAATCTCAAGAAAATAGGTACTTTAATGTTTTATTTTGTAAGAAATAGAAAAAAAAGATTACAAATAAACTAAAAATTGGAAATTTATGAGGACTTGATGGTGATGAGATATCACCAAAATAATGATCTTAAAACCATCTTCAATGTCCAAAAGTATGAATGCTAGGAAGCCCTATTTGCATAAATGGGGAGAACATAAAATAATATATTTTTAGATTTCCCTTAGTAAGAACATATCCATTTACTGTGGGAATAGACTACAAAAATTTCAGCTTTAGATGATTTAGATCATGCGGGTACTCCAAAGTACTCCAAACCCTTGAACTGTCCATTTTTTTTAGTACAACTAATTTTCTTGTTTGGTGGAAACTTCTTCCTCTTAGTCCGTGTAAAGAGGATACATCTCAAATCACACCTCCCCCAAACTGCCATCATCACTTTGTATACATCTCCAAAATCAACATGTACCTATGTGGAAGAAAGTAACAATTTTAGAACCTCCCTCCAAAAATTTGACCCTTCATAACTTTTGCATATAGTATCCAAATGCCCCATTCTTTGGTACATTGAAACTTTCTTTCACTTGCCAACAAGAAAATATGAAAATTTGACCAGCCTAATAATAGTAAATATGAAAAATTTTAAAAAAAAAAAAAATGATAATTTTGGGGGTACCCATCTTAATGCCTTCGTATTCTCAAAGTGAAAAAGAAAGAATATATAAATAATTTTTTCAACAAATATACCGTCCATTGGGCGGATTCAGAAATCAGAATGTTATTATTAATGACAATATAAATAACTTATTCTACCTTCACTTATTATTGAAAATGTGAGTGGAGAATGAATAATTATGCTTTAAAATTTAGAATGAATTCATTGAGGAACAAAATAAGCAAACGAATTTCCATCTCGGATCTCAATACCGTACTAGAATGTCAACTGGGTTTTAAAGACAATTTTTTTTTCCACCATTTGTTTTTAGAAAAGTGAGAAGACAATTAATTCTTTCCTTTCTTAAACAAATGGTTAAAATAAATTCCAGGGACCCCAAAGGATACATCACTGAAGTTGAGGCGCTCTGTTCCAGAAGCGACCCTATTCTAAAAGTGACCACTAATTAACAATGAGGTATATTTTTCTTTCTTCAATGTTCCAATAGTGTACATTTCAGGAGGTGGTCACTTTTACTGACCACTGTGTTTCAACTTCAAAAAGTCGTAACTAATTCCATGAAGGTCCAAGCAAATTTTTTTTCCATCCCTACTATTCCTTTCACTAGAAAAAAACATTAGAGAAAGTTTGGACTCTCCGGAGGGCTGCCAAGAAGTGCCGGTAGGGACCCTCACTGTATTACATTTATTTTGTTTGAGGAACTTTTCCCCTATTTCTGCACTTCATCACTTTCAAATGTCAGAGCATTAACTGTCAAGTACTATTAGTTAGGGTTGTGACAAGTGTTGTTTTGATACTTGAAAGCACCTTTGAAGCACCTCCCTCTGACAATTGTGGAATAGAAAACTGAAATATACTTTTGGAACTCTCGATATTCACACAAGGTGAATCTTTGTTTTGTTAGAAAATTCCCTCTCCTGAGTAGCTTCAATAGGTTCCAGAAATAGACTGGTTTGTCAAACCCTACAGCCCTCCGGAGAGTCCAAACTTTCTCTAATGACTATGTTCACTCCTTTATTTTCTATTAGACTACGTTTCCTAAAGAGAGTCTTAAATACTTCTCACATTGAAATTTTGACAATTGGAAAATGCAACAAGTATGTCAACTTGTTACTCTACAAGATCCTACTTTAAAAATTATTGAGATCTGTTTCATGGTTTCACCTAACTAAGAATTTACCATTGAAAATTTGATGAAGAGACATTGTGTCATCTTAGTCCTTATGGGATTTAGCCTAGAAGGATGGGTGTGATTTTTAGCCTCACTTTCCATCATTTTGTTTGCCACCATTTTACAACTAGATATGAAGGAAATTTTGATTTATTTGTTTTTCAAAGATGAGATCATATGTCTAATACAAGTCATAAAATTTTCTAACTTTCTTGGAAAAAGTTGAAAATACTATGAATTTCTTAAGAAAAAAATGAAGAAAATTCATACCAAACACAAAATATACTCAAAAAGTATGAAAATTTCACGATAGATGTATATTATAGTTCATAACATCATGGTATAAACCAAAGTTATCGTGTCACTTTAAAATTAGGAAATCAACAAACCATGGTTATAGGCCCAAAGTTCATATTGCTATATACAATATTGAAATTTACAAATTTTTCAAATTTTTCAATTGGTGTAGAAACTGCACTTGATAAGCTTCATTTCATAAGTTGGACTCAAATTAAAAAATTATCGTTTTTATGGATAAAATTCACATCAAGTGTAAATATCAAGAAATGGTCAAAAAACACTACAAGGGTGATTCGTGGATTGAGCATCTTCTTCTATAGAAATGTCAATAATACCATAATGAGGGAATTTCAACTACTATTCACTAAAAATGTACTCAAGCAACTTAAAAAAAATCGGATGAAATTTTATTTTTCTTCCATTCTACAATCTCATGTGAAGTCATCCAAAAGATAAAAAAAACATCCACAATGTCCTTTTGAGGTTAAGGTTAATGCATGGTTGTTTGGTCAGAGCAAGAATATAGATAAAATCTTAAGTAGATGTGGGATTATTGAAAATAGAAGAGATGATGTGAAGGAGGTAATTGTACCAAATTGAAGAATGAGTGATAGACAATGAGTGTGCAAAAAATTAGGATGATCCACCATTGGTAATGTGAGAATTTAGAGTTTCCTAACAATGTTATTGAATTTGACATATGTGAAATGCACAAATACAAGCATGTAACACTAGCAACCTTATAAAAGATCACTTCAAGGATCTTTGGATTTGGTAGACATTGGTCTTATGATTTATATAAATCAATCAACACCAAAAATACACCTTCTATGTGTAAAAATACATGCTTAATATGAGAAATACTCAAAATGGGCATATCCAAAATCTTCTACTCAAATTGACATATGTTCAGATGTGCTTCTTTTGTGATTAACACCTATATAGGGGTAGTTAAAGCCAATGTCTACAACAAAAGATGGAAAAAGACTCGGAAAAAGCACATTTTTGACCATTATACTTGAGAGTACTAAATTCATTTCTATACACAGTGCAAAACACTATATTTCTATATGACGGTTTTTTAGAAAGTGCCTATCCACTTGTGCCATATTTGTACTTGTTTACCCCCCAAAAAAAACACAATGAATGTTGTTCAAAATGTAGAGGTCACACATCTTTTATAACTTTTTCAAGGTATTTCTATGTATTATATAGAGATTGACAAATTATTTTCATAAATTTTATGGAGATCTAGAGATTATAAGGAGACATAGCAATGTATAAATGCACATGTGCAATTGTAGCATGCATTTGTATTTTTGAGATTGGATTGCTCCAATTCATTCTCTATCAAAAAAAAAATAAGAGACCTCCATTTCCTAACTCTCCTCTAATTCCTCTCAGATTATGAGCTATCTCTATTTTCTTCACCCCAAAAACTACCTTTTGGTCACCTTAGGCTTTGAAGTGTTAGGAGAACTTGACTTTGTTTTTTTAGAAAATTACAAATGATGAATATAAAAGACAAATCAAAACACTCAAATTATATGATGAGTAATTTCTTCTTAATTGGAGTAAGGATGTAGAGAATGAAAGGTCAATTAAAGGGACTATTCAAATTCTTATAGGTGATGATGAAGTATAAATAAATGAATTTTTTAAGGAAATTAGGCACAAGTTGTGAAAAATATAACTCCTTTGTGGAAAAAAAATAATTCAATTGGATACCTGGATCAACAATTGTAATGCTTTGAAAGAACTTGAGCAATTTGGGTACCTTGTGCCCAAATCCTCATTCATTTTAAAGATTGGCATGAGTTTGTAACTAACATGATGTAGTGTACAACCACCAATTGAAAAAGAACTAGGCTTAGTGGAAATCTCACTCAAAGAATCTTGAATCAAATTCTACTAATCTCTTACACAAGGCATGAAAAAATACATTTTCTTCAATCTTTGAACGCTATAATCTTGCAATGTGCATAGTCAAAGTTTTGGAAAAAAATTCATATATTCTAATGTTTGGATCTATGATTTCACCATTTAGAATTCAAAAACAAATAAATCCCTAGTGCATAAGAAGTCAATGGAAATGGCTAGTATGTTGTCATTTTGCTTGACCTCTTCATATTACATGGTAATGTAGATCTCTCAATGCTTCACAATTTTTGGATATGTGTATTTAAGAAGATGTAGTACTCAATTGTATAGACACTCAATTGTAAGTGAAACAACAATCTCATTCTAAGAGGGCTCAAAGTTTGTTGACTTTGTAGAAAAAAAAATACTTTTCACTCCCTTCAAAATATTAATAATCTTGCATGTTGAATAGTCAACTAGTCTAAAATATTTTTCACACATTTTCACAGTGTTCTATTGCATTTCTATGTGGTTGTAGTTAAATACACAATTTTCTTTTCAATTCACCAAAAAATGGCAATTTTTGACAATTTCTTATGAAAAGGACTCCTAGGCCTTTCAAAGTTAGTAGAAGACACACTTAAATTCTTTAAATTTTGATTACCTTATTGGCTTTGAACCAAAATAGAGAGGCTTTGCATTGACCAATCCTGCATCTACTATGATTGTGAAGTACTTTGCATAACCCTTTTCTTGAAAATTGAGCCAATGTTATATTTGCTATAAATGAAAGCCCTTTCTATTGTATAGCCATTTATTTTTTGAAGTTGAAGGTATTGCCTTGACAAAATCTATATTTGTATTGAATGTGCAAAAATTTAAGTAAGTCTTTACTTGGAATGTGAGCCAATGCTATAGCATACTACAATCTAATATTCTTAAATATATCAAAGAACATAATATTGTATAACATAAAATTAATTTTCTCCTAAGCATAAGCCCCCCCAAAGAGAAAAATCCCTATGTGGGATACTTAGAGGGACGTCAATTTAATACAACTAGAAAGCATGTATGTAAGGATAGTCTAGGCAATAAATAAAACTGAAAAAAATTATTTTACTAGAAGGCTCCATTTATATTGGGGAAGGCAAAGGAATCCTAGTACTAGGTCAATAATATTATGAAGGATGCTGGATAGAACACTTACACTAACAATATCCTACTCACTAACCATCAATTTAATCTCCATAATGAATTGAAATATTTTCATTTCAAAATCTATATGTTCAAAACTTCTCAGAGCATTGAGGCTTGTTTATTATCTATTTCATTTATTTTTAAATGCTATAAAACTAAAGAATAAAATATTGTACCCACATTGTAGATTTATACACTATCTAACAAATTTTTCCTTATTTTTCGTTTTTTTCATTAGAATAAACAATGTGACATTCATTTTCAAAGTTCAACTAAAGAAAGCATCCATAATTAGGACACCTATAGAACAATAGGGATATTCATAAAAACATCCCCACTAGTTGTGCTCCCTATCCCTATTCCTATCATGATGTATTTCATATGGATAGGGAAGATCCCCTCCACTTAGGGCCTCTATACCTAAAAATTAGAGGGAAGGGGTCTAATTCAATACAAGGGAGTATATATAAAGAATTCAAAATCACTTGTTTATATACCAATGATATTCATATCACCTTTTTGTTTACCATTGGTATACTCAAGCCAACCACTAATGCCAATGATAGTAATATGATGGTAATCATGGCTTTTTTTTTTTTGGCAAAATTTTGCCCAATTTGTTAGAATTTGACCATTGTAAAATTGTCCCTCCAAAATTTGGCCTATGTAGTGAAGTCAACATAGGGGACACTAGTCCAAAAAAAAAGCCCTGATGATAATTTATTGAGCAACATTGGTAGGGAAGAGCATTCCCTATCCCCATATCTGGTCCCCCTTTATCCAAAGGGGGATAGGGATAGAGTAGAATTTCTTGTTGGGGATGCTCTAAATCAAGCACAACTTAAACTGAAATAAATACAAGCAACATACAAAATGGAGAATTCCTAGAATAACACATATTCAATGACTTCTTCCCAAAGGCCTTCTCATCATGCCTTTTTGCACCATTCATACTCATATTTGAAGTGTTGAAATCTAGGCACATACCTTAGTATTACTAAAAAATGCCCTTGGCAAAGATGGTGAATAGACTTGATTACATGACTTTTGGATGAGTGCAAATTCGGGTGATTCCAATACAGCAGTACCGTACATCAAATCCTCACATTACAATGGAACAGAAGAGAACAAATTGTAATTGTTACCGAATGAGAGCATGGCCAGCGTGGCCCGCAGGAGCTGGCCTCAACGCAACTTGACAAGCTCTTGCCTCTTTTTCCTCCCCACCGTCGCTCTTGGAACGGCCACTTCCAAAATGAACCCGGCCACTCAACAGTAGCGAGCCCTTTCAATAACTCCAAACCAGAGATTGTGGAAAATCTTTGTCTAAATATGACTTTGCGCAGTAGTTTTGGGACGAAGCAGATGCTACAGTAGAACGAGATGATCAGCGAGGAACGGTGAGGGGCTGGGAATTTTTCTCGGGCCTTCACCGCACAAGGGCGCGTCAGTTTGCAAGGGCCACGGTGGCCATGCTCTGATACATTTCCATAAGGGCGCTACAGTAGTACATTCACAAGCCCACGACTTGTCGAGGTGAAAAAGAGTATGCAGTTGAATCTCTGAATCACCAGGCTCAATACAAGATTTCGGTTCTATCCTTAAATAATATTGTCGCCTGCAAAAAGGCCCCCAAAGTTGAGGAAGGTCTCCCTAATAACTAACCAACTCTACCAATTGTTAAATAAGTATTTACAACAGAGCTCTTCCAAATCTTCAACACGAGGTTCAGGATGAAATCCTGTATTAATGGGAAAAGGAGGAGCAATTATATTTAAATGCCTCCACAGTCCACAGTCTTACGTCCACAACCAACAGCATCCCTTCAAGATTTGAATTGTACAGCTGAAAAAGACGTTCACTTACTCCAGCTGCAACTGTGCGCCGCGTAATGATAAGTAGGAAACCATCCTCGAACCCTTCTTTACAGGTTCGCAGTAGATACATTGTCTTCTGAATACAAGGTACGCCTTCGCAAAGTCCTGCGCGTCGTAGGGTCACACAAAGTGTGCTGATATCTCGTCAGATGAGCTGCTGCTCAGCAAAGAAACTTCCCGTTGCAAGGTGCACGTACTTTCCCTACCGCGTCCCACAGTAATTGACCATTCATGAAAAAACCCAGTTGCAGTGACTACAAATATTCTGGCTCTGCAGCATAACGCAAAATGATCAAAATATATCTCACAATAGACTGTCCAACTATTTGCGCCACGTACAGTAAAGCACCAACTTGCAGCAAGAAACAATCATACAGCACATGTGCAGATTAAAAGATATCATACCAGTATCCCTCTGAAGGACAGAAATGGCATTCAGATGCTACCTCTCTAAGAGACTCAAATGAACAGGTCAACAAATACACGAACATGCAATAGCATCTCCTCATACATACGTGATCAAGACCCACTCATCCAACAGAATATTCATAAATTCCTAGAAAGTGTTTGCTGAAGTGCAGAAACCTTACTCACCGTTCAAAGCAACTGGCATATTCTAAGTAAACTTGCTTGCAATCTTTTCAAATGGGTCGTACAACTAATGCAAGCGGACCTCTCCTACAGTCATGGAAAAAGAGAGTGAAATGTTGTGATTCACCTGTTGCTCGAGGTGGCAGCAGGCACTACATCTCCATCTTCTCCGGCATCTTCCAAATGCGCAGCTATAGCACAATGGCTGTCGCAATTGAACGCAATGAGAGACTTAGAAGAGCTGCAGACAATGTTCCTCAAACGAAGTACCACTAAAATAGCATATAACGAGAATCACTCCCGATGCGCAGTCATTCCTATGCGAATAATTTTTAACCTTGATTTGATTGTGATGGTCATGAATTAATTGCAGTGCGTACTCAAAGTCTTGACGACATAAAACCCTAAGTGCCCCAAATGGCCATAAAGTTGCCGCTTCTAAAGTTATAAGAATTGAAATTAATCATTTAGGAAGTTTTTAGGAAACCTGCACCAAGAGAAAGAAGAATTCATACCCCACATTCTTGAATGAGACAATAATATTTTGAAAGCTTCTGTAATTGACTATTCGCATACAAAGTGAAATTTCAATTTTTTTAATTGGGCCCTTTGGGTTTGAATTTACGTCCATTGAAATACTGCTTACGGAGATCTAATAACTGAAGTCTACTCCCAATAGGTGCAAGCAGTTTGAAGAGCATACCTGCGGATATTAGGAGGAGATCCGTTCTTGATTGTAACAAAACAGCGCTCTGATTCAACCATGTCACTCATAGAGTTTGGTATTACTGATGCCAGCAGACCGGCAGCCATGCCATTACTGTATTCAGGCAAACATTAAGATTTAGCATAAAGACCCATCGAAGTACAGTTCAATGCACCAGAGACACATAAGCTCATCATGGGTGCTTCAGAAGACTACATTTGTTCTTACCTTGATTGACCCAGGCTGCCTGTCGAATCCTCGTTTCTGAACAAAGAAATATAAGATATTTCCTATCAGTTTCACCATGCGAACATCCACTTAAGCGGTCCGGAATTCCCCTACTTCTTACTCCCATCACACAGTTACTGATTTGTACCAAAACATGAGAACTTTCCAATAAAAAGTGCAAACAGTGGTTCTAAGCAGAAGATAATCGGCAACCAAAAAACCGACAGGGCAACTCTGCCATGTGAAAACAGAAAAAATAGGCTCACTGGCAAAAGATATGGAGAAGTTGGCATTTAGTCTACACACTCCTGCCTTCACGAAGGAGAATCCCAGAAAATGAGGTGCTCCCTATCAGTAGAGTACACCTCTGACACTACTACACAACAAAGCGAGAAGAACTCAGCTTACCGAGATCTTGCAAGGATCCCCAACTTAAACACGTGGATGGTACCAGAAGCACATGAAGCAGCAAGTAGTTGTGGAACTTGAGAAGGTGGCCCAAAGGACAAGGAGTAAATTGTGGCAGGATAACTTCCACGTCGGAAAGTGTACGCCTGCAAACGTTCACATGAGCAATGAAGATTGAGGTGGAGAATACTAAAACCATTGGGACACGCTCTCGTCACTTATAGTAACCCTGTTACCAAATGCAACTCATCTACAATTAGTTGGACCTATCAGTAGGAAAAGCATGTCTTAGGTAAATGTCTACGGCCACTGATATTTCCATGGAAATGGAGTTATCTACTGTCACTACTAGAGGTCTACAACTTACCAATTTCAAATTTGCAAAGGAAATTCATACATAACGGTAAAAAATTTGATCTCAACAGATTTTGGCTATTGTACCCAAAGATCTCTCCACAGCTCAGGTCCCAAAGATCACACTCCTAGATATGTTTAAATGCTCAAAGTGATGCAAATGATATCCTATACCATAATGACAGCAATTGCACACGAATAGCCCAGAGAAGATCAAGATCAAGATCATTTCACCTTGGAGGCTTGAGGTATGCTGTGAACCCTAATTACTGTGCCTTGATCAGAAGCTGTGGCTAGAAGCAAGCCATCTGAGGAGAAAGCCATGGCTGCCAAGGGTGACTTATGTGCTTGAATCTGCGAAATCCAGAAGTTATTCCCATCAGTTATATGGAAGAACTCAAATATGAACTTAAAAAAGCTACACGATTCATTCTGTTTACTGTCATCCATGATATAATGGAACATCCAATTAACGTGCCATAGAGTAAATGAATTACGTTTTGTTAACTGTGTACTGCGAGATCACCATAAAGAATAAATAGTAATGAATATTCACTAAAGCAACAAGCGTCCAGTCAACCAGTGACCAAGACGAAATTCAAAGTTCAGTAATCATCAATAGGTACACAAATTCATGGCAGATGTAGTGCTCCATAGGATTACGAGATAGTGAATCATACACTAAATAGAATAAACATTGTAGCCTGTAAAAAACTGATGGGAACCGAGAAGTTTCGATCGGCAAGGCATCCACAAGCACTCGATATGATGCGATACTATAGAAAAAGATATTTAAACTATGGCAGAAGAATTACATGTAGCTTAATTACCTGACAGAGGGCATGGAGATCCAATGAGTCAAATACCAATACTGACCCACTGGACGTGCTCGCCGGTAAAGCCAAGTAGCAGTTTTCTTGATTTGGAGACAGTGCACACAAGGCTACAGAACAGAACATGCGCAGGAGATAAACAAAGGAGTCAAAAGGCAACTCACAGCACCTTATTGTGAATCCTCACGAAGTATAACTTCAAAGACACAAATCTTGTGACAAATTAGTCGAATCACACTAGTTAGCTCTAAGGCCAAAGTAGGTAATACTTCCACTAATCACTAGTTATTGAATGATTCGTGATTCCGACATCCCCATTACAACACAATGTGTAAGTGCATGACCTCGGACGTTCGGAACGGTGTCAATGGTGTGCAATATTGTCAACTGGCCCAGGTCATGAATATACGTTTTACGCTCCAAAACTACCACCAATCTGTTCATCAACGGAGAATGATCTGAGATTCACAAGTTGAGCAGGGAATGATTCTACTTCAAGAACACTAAGAAATTAGAAAAGGAAGCAAAAAACTTCATCTACAACCATTACTCAAGATGCGCTTCATTGAGCATGCAAAAAAGTTCGTGAAGCTGGAGAAGCTCTAAAAGAGTAGAAAAGCACTGACGTGCTTGGTTTGATTAAAATTAAGAACTTACGTAAGGTGGGAGGAACCATGCATCCAAATTGCAAAGGTCGCGAATATTACCGCTTACGGTTCATGCGTACACACAGAATCGATGACACAAAGTTGAGCTCCGCTTGAATTGTGTCCGTGATGGTGTTGAAGACACTCAATCGCCGAGGAGAGAGCGCTGGCTGCAACAACACTATCTTCATCAAAAACCATTTCTCATCAAGACCATACCTCATTGCTCATTGCTGCCCTAGATTCTCTGAGCAAAATAATAATTTTTGAGCTCATCAAAACTTCATACTGACCCCAACAAAAATTCAAGTCAAAGGAGATACGGAGAGAAAGAATAAAAAACCTGTTGGCCAGCTCCGACAACCGCCACCAAGCTCGTACTAAACAACATCTCCACCACATTGATTGCTCCTTCAGCTGTGCAAACCTCCAATGTCCAAACCCTTAAGCAAATACTTATCTCCACTGAACTAGAAGAACTCAAAGAATTATCAAATTATCAAATTGGCAAATTGACAAAATCTTAACAACGCCTTGGGCAGATTACTTACATCGCGCGTAGCAGCATCGGCAATTATCGCAATTGAAAATCTTGAAACCATTCCTCGTGCCAATTGCCAGACAACTAAAGGTCCCATGAACAAAACATAATCAATCCTTGTCTTCCAAGAAATCCTCAAAATGAACCTATAACACAACATGCATACGATGACAGGAATTGCAAAGGAGCAGGATCCAAAACTACAATAATGCTAGACTCTAAATCACCTGCTTTTGATAGAATCACATGCCTTCAGAGACCTTCTCAGAACTAAAATTAACAGTCAATGAAAGCACGTTCTTGCCCTAAAACTGTAGTTTTTGATGCAAACAAAGCGATCGTGCATAGAATTTTCATATCATTCCAATCACCGAGAAACAACGTCGATCAAGCCGTGCCTTCCGAGACTTTCTCAGAATTAAACTTAAAATGACCAGAATAGAAAACTGAACGCTCTCGACGATCTAGAGTTGAATGTTTCAAAGACATTCTCTTACGCCCGCCCTAAACTGTAGTAATTGACGCAAAACAACGCATTTGAGCTTAGGATTTTCGAATTTTACTCCCGTCACCGAGACACTGTCACCATCAAGCCGTGCCTTCAGAGACTTCCTCAAAATTAAAATTAAAAACACCTTAAATGAAAACTGTATGCTCTCGACGACGATCTGGAGTTGGATTGTTCAAAATCATGACCTAAAAATTTAGTTATTGGCGCAACAGAAGACGATTGAGCTTAGAATTTTCATTTCCTACTCCTATCAATGAGAAGATACCTCGATCAACCCCGTACCTTCACAGACCCTCTCAGAATTTAAAAATAAAATACACCTGAATAGAAAATTGACTCCTCTCGACGATCTAGAGTTGGATAATTTTTTAAGCTTGCCCTAAAACTGTAGTTATCGGCGCAAGAGAATTCGATTGAGCGTAAAATTTGAACTTCCTAATCGATTGTGAAGCACGAGCGCACACCTGTTGTCTTGATTGAACGCGAGCGAGAGAAGCCGGCGATCGCCCGGCGAAGAAGTACTCAGGCTCATAGCTCCGCCGTCTTCTCCGTTCTCCAGCTGCTCCTCAGTGCTACCACCATGGATCCTTCTTTATAACAAAAATTGCGACCATCAGTCCCTCTGTCATCGTCGCCGCAGCAGTGCGGGATACAGAATTGAGAGAAGCGTGAATCGCGGAAATAGGCCAGCTCTAGAGCAAAGCCGAAGGGAAACAGAGCAATCGCTCAAAAAGAAACACAAAACGAGGACCGGGAGAAAGAAAAGGGAACGAGCTTAAGTAAAAGAAAAGAGAAAGAAAAGAGAAAGAAAAGCAGGGAATAAGGTAGGAGGTCCATAAAGTGATCATTTACCGGGGAGTATTATCATGTGAGCATAGAATCTACTAGAATAGACATGTTGCAGTGTAATATTAATTGAATTTAGGAGAATATGGATTGGATGAAAAACATTCAGGATGAAATATTTGGGATAAAAAAGTGACCATTTTTGTGACAACAAGTCATGAAAGGGGTTTAGATAGTTTGTAATTATTATAATAGATGAGGCCATGAGCTTAGAAGTCTATATTATAGACATCTTCTATGGGTATAGGTATCTATGTTATACACTCTTTTCATGTTATAATAATATACTTATGTTATAGGTACATATGATATAAGAACCTTTGAATGGTTGTAGATATATACCTATACTAGGTTCAAGGTTTGTAAGCTCACATTTTTGCACTTACATGCTATTACTGTTGAGAGTCCAGGAATTAAAAAAAAATACATTTAATTTCATTTGTAAAAAACTTATTAAGTAGAAGTAGGTTCAAGATTAAAAAAGAAAGAAAATCATAAATAGCTCTAAAATGGAATCGATACACACTAATCTCAATGGTGAGATTTTTTTAGCAAGAGGTCTTAACTTTGTGGAACTTTTATTTGGAAAAATTCTGAAAATTGAATTTAGAAATACATCCTACCTATTATTTTTCAAGATGATGCTCTAATTGCCTCCAAAGCAAGATTGTCTATAACTTTCATATTAATCCAAATGGAATGAACCAAAGCTTTCCATGTAGATAAAAATACAACCTATAAAAAATTAAAAAAATATATTTTTTAAAGTTATTTTTTCTACCCATTAAACTTATATTTGGGCTTATGGTGCCAAAACATTTGTTCCCAAATATTGATTGAAATAAAACTTATATTCTTCAAAAGCTATTGTATTTTTCTATCTTTACAAAAAGTTTCAAAAAATCCTGATAAATATTGGGACCATAGGAGTTTGCCCAAAATCCATTTTGATCCCCATGGGGACAATAGTACTTTAGGAGTTAACATGAAGGTATAGATTGCTATCTTGAATGAATTTATTGCATTCATCGATGTACCAATAATGAATGCCATATGTGATTCCAACCTCAAATTTTATAACTAATTCCATAAACTTTCAAAAAATATGAAATGACTTGAATTAGATGCCAATTCCATATACTTTTCAAGTAAATTTTATTGAAAAATATTTCAAGAAGTCAAACTCCTAAGATTGCGAATCAACTAGTAAATGGTCAATGATGCTAGTATATGAGTATAGAAATGTGAGCATATGATCCATGAGCCTAGGTATAAGTAGATATCCTAAAACCATTGAAGATACTTATAACATAAACACCTATAACATAGGTATCCTATAACCATGGAAGATTTTTATAATATAAATACTATAACATAGGTATATAGATTCTTAGGTTTATATATTCATGATCCTAAGTTCACATATTAGTACCCCTATATACTTTTAGGATATGATCTTTGTATGCTTTGTCTAATTTTTTGTACAAATACATTAAGGTAAACCTGCCTATGATAGGCAAACCACCCATGACAAGCACCTAGGAAATGACCCATTAGAGTCTTACAACAATCCATAACAAACTTTCTCTAATAAATAAGATTAGGACTACATTAGGTTGGTTAGTGACCAAAATCAATGGCTTGGGTGATGGTGATGGAGTTATGAGTGCTTGTTTTAGGAACTTCTAGCTTTTCAATGTAAATTCATCAAAGCAAGTGATTTTTTTAATTCTTCGTATTCTAGCCATGTTAGTAAATATTGGACCAGTGGTAGGAAATATTTTGACTACTTTAGGTGGTAGGATGGCCATCATGCATACACTTTCTATTGGTTTTGGTATAGTCTATAGACTCTTTTGGGCCAATTGGTAAGCACACTTCAAAAATTCATAAGAAATTCATACTTTGTCAGAAAAATAAAATTACAATTGCTCTCTTCTTTTCTCACAGTTGTCCTTGTATGGAAAAAACTCTGAATTTTTTTGCTAATTGTAACAATGCAAAAAACTCATTTTGCATGTCATAGGTAGGTTTACCTTATATACTTTAATTTCATGAAATTGGTGATTGAAAAAGGAGTTGTATTTGAAAGATGTTTGTATTCCTTTAAATGAGTAAAGGCAATTAGTAATTGTATACTAGTGGAAGTCATTGAAAGAAGTCATTATGTGAATCCATCATTATGTGTGTGAATTTATTGTATTCTTTTCAACATGTGTTGCCTATATTAGTTATTTTATAAATGAGCCTAATGCTTTTCTTATATAAACTTTGGAAGTGAGTATTCTTCCACTGTAGAGCCAATATTCTTGAATTCCATTTTTGCAAAACTTCTCTCCTACTTCTATAGAAAAAACATTATTATATTCTTCATCCATGAAAAAATATATTTCTTTTACTTAAAATGAAATATAAATGATGATTACCCATGCACATAATTATATTGTACATGATGGGTAGAGTAGGCATACCATGATGAATAATAATTAGCTAAAGTTGGAGGAGGTCATTCAACAAATGCTTTAAAAGAGAAAGATTTTTTTTCCTTACAATATTTTTTAATTATTAAAAAAATTACAAAAATTATTTACAACTATATTTAGATATATTTTTTGCAAAAACAAATTTTCTACATATCTTAACCCCTAATCGCACTACAATCTAAAACACTTCCAAACAATGTTTTGTACAAATAATTTTTCATTCATTTAAAGAAATTCTTGAATCTTCAAAAACAAACTTCCTCTATGATAAATGATATGACCAATTTGATGAAATTGAAGTAAATCATAAAATTGTTCAAAGCAATAAGCAAAAATGTGCTTAATTTAAAGAAAGGATTTGGGCGTTAAAGGGTTAAAGAAAGCAATGCACTTTCACTGTGCCCGTCGATCTCTCGTAAACGACCTCCACGTGTCCTCCCCAATCATCCCCCCTCCCCAAGACGTCCCGCAGATTCGTAATTCCCTGTTTTCCTCTTGCACCTCCAAGCCATTTTTTCTCGTATGCCCTAATGCGAACCTCCCCGATTTGAATCCCCGAACAATCCATCCGTGAACACCCTTGTGTCAATGTTCCGAACATCTCCAGAAGTTCAGAAGCAATGAAATTTTGAGCCGAAGAGCACTCCTTGTGAGAGTGCGCACAGGGTACGCAGCGAAAATTCAGGTTTTAGGGTAGCGAGAATTCACGTCAGGTTTTAGGGTAGCGAGCATTCACGTTAGGTTTTAGAGTAGCGAGAATTCCCGTCAGGTTTCAGGGTAGCGAGAATTCCCGGCAGGTTTTCGGATAGCGAGCATTCACGTTAGGTTTCAGCGTAGCGAGAATTCGCGTCAGGTTTCAGGGTAGCGAGAATTCCCAGCAGGTTTTTGGGTCCCGAGATTTCACGTCAGGTTTTCGGATAGCGAGCATTCACGATAGGTATCAGCGTAGCGAGAATTCGCGTCAGGTTTTAGGGTCGGGAGAATTTCCGGCAGGTTTTCGGGTATCTATAATTCACGTCAGGTTTCAGGGTAGCGAGCATTCAAGTGAAGTTTTAGGGTATCAAGAATTCACGTTAGGTTTTAGGGTTGTGATTTGATTGTAAGCGATGGCGATGGAAGACAGAGGAGGAGGAGCACTGTTACAATCATCCTCTTCGCCGTCCTCCCCTTTGCTGTACCACGAGGTCCAAGAGTCACGCCTTTGCGCAGTCCACTGCGTAAACGCTGTCCTCCAGGGCCCTTACTTCTCCGAGGTCGACTTGGCCACGATGGCGCAGGAATTGGATCAGCAGGAGCAGCAGGTGATGCTGGAGAGCGGCGCGGCATCATCCCACTACCTAAGTTACATGGCGGAGGGATCCTCCAATGTGGATGCGGATGGGAATTTCAGCATCCAGGTGCTCAACCGCGCTCTACAAATCTGGAACTTACAGTGTGTGCCATTGGAGGCGCCCGAGGCGGCGGATGCGCGGGCGGATCCACAGACGCAGAGCGCGTTCATTTGTCATCTCCAGGTGCGTGGAGTTTTTGCGTTTCCTGTGTCAGTTCAAGAGCTTCAAGGTTTTGAGATGGAAAGTGCGACAGATTTCTATGCAGATTGTCGGATACCTGAAAAATTAATTGAAAGAAAATCATTTTATAGCTGCGGAAGAGGTTTATATCATTATTGTATTCCCAGTGTCAGTTTTGACAGAATCGAGAGCTTCGGTGTTTTGGGATGGTAGATGGTATTGACGTTGAAAAGTACGAGAAATTTCTATGCATAGTGTCGGATTTCTGATAAATTTAATGGACGGGAAAGCATTTTGTAGCTGCAAAGAGGTTTATATCATTATTGTTTTCCCTGTGTCAGTTTCGAAGTAATCGAGAGGTTCTGTATTGGAGATGTTAGACGTTATTGTCATTGGAAACTGCGAAAAGTTTCTATGCATAGTGTCGGATTTTTGAAAAATCAATGGATGATAAAAAAAAGTGTGCAGATGCGAAGAGATTAGTACCATTACAATGGGGTTGGTGCATGGGGTCCTTGCGTTCCTTGTGTCTGTTTCAGAGCTTCAATTTTTTGAGATGGTAGATGGTATTGGCATGGGAAACTGCGAGAAGTTTCTATTCATAGTGTCGCATTTTTCTGAAAACTTAATGGACGGGAAAGCATTGTATAGCTGCGAAGAGGTTGGTACCATTACAGTGGGGATTTGGCGTTGAGGCCATTTTGTTAAAGTTCTGGAAAATCCTAAAGTGTGGTTCCAAAACCTCTGCGGACCTAAGTGAATATCTAGTTCGTCGCTTGGATGTTGAAACTGCCTTGAATCTACGGTAGTAATGAATTTCAATGCACAATTATTAAATCTGAGAAATATCTTGGTGGACAGATACTCCAAATCCGCTTCTAATGAGGTATAACAGGCCTCCTTATTCAAAATTTTGAGATCACAATAATTAATTGAAGGTGCCCGGCTAGTATGGTAGTTGACTACCTAGAGAATCAACAAAGAACTTGATATTTTCTTAGATTCTTGCTCATTTTGGGGTCAAATCTTGTTGGAAAGCTATGATCGACGTGCATTTTAAAACGTTTATCATGGCTTAATTTTGTGTGTTGAAATTGCAGCGAGCAATTGAAGGTCTTTACTTAGGGTTCGATTAAATTTATTGTAGTTGAGGGCTAAGATTGCTTTCGATTCTGGATTCTTTGCAAGATAGGATTCTTATGCCGGAAGTTCGTGCTTGTGATTTTAAAACAGTATGTATGTTGCGGATGTTTATGTGTCTGAGAAGATGCATTTAGGGTTGTATATGCCATACTTGTGGATCAAAGGTAGTCTAGACTCTTGATTGAGACTCTCCTACTTCAAATTTTAACATTTCACAACTTAACTGTAAAGTATCCAAATGATACGTGTTATAGTACACTTTAACCCTTTATTGGACTGCTTGGGAGACAATCATATTACAAGTCAATGTGAGACAATTGTGCTACAGCCAAATAGTGTTCCAAGTGTGCAGGATCTTTCAGAATGTCATTTAAGAGAGGTTCAGAGAAAAGAGGTCTCTGTGTACATTGAAATCCTTTCATGTATTCCCTAGTTTAGGTAAATGAAGGGCAATCAGTGTTTTCTTACAAGTCATAGGTTTACAGGTTTTCTTGTAGTATTTTTTCTGATGGGTTGTGTATTGTGGATGTTGGCAACTGTAGGCTCACTGGTTCTGCATTCGAAGAGTGGGCAAGAGGTGGTATAATTTCAACAGCTTGTACCCTGCCCCGGAGTATCTTTCGAATTTCTATCTTTCAGCTTATCTGGATACCCTGAAAAACAGTGGCTGGAGTATTTTTGTAGTCCGGGGTTCTCTTCCCAGTTCAGCTTGTTGGGGAAATGAGGACAACGTTGGCAGGTGGCTCAGTTCCGAGGAAGCGGAGCGTATTACCAGGTAAATGGCGGTCACTTTTTCGAGTGTGTTTCTGTGATGCAATTGTGAAAGCCCGGTTTTAGAATCCTAGCATCCAGAGGCCATAGATGAATTTTTTTCAAACTAAGCATGCTGTGAGTTCACTGTCTTGATAAGAATGCAAACCATTAGGTAGGTACAGGTGCGCAAGCTTGCTCATGTATTGATTGTGACCTTCATTCCCTTTGGTCCAAGTGGATAGGAGTAGACTAGTGGTCCCGCCATGCAAACTCCTTTTTGTAAATTTGTGATAAGATCCTAGCCAAGGCACATTCACCGCTTAGCAGCCGTTTTAACCTCATCACAAACCCTACTCACTCTGCTTTGTGATTTATCATTCTTCAATAAACAGTTAGAAGCCAGGATAGCGGGGTCTTCATTTGCAGGGTCTTTAAAGCATGAGACATGGAGAAGAGAAACTCTATTGTACAAACTATTTTCTTAAGTCTATCGTACAAGTCTATCTGTATGGAATATCTTGCATCCTCCTAATTAGAATCTGGTGACATATATTATTCACACTCCTGTACTTTAATGACAGGTAGGGTTCCCACAAACGCACACCAAGTAGACAGGAGTGATGGGCTTGGATACGGAGTGCTAGAAGGCTTTGCTGAAATACATATGTGCGCAATCTTTCGTTGATGGCAACAACTTTTGATTGTGGCAGGACTGCTAAGGAAAAAGATGCTGCTGCACCGAAGACGAAGTCCGAGAAAGAAACCTCCAGAGTCATTGGATCAGCTAACTTGGCTGCGGCTCTGGCTGCAAGCTTGGGACCCCAGAATGCCTCTATCAGTAGCTTCTCCAACAGTTTGGGTGACGACGAGGATGCTGAATACGCCTCCGCCATAGCTGCCAGTTTGGCAGACATCCAATGCCCTCCCACTTCATCTCTTACACAAGAAGAAGGGCCAGATGCCAGTGCCCTTGCCCAAGCCTTGGCATCGTCGCTGTTCAGTGCCGCCAGGGCTTCTGGGGTGAACTTGCCTGCTCCTTCCCCACCCAAAGATTAAGGTAACCACACTTGAAATCGTTCAAATAAGTGTTTGAGCATGGTTACTATCATTGAGTCTTGTTGGGAGTCAAGAGGGGGTTCTAGATTCTTTTTAGATACTTTTTAGATTCTTTTTAGTATGCATTTTTTGGATACTCTATGAATAAACTGAAATTTGCAAGTGTCGAAATAGGTACACCCAAAATCAACCCTAGGCTCTCATGAATGGAGGTTGTACATTGAAGGCAAGAATCTCTAGGGTTCAGTTTTAGAAACGGGTTGCATTTAGGTGCAGTTACCTTGGCCCAGGCAACAAGCCAGGTTCTGGGGTTGCTCAAAGCTGGTCATGCTTTATGCACATGAGTCACCTAGTGCCGATCAAGTATCACATTTTGACGATTTTGCGCACAGCAGGTGTTGCTTGACCTCACGCATCTTCTTTCCAGAGGGAGGGATAGTCTTCCCTCGAGTTTTGAGGCCGGAGATCTGTGCTCTTGACATCGCCAGACAAGCTTTGATGAAGAAGGGCTGTGAGACAGTCGACGGTGAAATCTGATTTCGGTAATTGGGGAGACAAAAAGCATTGTTTGCAAGGTTCAAGCTTGTCTTCCGTTTGATTCTCCAGTAGGAATTGTTGAGCGGACAGATTGGCACGTTTGAGAAATTGACTGCCAGTTTGCTGAACTCAGGATAAATTTCAGAATTCAATTTATTTTTGGTGCAAACGGATCATTTCTAAACTTTTTACACTTAAAACTTTGGTGATCGGAGAGACATAAACATTGTTTGTAAGGTTTCAACTTGTCTTTGCTATGATTCTCCAGTTGGCAACTGTTAAGTGGACAGATTTTGGCACATTTTGCAGAACTCAAGATAAGTTTTCAGAATTCAAATGATCTTTGGTGCAAACAGATCTCAGATCTGAGCAGTTTACATTTTCCCACTTTTATAGTGGTGGTCATTTTTCCACATGAGACATGGATATGTATTCATCATTGGGAATTTAGCTTAGCATACATGGAGGAAGTTGTTTCAAATTTTTGGACGTTTCTATTCGTAGGAATCCAATGTCATGTCGATGAAAATGTAACCAATCATTCATGCCAATGAGAACAAACGAATGGTTGATGGACATAAACGACAACATTGAAGATTCAAAATTTCATTGTTTATTAGTGTGCCATGTGCCGTTGCCACAGCCAACAGAAAGGTAAAAATGATTTTCTAATCTTTGGATTCCAAAAATCCTCAGAAATTCGATAACTTTCATACGGTAGAACAAAACGCCATGAAATAGGGCTGTGCACCCTTCCTCGCAGAGGGCTTTCTAACTGTACCAAGAATATAACTGTACCAAGAATACTACTTGGGGATGCGTAGTTTGGGAGATCTCAATGCAACAAACCAAAACAAACAGCCTAACTTAAAGTATGGATTTGCACATCTCAATCTTGTTAATGCATGGAAAACAGGGTATAAACTAGTTCCAACCTATAATTGATCAAATTCGTGTAAGATCAAGGACATTCTTCATTTTCTAAAGTTATTCTAAAAATGATACATTTGTCCTCAACATCCCAATTAGGTTGAGTTCTTAAAAAATGAGGGGAAACAAAGGAAATTGTAGGGTCCATAAAAAAGAATGTCAAACATTGTGAATAGGTTTGATTATCTTCTTTTGTAGTATTACATGCTCTAAAATTCAATTTTTCATACATTTAAAAATTTAAAGCATTAAAAATTATTAATTTTAGTAATTTAAAATTTAAAAGTCAATGAATGAAATTTGCAAATTTGCAAATAAATTGAAATTTTGATTTAATAGATATACAAGCAAAAAAAACTTTAAATTAACAAATGTATAAGTTTCAAAACAGTTTATACCATTTAAAGAATTTAAGATTATGAAATTTCAACATTTCAAAATTCCCAAACTTGCAACTGGAAATCACTTGTAGAAAGAAGTTGAGATAGAAGTAAATTCCTAATAGATATTAAAAAGTTCTTAGAAAATTCTTCAACCTTTACACTATGTTAGCAATAAGAAAGTGGTGAAGTGATGGGACAAGAATCCATTTGTTAAAATTAATTTTTAGAAGCAAATTTTTGAACACTTGTTCACTACTTGAGTACAATTTAATATTTTTGTTTTCACTTTTATTCACGATCCTAAGATAGGACCCACTATCAATGAATCCAAGACAAGCATGGTTCAAGTTAAAATCATGACTGAGTAGAACCTTCCTTCCATGGCTCTATTTTACTTTAATACATAGCTGTTAAAAATTTTCTAACCACTTTCAACTTCAAAAATGATCAATTTAAAAAAGAAAAAGAAAAAGAAAACTTAAGCTTCTTTGGATACTTTTCAATTCAATACTAAAAAAAATAAGGAAGTGGTAAAGTGCATAAACAATTAAAAAAAACTGAAAAGTCTTAGAAAGCTTCCTTTACATTCAAACTACTTAACACTTCTTTTGGAACTTCACTACTTTTGTATAATTTAGGATTTCTATCTTTCCACTTTTCATTGACGATTATAAATATAGAACAAAAATTCTACAATATTCAAATATGCAACTTATACAAAGGAAGATTGTTCATCATTAATTAAACTCAATTGTTTAATAGATCTTACAAGTTTGTGTCCTTGCTTGTGAACCAAGGCAATTCCATGTGAAATGGATCATAAGTATGTTTGATGGTTGCTTAATAAAAGATTTTCAAGGAATTTATCATTATTCTTCAATTATAGAGAATGACATGTTCATTGGCAACGTTTTATAACTAAAATCAAGTCATCGAAGAAAGGGATGAATGCCAAGTCAATGAAAGATCTTTGGCATTTTTTTCTCAAAATAGAACCTTGAAAATTTTTATAGAATTCCATCACTTGAATGAAAAAAATTGTTTTGTAATTTTTATTTATGATCCTATAATCAAGACTCAATTTAATAAGCTTCTAGACCCTAAATAAACAGATGTCAAAAATATATTTCACCTCTTAGATTACAACATCCAATACTTTTAATTACACTTAGTCTCTCAGTTTAAAGATTATTTAAAAAAAAATTAGGAATGACAAAGTAGCCCTTAAAGGAAATGGAATCTACTAGGTGGATTTTGTATGTTTTCAAAAGTTTTTTTAGGATCTATAGGAAATAGATGAAGTACATCCAAGTTTGCTAAAGAAGAAAGTTTTGTCTATTATTCAATAGCCCAACTAGTTTGGTTACTCGGTGCTTCATGATTGTTGTGCAAGGTTTTCAATGAATACATGTAGGGATGGAAAAAAAAGAAAATCTTGCAAAAATGAAGGTGTGTTGTCAAGATTCTATGTATGCCATAATTATACCAAAGAAGTTCAAAATCTACATCCACCTTCCTACCAAGGACCCCTTAGTGTCTAGACTTTCCAACTTTCCAACTCAATTGAAAGTTTGGACCTTAACCCTACAAACTCAAGCTTAAGATATTAAGATTATTTAAAAAAATTTACAATAAGTAATTGAAATTCCTCCAATATATCAATTTCATTGATTCTTTCTACTTCTACTTATATATTATATATATGAATTTTCTTAAAGCTCTACGATGATCAATAATTGGATGAAATGTCATGTTTACAATGTTCATCATCTATCAAGTGCATGGTTGTTAAATGAGACATTTGCACTCTCCCACTTCTCTAGACAGTTCAAGGTTAATTTTGAAAAGTTATGATTAAGGATATAAAACATCCTTTGGATGACTTCACCTAAGTTTGTAAGATGGAAAAAATGTTTTTTCATATAATTTTTTTTTATGTTGCTTAAGCACATTTTTAATGAATAGTATTGCAAATTCCCTCATTATGGTGTTATTGACTTTTCAAAAGAAGAAAATGCTTAATTCATAGATCACCCTTGTAGTATATTTTGACCATTTTTTGCTATTTACTCTTTTTGTGAACTTTAGTGATAGCAATGATGTTTTTTGGAATTTGTGTCCGACTAATGAAATGATGTTTATCAAGTGCAATTTCTATTCCAATTGAAAATATTGAAAAATTCATAAATTTCAAGAATTTATAGCAATATGAACATTAGGCCTCTAATCATGGTTTGTTAATTTTCTAATTTTAAATTGACACAATAACTTTGGTTTCTACCATGATGTTATGCACTACAACTTACGTATATAGTGAAAATTTCATATTTTGTGAGTATATTACATATTTAACCCTCAAAAGGATGGACTAGTGACCATGGATATCATGCCTTTTGGAACCATGTGCCATCATCTACTTTAAAAAGATAAAAAATACATATTGAAGGTCAAAGTACTGTAGAAGATCTTCCCTTTCTGTACAAGATTCCAAGGATGAATAGTTGCAGTTTTGTCCTAGATAGAGAGATTCCTTGTCATCCATTGGACACTAAATGTCCGTGTCGATGTTTATAGGTTAATATGAATTATCTTCATTTTTTTCTTGAAAAACTCACAATATTTTCAAATTTTTCCCAAAAAATTTAAAAATTTTACAACTTGTATTGGACATATAATTTCATCTCTGGAAAAAAAATATAAATTTTTTCCCAAAAAATTTGAAAATATTACGACTTATATTGAGCATACAATTTCATCTTTCAAAAATAAATATAATATTTTTCATTTATGTCTAGTAGTGATGAATAGTGAAGCTTGAAATCAATGGTTGTTGGCCCATCCTAGAAACCAAATATATCTTGAAGTACATTTTGGCTTCAATGAAAACCTATACAATAAATTAGATTGAATTTTTGACCATATTTTAGCACAATTGTGTTCATGGTACTATTAGATACTTTCTACATGATTGAACTAGACTACAAGTGGAACTCCAAGCTCCAAGCTATGCCACATCATGCCTCTAGATGTGCACTAGTTCTCCAAATAAAATCTCCACTTCTTTATTAATGTTTGGTATTAAATGGCATGTGGCAACCAATAAATGAGATGAGCTAGGGAGACAAGTCTTAGATGAAGTGAAACAAGGAGACAAGGAGAGGATTTTCTTAGATAAGTTGTAAATCCGATTCATGGGAAAGAGAGTGAGCTTTGCTAATCCTAGAATCAAAGAGAGTAGAGAGAGAGGGACTTCATCTCCATGAATAAAGTCAAGTTGGCTATTTGACCATGTGAGCCACCTAGGCCTAGTTAGAAAGTAGGCCAAGTCCAAGCATGCAAACAACCCTTGTAAACTCTTAGTGAGGAGGGGTGCACGGACTTCATTTTGTGGCATTTGGAACTACATTACGGATTTAAAGTTATTTTTTAATCCAAAAATTGAATTAAATCATCTTCACCTTCGGGGAACACAGGGGTTTCATTATCTTTACCTTTGGGCCAACGGCATAGCGCTACATCACTACCGGTAGTCTAAATGAACAGAGCAGAGGAATCTCCTGCGTCACGAAGCCAAAAATGGAAGATAATACAAATTTCAAAGCACGGCAATGAAGGGCAATTAGATTAGATTCTACATCGTTGGGATTCCAACCATATGACACCAACAACATACAAAACTTTCGGACACGAGACCAAGCACATCCAAGCTCAATCAAGGAGGAAAACAGTTTCTTACTCTTATATCTGCCCAAACATACTTCCAAGACGTTCGGGAAAATGAGGGTTGGATGAGAACAATTTGCAAACGAAGCAACAAACCCAATCAATTCGGAGATGGGATGACGAGCTATGCATTCTTATATATTGAGGAACACTTTAGCAAAACTCTTTGCATCAAACTGAATTTCCAAATTTTCGCAAGAGAAGTCTCAGCACAGATTGTTCTCGTGACGGAGTAACAAATCCAACACTGTTGCAGAATTTTTAAAACAACCTAAAGAAAGGTAAGGACTGAAGAAAATTTGACATCATACTTCCCGTGCAAAGACACACTTTCTATTTGCAATCAATCACAACCTTAACCCAGAGCTTGATTTCCGAGCATGTATGAGCAGCGCCGCTTAGCAGCCACCCCTTCATAACTGTCCGTAAAACAGCATCATTCCTGCTCCCAACTTCTGGAACGGTAAAATCAATACCCAAGGAACAAATCAGAAGAGGATGTACAACTATCTTCATGAAAAGCGGGGTGGATTCACATAACTCAACGAAGATTTCACTAAAACGGAAGTTTCTTAAATAAATGGGATATGCGCAAACGCTTCATTTTGTGAAGGACTCTCCCAAAAGACATGAATAGAGCGTATAAACGTGGAATACCTGGTACAGTCCAGTGCCTTGCTGCTACAAAATACAACTCTGTTTGCATTGATCTAACCCTAACTCTGAAAAGCTCCTACATAACCACCTGCAAAACAAAGAGATGGTTCACAAAAGGAACTTAATATCATTGCATGAAATACCAAAAATATCACCCAGGACTTGATTGCCCCTTCAAAACTATTTGTTCCACGACTATCGACCGTATGGATGCAGGTGCTTTCTTCTCCTAACTAATTGACCTCGGGTTTCTTCTTTTTATCATTCCTTCGGAAACAAGTCTCTAAGATGTCCAATCTGAATTACTACAAGTCAGATTGAAAGAGCCGCGAAACATTCACAGACCTCTACGTGTAACATTCCTTCGCCACTAAGCACTGCTGAGAATCCCTACACTGAGCTGCCTTCCTTCTCAACCTACTTCCTCCTCCGTGAACGTTCAATTTCCAACCGCCTCTTTTCTCACATCTACTGCATTCCTCGAATCAACTCCGGACAAACATCACAGATCAACCAGCTATGATCGTGTGGCTGACCACAAGGTCGTTCGAATTCTCATACAAATGATTAATAAAGGGCACTTGCATCACTGCCCTGCTCATGCAAATTGGAAAGGCAGGGAAAGTCTAGCTAAGCTACTTCAACTCACTAGTCACTAATATACATACCGGTATAGCTTCGCACAAGCATCATAATCTGTTCATGAGTGCCAAGTCTCAAATAGTGGTACTCACCTAAATATGAAGCGATGAGAATTCGGAAAGCTGAGGAAGTGATGAGGCAGAAGACCGAGTAGATGCATTCGCCAGTCCCTGCAGCATCTTGATCACCTCCACCACATCATCCAAATAATACTTCGCTTTGCTGGGTTTTTGACCCACAGTACATGCGAATACCTCAGCCGAAGGCATTTGATCCATGAGAGTTTCAATGCTCTCAAACATGTCCTCATCTGACCGATCATCACCCACACATAGCACCATGTCTGGCAGGGATCCGAATTCCCTCTCCATCAACAGAAGTATCTTCTCTACCACAAACCCCTTACTAACTCCCTGCAATGGAAAAAAAAACATTAACATTACTTCAAAGAACGTAATCGTCCATCTTATGTTTATGTGCAAGCTGTAACCATCAAAACAGAAACATCGTCCAATATCTCAACTTTAGAAAATAGCTTATTTATATTCTACGACGTACCTGAGGTTTAACTTCAACAATTTGGGCACCGCTCTTGACAGTAACAGGCTCATTGGCCAATACACTTTCCAGGTGATCTTGCAGCTCTTTCGCCTGCCACGATCCAAAGTCAGGGTCTGCAAACCGATGATGCCACACTAATGCACTTTCTTTGGCCTCAATGTAAGATCCATCAGTTGACTCCGTGTATAGCTGCATGACTGGTTCTGCAACCAGTTTCCACTCAAAGCTCGTGGACGGCGCTTCACGCTCAGTGGTATTAAAGCGGTCCCACTCGGACCCACTTCTGCAAGTAGCCCATTCAGAATCTCGTCGCCTTCTGTACAGAATCAAAAACACAAGACAGAGTCAGTCACAATACGAGCAACAGGAGCGGACCATCACGAAAAATGAGCAATCCAAAATTATTCCTTGACATATCAAAAACCAATGAATCAAAAATCAGATGTAAGGATCAGAAAGAGTTAGTCCAGTACCTGTAGAAATATCCATGTTCAGCGGCAAGACCTAGATTCTCGCAAGAATCAAACCACTCTGCAAGTTTGACCCGTGGCCGTCCACTTACGATGAACACCACATTATTAGGATCACTGCAAAGTGTGTTCAAAAGATCCAGAACCTCAGGGGTCGGACTTTCCTTGTGTGATGTAGGCATCACTGTCCCATCATAATCCAGAAGTAGAGCTCTGGTGGAACTTTTCTTGTATGCGGCCACGATGAGCTCAGTACGCAATTTCTTAAAGCTAGGATCCAGAGCAACAACCCGAAAACCCAGTCCAAAACCAATCCCATAACACCGACGTCTAGAGTGATCACGGCAGGTTCGTTCCAAATCCTGCATGAAGCTCCTAGCCCAATACGCAACGTCGTGGATGCTCACATACTTGTAGTGTTTCTCATGGCGGAGGTGTTGCTCAAACTCCTTCATAGTGATCGCACTGTTCATAGCCTCAGCAACCATCTCAATGTTCCAAGGATTGACCCGAATGGCACCACTTAAAGATGGAGAACATCCAATAAACTCAGAAACTATCAACATGCTTCTCTTCACTGTTGATGTTGACTCATCAAGGTAAGTAGCAGTAGCAGATTCTATCTGCTCCGGAGCGCCTTCTCTACAAACAATATACTCGTATGGGATAAGATTCATGCCGTCGCGCACTGGGATTACGACACAGCAATCTGCGATGGTGTAATACGCAATCCGCTCATATAATGACACAGACTTTTCCAGCAGGACAATCGGCTTGTAGTGCTCGTCCCCAAACTCAACATTCACTCTCTCGGCTATTGAATGAGCCTCGCTCCGGGCCTCCTCAATATCTTTCCCTGTGCCTCTCGGAGGATTGGCAATCTGAATCAACACGACCTTCCCTTGCCACTGGTGATGTTGCCTGAGAAGCTCTTCCATAGCCAAAAACTTCAACCCGATGCCCTTGAAAATGTCCATATCATCCACCCCAAGTAGGACAGTCATTCCCTTGAACTGGTCCTTCAGCTCTCCAATTCGCCACCTCGTGTCGGCCATCTTCAAACTCTCATGAAACTGACCCATGTGGATACCCACGGGTAAAATCTTGATCCCCACCGTGCGGCCGTAATACTCTAACCCAATGTTACCCCGCTTGGACTCGTACTCCAGGCCTAGCATGCGACTACAACACGACAAAAAATGCCTTGCGTAATCAAATGTATGGAACCCTATCAAATCTGCATTCAGTAACGCCCGCAGTATCTCATCCCGCACCGGCAACGTCCGATAGATCTCGGAAGAAGGGAACGGGCTGTGCAAGAAAAACCCAAGCTTCACCTTATTGAACCTCTTCCTCAGGAAAGTAGGCAGCACCATGAGATGGTAATCATGCACCCAAACATAGTCATCATCGGGACTGATGACCTCCATCACCTTGTCAGCAAAGATCTTGTTCACCGACACATACCCTTGCCACCAGGAGCGATTGAAACGTCCCCCGTGTTCAGGACTAAGAGGCAGCAGGTAATGAAACAGCGGCCACAACATCTGCTTACAAAACCCATGATAAAACCTATATTTCAGATCTTGCGAGAGAAACGCCGGCACACAATTAAAATTCTCCAGGAGAAACGCAGCCACCTCATCTTGATCGGCGTCGTCGACCTCCACCTTGAGACACCCTATGTAGATCACCTCCATCTCCTCGGGCAATCCATCTTTCAGCTGGTACAGAAACGAGTCTTTATCCCAATCGTAGATGTACCCGTTCCCATCCGCCCGCTTCTTGGCATTCAGCGGCAATATATGCGCCACCACCAACATCCGATTCTCCTCCGACATGACGGAGGCCTCGGTACTCACGCTCTCATCCCGATGGGACCTGTCATCCACTTCGTAATTCGCTTCCCCTGCGGACAGCCCAGCAGGCGCGAGGGAGGACCGCGACAATCGGCCCCCGTTCCGTCGCATATGCCCCACGACAGAATCGGCGGATATTGTGGAATCCTCATTCAGATCCAAAAGATTGCTATACGACCTCGACACCATTGCGTTGTTCCACCTCGATTACTCCCTCTTTCACCAACACGCCTTCACACTCCCCTCAACGCCATCCAAGGCCATCCAGATACACTCCACAAAAGACCTATCCTCGCTCCCACACCACTACCAAGTCCGCCACCAACACTCACTACCACATTCATCCAGAAACGCTCTCCAAAGCCCGTCGCTCTCCATGAGAGCGAGCCGCAACCAGTCCTCCACCACGACCCTCCCACACACCAAGGTGGCCAGATTCTCTCCCCGGGGGACCCCCGCCACCACCACCACCACGACCAAAACCTAGATCACAACCTCCACAACCACATACCAAATCACCAAAACCTACACACTCCAAAACCTCTCCCAGATCGCCCCTCTCAAAAACCAAAACCCCACCTCGCACCACCAAACCCTAGCTCCCCCCCTCCCCCTCCCCCTCTCCCAAACAGAACAAAACGCCAAAACAAACCCAAAAAACACCAAAACGAAAGTATCCGAAAAACGAAAAAACCGGTGGCAACCACAACAACACGCCACTCCAATACCACGAATCAAGGCCGCATGCGACGACGTCCACGCCGACGGAACGCAACCACTACCCCCAAGAAACGCCCTCGAGTGGCGAATACTGCACCAAATTGAGCGCCGAGGAAGACGAAAACAAGAGCGCAACGTCGAGAAGCAGAGAATGAGAACGAAAAAACGGATTCAACTACTGGCGGCGTGGAATCCCGGGGCGACGTCGCGGAGATGCAAGTGGAGCCAGCAAAGACAAGGGTTCTGCCAACGGGGGGGAAGCCGGGAAGGGGAAAAAAAATGGGGAAGACGAAGGAGGTTGCTGCGTTGCTGCTTCGTTGCATTTGGATAAGATTGCTGAGCTGTTCCCTGTTCCCCTCGTTCCCACAAGTTCCCACAAGTTCTCACCCACTCGCACACGTTCCCGTCACAGGGAACACCCGACCCTTCCGTTCCAGAGGGTCAACATGAGCTGCCACAGCACAGACACAGCCTTATTTTAACTTATTTTAAAGTTTTTACCCCCCCCCCTCCTCTTTTTTTCTTTTTCTTTTTCTGGTTTTCTTTTTCTGTACATGGTTTTCTTTTTCTTTTATGGGTTTCTGGGCGTGCTTACCTTGTCACACAGTGTACTTAGTGTTATCCTTTTTTTTCGTCAGGAGATGTCAGTATTGCTGGCTGTAAAATTATGGAGCAGAATTGGATCAGGACTGCCTGAGGGGGGGTCGGTTATGGGTAACCGTTTAAAGGAAGGAAAATGGATTATTTTATTGCCATGGGCCATTATTTGGGGACTTTTGTTGGTTGGATAATTATGGTCCTAATTTCCACATTTTGGATTGGGGATTGGGGGACTGCATCTGTTTCCCGTGTGAAATGTGTGCAACTGCCTCACTGGCATTGGCAGGTCACATGGTGTCATTTGCGTCAGGATGAAAATTCAGTAGAAAGGGGCGGAGAGGACCTATGACCGTAGGACCTATGACCATGGGAAATGAAGTAATGGGCCAAGGGAGGTCCAATTCAGACATTTTGCGCATTCTACACTGAATAGGGGGATTAAGGGGACCCATACTAATTAATCGACATTTCACACTATATAAATATCTACCTTTATTGTACATTAGTAGTTATTGAAGTGTCTGGGGGATGTACATCATGTTTCAAACAACTACAATTTTCCATAATTAGTCCCTTTAATTTTTTGGTCCCCTTAATACCCCTATTTAGTGGAGATAGAGAAGATTAGGAATGGGCCCATTACAATCATGTTCAATGGAAGACTATCATTTTTGAATAAATGAGATTTGGGTCACCTATGAGAGATGACTTCAGGTAAAGTAGTCTCCTCATATAACAACCATGTGAGAGTTGATTGCCTTTTCGGGGAAGCTAAATTCTTTGAAATAATTTTTAGGAAATTTTTGTAGGAAGGAAAATGGAATTGGCATCAAACCCAAGTTGTTTCATATTTTTTGGACCTTGGTGGAATTAGTTACAAAATTTTGAAGTTGAAATTTAGGGGTCAGTAAAAGGGACCACCTCTTGAAATGTACATTGTTGGTACATTGAAGAAAGCAAAATGCACCTGTGTCATGTTTTCTTTTTAGAACATGGGCACTTTTAGAGCAGACTATGTTGGTGATGGCAATCTAAGTTTTGAGTAACAATTCTAAGGTGATATAGCCATGTATTCAACATTAGATCAACATTCTTGAATAAATGCAAATTTGGGTCATAGTGAAATGATAAAGTAGTGTCTTTTAATGTTTTGCTTGACAGGATTTTCATGATAAAAACATATATTCGACATAAAACCAATATTTTTGAATAAATATCATTTGGGTCACAATTAGATAACATAGTGGTTCCAATCAAATTCAAGGGGAAGCGAAAAGAAAGACTAATATTAAGCAATATTATGCTTGAGTAAAATAATCATGTATTCAACATAAGACCAATATCTTTGAATAAATGAGATTTGTATCACCATGAATGACATAGTAGTAGTACTTAAAGTTTGCAATAATAGTATAGGGGGGATATAGTCATATATTCAACATATTAAAACATCCTTGAATATTTGTGACAATGGGATTGCATTGAAGTGTCACTCAAAGTTTTGATTGACAATATTCAAGTGATATGGTCAAGTATTCAATATGAGATCAACATCCTTGAATAGATGAGATTTTATTCATAGTGTGATGACATGGTAATGGCACTTAGAGTTTTGATCAACAATATTGGGGTCATGTATTCAACATAAGATCAACATCAGACTTGAAAAAATATCATAGTGGGATGATATAATAGTAGCACTCAAAATTTTAGATGAAAATATTTGGATAATTTAGTAGCTACAACAAATACCTTCTCTTTTGGTGCCAAATCATTGCAAAAAGCGACTATTTGGGGGCCTTAATGACCATTCTAAGTGAGTAAACTAACTATAATGGATACACTTTATATTGATGATTTTTGAGGCAATAAATGACTCTTTTGGACTATTTACACAACACACTTCAAAATTCATAAAATATTCATTCTTCTACCATTAAAAATAAATTTCCAAATCTATCACCTTTTCTTCTATTTATCTATATGTGCATTGTTTTTTAAATTCAACTATCATATGTCAACAACGAGTATCCCTCTACGGGCTCAATGCATCATGTAAGGTATGTATATCTACAATCAAAAATACCCTAAAAAGTGACATGTGCATTTGGACCAAAAAATGTCATTTTTTTATATATATTGATTAGGCAAGATTTAAACAATCTAAAAATGAAAGTCTATAAGAGTCTAGTATTGGTTTTCAATACACCTAGAGACAATACTTTGAAATTTTCATAATTTATTCATAAAGTATCCAAATAATGCATGCTAAAGTGAGTTGAAATAAGACCTTACAAAAATAATTCAATAATAATAACTAATAATAAAATTTTAATAATAGTAACTATATTCAATTGAGATATCCCTTCAAAATTATGAGAAAGAATTTTGGTATTTATGTTAGTAAAATAACAACCACTTTTTAAAGTCAAAAATATTGAGATTGGAAAGATTGGACCCTTGATGTCTCAATGAGATTAATTAGATTCTTTTATGTTTAGAAACCCCAAATTTCTTGAAAATATTAGTCTTCAAAGCAAGATAAAATTTTCATCTATACTTATTAACAAATCCAATTGTAGGATCCTTTGGTTAACTTGTTGAAGTAGACCCTCCTAAAATTCCAGAATAAGAAGCCCTACCAATCACAAGATCAATATGCTTAACCTTCAAAAAGAAATATTTTCAACTCTTCCCATATAATTAGATTTCATCTTTCAAAAAATTTACCTAAAAATGCATAGATCTTACAACTTGAAACTCTCCATGAAATTTTGAGAAAATAAATCGAAAATGCATATGAAAAATTTCAACAAAAAATATTTTAGATTCATGCTTGAAAAAAATTGTTAGTAGATAGAAGTAGATAATGATTTAAAATACTAAATTGTTAAGAACTTAGTTAAGGAATTGAAAAATGCCAATCCCAACGGTTGTAGTATTGTAATAAACAATCTACATCTAATGATATAATTTTCCCCTAAATATTGAAAATTGAGTAAAATAAAGGCATCAAAGGATTATTTAGGAGTAGAGATACCATAATTGCCTGCAAATAAAACTCCTTATAACTTTCATCCCATTAATCAAAATGGAATGATTCAAAAGCTAACTTCCACATGTATATAAATCTATAAAACCAAGTTCAAATTTTTATTTCTTCAAAAAGTGATATTTTTGGAGTTGCCTACATCGCCCAAACTCCCAATGAAACTACTCATATCATTCAATAACTTTTTAATCATATAGTCAAAACTTATGAAAATTGTTGTGCCTTAAAGCTATTACTTAACCACATGTTGTTTGAAATTTTCAAAGAAAAAAAATGAAAATTCCGTTCATAAATGGATGACCCAAAACACTATAGTACCAAAAAAATGGTCCTTGGTCCTTTGGGAGTTAAGATAATTTCCTTTAATGTGAATGTATCATGCAAAAGTGGATAATAGTGGGTTTTAATTATTGAAAAAAATATACAAGAAAAGTGATAAATTCAACCGACACAATGTGCATGTTTAAAGTTGACAAGATAAGATAACAAGAAATTAAAATAGATTAAAGATAAGTTATGTTTATTGTCTTAATGTTGTATATGATTTTGTAGGTTGATTGTTTTAGAAGCAATTCACACATAGTCAATGAAACAATGCATTTTTTAAAATATACTTCTTCAAAGGCTTTACCCTTAAATCATGTAGTGCTAAATTTTCCAATTAATGGTGAATGGAGAAATTTAAAAATCAAATCCTTACTTCTAAATGGCACAAGTGGCCCAATTTGGATTGTTCACATCCTTATGAAGAAACCACTTTGTCATTTTCACAATGTTCACTTTCATCCATTAATTTTTTCAAATCATAATTTGATTTAGTCAAAAGAAGTTTTGGCTTTTGAATCTTCAATATTCAACTTTAACACATAACATTATGGAATTTAGGACTACCTTTAGGGTCCTTTTGGGTAAAAATAGTCTATCATTGTATGACTATTTGTATTGCTAAATTTATTGAAATGTTCTTGAAATGTTGTGTTGTTGAGATTTGTTTGAGACATACACTAACAAGACTTGCTAGAAATTAGATTTTAAAGATGCATACAAGTAATCCTTAACATTGAAAAGATAGGACAATCATATTTTCATATAGAAAATTTAGAGAGAATTTAAAGATGAGAAAAAACATTTAAAAATATCAAAGCTCTTTTTTAAATATGGTGTGAAGCTAAATTTTTTTTTATTCCAAATCCTCCATTAAATTACAATAATTTCCCAATAGAAAAAATTTACAATAAACTAATACCAAACCATTATGAACACAAAATTTTAATATGGTAACAATGTAGAGGAATAATGTAAGTGTAGGGCAAGGTTGTCACTTTTTTGCCAAATATTTAATTTTTTCCCGAAAATAAGTTCAAGAGATGCTAAAAGTATAATTTTTTTGGCCAATATTCTTATTTTAACCATACAATTAAAAAAAATTCTAAAATTCTAGTATCTATTTTTAGAATTATTTTCCATTGACCTTGCCCTGCAACTATGGTACATTTAGTCCTTGAAGAGCAAAGTTGGCCAAATGTGTGTTAGAGTTTCAATTAGTACCTACTAGCATTGCAATTACAAGAAATTAATACCTACTATCATTGTAACTTTCAAGGACTATTTGTCCTTCTATTTAAATTATGAGTAAAATAGAATTATAAAAAATAATTAGCTTCTTGATAAATAATTTTCATATATATTTTTTTATTAAATTTGAAATTTTGTTTTAGATTCGTAGCTTATAATAACTTATTCTAGATAGTCATTTATTTCATATTAAGCCTATTTCTAGTGAATGTTATTTCTAATGAATGTTTTTAAAGAATTAGATCAAAAGACTGATCGCAAATGAATGATTTGGAAAATAGAATTGCATCAAATTATCCAATGATTTTTTAAATAATTTAAAACATAACAAATGAATCATATTTTCGTAGGAAATTAACATATTTTAAGGCTTCAAATGCATCATATATTGGTATGTATAAAATTTTAAGAATATCCTTATTTTTGAAATTAAAAAAAAAAATATCAATATCCAAATTTAAAAAAGAAATATATTTATACTATTTAATTTGAACTTCAAATTTACTTAGAATTAAGGACTTGAATTTAAATTGTGTTGTCTTAGTTGATAAAATAAATTAAAACACAATTTTGAAAGTATATATAATGGTGTGATCTTTTAATTTCAAGCTTCTACCTTTAAACATCATATACTCAATGACTTTATATTATATATTATAATTTGCCATTTTCTTAAGGATAATTTCAAACAAAAATCTACACTAAAATCTATTATAGTTTCATAATGATAAATATACATTGTGTCATGGCCACAATCATGACAATCCAATTTAAATAAAACATCTCATTTTGATGTACAAGAATATCCTTTTATTATTTGAGAATAGATATAAAATTCAATATTTTCAGTTTTAGAAGTCTATAGTTGAATAAGGAGAAAATACAATTACTTCTTCATCAAGAAATTTTTATGGTAATTGAAATTTTCTATTATACCACTAGCATGCTCTTTGTAAAATTCTAAAATTTTCTATTGTAAAAACTTATCAAAATTTATAAAGACAAAATTACTTTGAATTTGAAAATCTTTCTCCTTTTGCATTAGAATTGTATAAAAATTTTTGTGCTTAGTTCTTTTCCTTGATTCCTTGTAAAAATACTCCAAATAGTAGAACAATAGGAGAAATAAGTAGTGCCACTACAAACAAAAAGAATAAAATTTTCTCTTATACAAAATATAGTCTAACTTGCATTGTTGCATAATTATGAGGATCCATCTTCTCTTGGATAATTTTTCTAAATTATATATTTATTTTGAAAAAATGCATTTAAATTCAGCTACAAATAGATGAATCCATTTTCATCAAGGCTTTTTAACCCCTAAAGGACCAAACAATGTTTTTTGGCAACATAGCAATTTCGGGCAGCTCACTACGGATGGAATTTTTATTTTTTTTCTTTGAAATTTTCACAAAACATGTGCTTGAGGAGTAGCTTTAAGACCCAACCATTTTCATAACTTTTGAATACATGGTTAAAAAGTTATTGTATGATATGTTGTTTTCATTGCTCGGCGGGCAGCCCGGGCAACAAAAAAAACTTCTTTAAAAATCACTTTTTTTTAAAATAAAAATTTTAAATTTATTTTTGTGATTTTTATATACATGGAAAGCTTTGAATCATTCCATTTTGATTTATGAGATGAAAGTTATGAAGAGTTTTAGTTGTGGGTAGTTTGTGGGTAGTAATGGAATCTCTACTCTAAAATAAACTTTGAAGATTTTTATTTCACTCAATTTTTAATATTTTTGGAAAAACAAAACAAAACGTGAGGTGAAGATTGTTTATTACAACAATTTAACCATTGGGATTGGAATTTTTCAATTCCTTAAATAAATTATTAACAATTTAGTATTTTGAATCATTCTCTACTTCTTTCAACTTACTAGTTTTTTCCTATATGTTGTACAATTCCAAATGATCTAAAATTTTTCAAGCATGTAGCCAACATGACTTGCAAAATGAATCCAAAGAGTTACAACCATTTTGGACATTTTTTCATAATGGTCTGACCTTGTGGAGTGCATCTGCCCAGATTTTTGCAGGGCCAAAAAATGGCTTTTTGTCACTTCAAATGCTAATATCTTACAATCCAAACGGTGGAAATTTCTGAATTTTTTTTCACATCTTTCCAAACCAGCTTACTACAATATCCTACGGTTACATTTGTCCAAAAATGTATTTTTTCTAAAATTTGGTACTTGTACTAGAGATGACAATTTTGGAGCGTTTTTGGTGAAAACATAGTCAAATACCTTTAGGGGTTAAAAAGTATTATTAATGATTGACTCCATCCATCCTTTCATCTAATTGACTAAGTCATATGCAATAAATTGTTTTATAAATTGGAATTATTTAAAAGATGGAAAATATTTATAGTTTCCAAATGTATCATATCTAAACCATATTAATTTCTACCTTTAAGCCGGGTTTTTTTGTTCTTGTAATTTAGATATTAGAAATACTTGAATACCTTCTATGAATTATTTTAACCGTGTAATTGGTACTTCACCATTAGATGCATTGATGTTGAATAAAATGTCTTAAATTTTTGAAGATCAAAATTAACAACCATAAGATCATAATTTTCAAATAATCAGATGTTGAAATAGAATGTATCGGTAAGGTATCAAAAGTGTATGAAAAGGTAGCAATATTTTGTTCCTTGTTCACCCCTTAAGGCTATTTTAGTAGTACCACCATTGCTATAACACCCAGGTTTGCTAGAACAATCTTGTGAACTCCATAATATTTTCCAAATTTAGATGAAAATGGAATAGTGGATTGTGATATTGTGCACTTAACATAATAGATTTCTATTTTTCATGTTAACAAGATCTCAACCATGCCATAATCTTATCACCGTTTGAGTGATATTTTATTTTCATCTATTAAATCCACAAGTTCAAATTTATGTCTACATTGTTCACAACATTCTTAGTGTGAATATTCTTTAGTGCAAGCATATTTTTCATCCTAAATTGAGCCTAAGGTAGGAAGTCCGTAAAACCCTTGGGCTCTAAAAGCATCCACTTCTTGAAATGTCTACTATTTGTACAAATCCCTTTCTCATTGCACAACAATGTACAAATAATGTACATTTCTAGAGGTAGACACTTATGGTGACCAATGTGTTTCAACTTCAAAAATTCATAACTAATTCTACAAAGCTTCAAAAAACTGAAACGACTGGTAATAGATGCCAATTTCACTTGTCTTTCAAGGAAAATTTATAGTAATATATTTCAGGAATTAAAACATCTCTACATTAATTTCTACCTCTTAAATGGATGCTTTTATGGACCTCTTATGGACCTTCTCCACCTTACAACAAAAATATTTAGCCAAAAATGATTCAATTATTAAATGAATCGTTGCATTCCTCATTTCTACATTTTCCCTAAAAATCATTCATCATACACAATATTTTATCTTTAGCGTCCTCATGGCTAATGACACTTCCAACAAAGGAGAAACTTCTCTGAGTGGCATGAGCTTCACGACCTTTCTAGTTCATTCTTCCTTCCCCTCTCCTTAGGGTTTGTTTCCACTCTTCTTCTTCATTGTCTCTCTCCCTAGGGTTTGCATCCCCCCCCCATCTGCTCTCTTTGGAATTCGTTTTCATACGTTTTTATTGTCTCCTCAGCTGCACTCGTCGTCTTCGTCTTCGTCTTCGTCGCCATGCCGACTGTGAGCGTGAAATGGCAGAAGAAGGTGTTCCCCTCGGTGGAAATCGACACCGACCAACCCCCTTTGGTGTTCAAGTGCCAGCTCTACGATCTCACGGGCGTTCACCCGGAGCGCCAGAAGATCATGCTCAAAGGCGGTTTGCTTAAGGACGACGCGGACATGAAGCAGCTGGGGTTGAAGGACGGTCAGCGCCTCATGCTCATGGGCACGGCGGACGCGATTCCGGAGGCTCCGAAAGAGAGTCCCGTGTTCGTGGAGGATTTGCCGGAGAAGGAGCAGAGTGCCACGGTGCTGGGACACACGGCCGGGCTGGTCAATCTGGGCAACACGTGCTACATGAATTCGACCGTGCAGTGCTTGCACTCCGTGCCGGAGCTTCGGGATGCGTTGCGAGGCTATGCTGCGACCACCGGGGCAAGTAGTGTGGTGGATCGACTATCGCATACCCTAACCGTGGCCACGCGCGATCTGTTTAATGAGCTTGATACGAGTGGGCGACCTGTGGCGCCGTTTCGGTTTCTTACAGTGCTGCGAGACAAGTGCGTCTATTCTCTCTTACTTTTTTTGCTTGTTTGGCGCAATTGTTGTTTTTCTGACTTCTGGAATCAGAGTATTGGTTTCAGAAGGTGGCGCACTCTCAATCATACATGAATCGCTTTCTTTTTAGTCGTGTCATGATGAACACGTACGGTGTATTTGATTTGAAAGCTGAATCATTCGTTAAAATTGTGTTTATTCTACAATTTTGTATGTGCTGCAAGACAAGTGCGTCCATTTTCCCACTCTTTTTCTTGTTTTTTGGCGCAATTGTTGTTTCTCTGACTTCTGGAATTAGAGTAGTTGTTTTAGAAGGACGCTCTCTCGATTAACGGCAAATTGTCAAACATTACGGTGGATTTGATTTGACAGCTGAATCTTTAGGTTAAATATGTTTATTCTACAATTTTTTATGGACTCGCTCAGGTCCTTATACCGTTTGATCCAAGTGATTCAATACTTGGTCAGGTCTCCTGTTTAGTTCGATAAAAATGGCGTGCTCTTAGCTGAGATAGTTGCGAACTTCTTAACTTCTTTATCCATTTTCATTGATTGATTGCTGCTGGAGCAAGTATAACCCAGGTTTTCTTTGTATTTCTTTGTTTAGAGTTGTGGGAAGCTGAATGTACCTATTTCTAATATATGAAGGATATCAGCATGCCAACGGGGAAGCTGACGAGTGAGAGCATTTTTGATTAATAGGAAAAATGAAATAATGAATTTTCAAAGAGACTAAATTGAAGATTTCGAGTGCAATTGAATTTTCTAAAGATTTTCACAGTTAAAACTGTAGATGGCACCCTATGCATTCATTTATATTTGGGGTATATTTTGGATTTGATGAACAGATTTGCATGATTTTTTTGCATTATTTGGAATAGGTGCACCAACCTTATGCGGTAATGTAGTCTTCCTTTTTTTTATGATTAAAGTTGATATGTGGCTTTGTAAGTTGACCATTCTTAGAGCCGATGGCCCGAAATTTGCTCTTTTCTCATCCCGGGGATCGTAATCTTTATTTCTGAGGTTTATGTGCGTAGAATTCTCAATCTATTTTGAGAGTTTGTCCCAGCACCCCGCCGTTGCATTGCCCTCGTTGAAAGGTGTGCTGGTAGTAGCCGTCTATTCGTTGTGACTTATTTTGTACTTTGATCGCAGGTACCCACAATTCGCCCAACAGACAAATGCTGGCGTGTACATGCAGCAAGATGCGGAAGAGTGTTGGACACAGCTAATTTACGTTTTATCACAGGGGTTACAAGCTTCATCTTTGTCCAAGCAGGTACCGCCAACGCTAGTGAAGGAGTTGTTTGGCATTGAATTGCAAAACACCGTGAAGTGTACAGAAAGTGGGGAATCGAGCACAGAGGCGGAGACCGTGTTTGCATTGAAGTGTCACATCTCACACGAAGTCAATCATTTGCACGAGGGCTTGAAGCATGGTTTGAAAGGGGAGCTGGAGAAGACGTCACAGCTGCTTGGACGGAGTGCTCTTTTTATCAAAGAGTCTAACATTAACACGCTTCCTCAATATCTGACGGTACAATTTGTGCGTTTTTTCTGGAAAAGAGAGTCGAACCAGAAAGCGAAGATCCTGCGAAAGGTGGGGTATCCATTAGTTTTAGACGTGCTCGATTTTTGCACTGAAGAGCTTAAAGGGAAGCTCACTGAGCCCCGTAAAAGTCTTTTTGCTCTGGAAGAAGCCAAAGCTGGGCTTAAGAAGGATGAGAAGGGCAAAGGGGGTGCAGAAGGGGTGAAGGCTTTGGAAACATCCACACTGGGGGAGCACAGAGAGAATGAGGCCATGGAAGTTGATAGTTCAGCGACCTCGTCATCCCCGGCCGCTTTGCCACAAGTGACTGGGTTGTATGATCTCGTCGCAGTACTGACGCACAAAGGACGAAGTGCTGACTCAGGTCATTATGTTTCCTGGGTAAAGCAAGACAACGGGAAATGGATTGAGTTTGACGACGACCAACCGATCCTGCAGAGGGAGGAGAACATTACCAACTTGTCAGGAGGTGGTGACTGGCATATGGCTTACATTTGTTTGTACAAAGCACGGACTGTAACCTCTGTGTAAGATTTGGAGTCTGTTATACATAATTGGTGGATTTCCTTCATATCCTGCTTTCTTGTAGACATTATTGCAATCAAGGCATCATATGGTAGCTTCAGATGAACTGCGTTGACCATTTTTAACATGAGGATATATCAGATTTTGCACGTCGGAGTCAGGCCTGTTGATTCACGCCTTTTGATGTATCGACGAGCAAAAGACATTTATTTTTTGTCGATACTCCTTTATGTATGCAATATGACTGCTAGACAGGTGGCTATCATCACATGTTTTGCTCTGACTCGAATGTTAAATATACTTTGACAGCTGCCAAGAACTATTGGATTTATGAAAGGATCAGCGTTTGGGAAGTTTTTTGAGTTTTACTGGGTATTTTCCTATAGTTCCCACATTGAACCGTTTTTTCAAGTACAGAGTCCGGTTGTTTTTTTCTATTTCCCATTCAAAATCAATTAAAAAAAAAAAATTTCACCGGTTTTTAACTGATGTTTTCAAATTGCAACCAGTTTTTTTACCAATTCCATTGGCTAACTTTGAACTAGATGTTGGTTCTTCCTGGACATTGGAAAGGATTATGAGGATTGCACTTGGGGATCCTTTTTTTGATAGAAGTATACAAGTAGGGGCAGAGTTAGCCTTCCAAATTTATTTTCATTGTTGGTTGAAGGTTTAAAGCCAATTCCAGCTAATAGTGTTCAAATAAGCATTTGAACATGGGTCCTATTTGTTGGTCTCTTAATTTTTGTTAGGTCTTGGTGGGAGTCAAAAGATGATTGTAGATTTTATTTTTGCATGCATTTATTGAACATTATAGTCTTGGTGGGAGTCAAAAATTGATTGTAGATTTTCTTTTTGTTTGCATTTATTGAACATTAGAGGTATCCCGTGTTTATCCATGTTTATTCACTTTCATGTTCATGAAGTGCCATTATTGGATATATTAATAACATATACATTCCCTCATTGAGTAATTGCACCTCTACATACTCAAACCTTCAATCAATTCAATCATCAGAGTCACATCATCATTATTGGAATCCTACCCCAATAGATCAATTGTACCCCTAAAAAATAAAAATCTTCAATCAAATCAATTGGAATAATGAAATAAAGGATCAATTGTACCCCTACAAACTCAATTGGCTTAATTTTTTGAAATTCATTTTGAAAAATTGTGAAAATTGCATCAAAAAATGAATCCTATAAGTTATTTTTTCTAGAAAATGTTTTGATTTTTTGAAAAATAAGATCGTCTATAACCTCCAGATAACAAGTCCAAATAGAATAAATCAAAGCTTCCCAAGTAGACAAAATTATAATCTATGCTCTAGAAGAAAACAATGTTGATTTCAACAAAATCTAGTTGACACAAAATGCAGTTTTCTACCAAAGAATGTTGAAACTACGTTGGCTACAACACAATTTTTTGAAAATTGCATTGCAACCAATGTAGTTTCTATGTTTTTTGGCAGAGAGTTGCATTTTGCGTCAACTAGATTTTGTTGAAATCAATGTTGTTTTCTTCCAGTGATGAGAAACAAATTCTTTAATTTAAAATTTTTTTTGTGAGGTTTTTTTTGCCCATTGTACCTTTACCCCTCACCGCCCAAGGCCTCAACAGATTCAAAAACAACATTTCTTTTGAAGTGTTATAGATATTATTTTCACTGAGTTATAGAAATCTCAACCATATAATTTTGTAGTGCACTTCTTGTAGATGACATGCATCAAACTTGGTGTCATTTGACCACATAGATTCCAAGATTATAATGTTTTAGTGTTGACAAAGGATGCTGAATTTTTCCTAAATATATATTTGGAGGTGAAATTTGGTTTCTAAACCTACTCAAATGAAGAAACTTTAAACTATAAAGTGATTTAAGGAATTAACATACACACATAAATGCTTCTATCCATTTTGGTCTTCCCTACATGCATTCCAAGTTACATGTCACTTTAACAACAAAGAAACCAAAATAATTGTCAATATGTTACAACCAATTCAAAATGTTAATACATTAGCAAACAAGACTACAATGATCTCTTCTAGCTCTTTCATCAATTTAGTGTGCCTCAATTCAACAATGTAAGATACACATGCTCATAATTGCCACTTGATATGAATGTAATATGTACATCTCAATTGGTCATTTTTGGATATAAACTTAAGAAGAAGAAACGTCAACTATGGTTGGCGTATACCAAGTATTTGTTCATCTATATTCCACCATTGACTTTGAAAAGTTGAGACAAGTGATCTATATATCTTCATTAGATATATAAATATCTTCAACAAAAGGAAGGAAAATATTATTATAGTCTCTAGTAATTTGAAAAAAAAAGACATGAGAAAGAATTACTACTAAAGTAGTTCTATACAACATTGATTCAAGTTTCAAGGGTGATTGAATATGTCAAAAAAATTCTTGAGTCAATTTTCTCTAAAAGATGCATATTTTTTGAATCTAACCAATTTTCATTTATATGTTTTAGTATCTTCTAAAATTGATTATAGAAATTTGAATTCGGATTTGCTCTAAAAGTATCATTTTCTTGAAGTATTGGCTTTTGATTATGCTATGCATATATAGTTTTTTGGAAAATGACTTTCTTGGCTGTTGGGTGAAATTATGTCATGTGTCATTTGGTGGAAAGCAACAAAATGATTTCTAAAACAAATCTCCATCACTACTTCCTCTTCAAATAATTTGTAAATATGTGCTTCTTAATGGATGCTATTTTCATATGCACATAATTTATTTTATAGTAGCAATTTCAATTTGGAACATTTATGTAGAAAGACAACAATCCTGATCTACTTTATTAAAAAAAATCTTTTGAATAAATGAAAGTTTTCCAACTAAAAAATTGTAGAAAGTAGAAGTGCACTTGGTGTTAGAGTATGTAAAATTGGTGCACATTTAATGGTGCACTTTGCAACAATTTTGTGTATTGCAAGTATAAAATCAAAATATTTGTACATTATTAAGTGATCTCTTTTCTTCATTCTCACAACCAACGATACCAAGATCAAAGTATTTTTTTTCCATTGAAAGAAATCTAAATGTAAAACTAGGCATTTTGACCTTTCTAGCAACAAATTGCAAGCATTCGTACAAATTTTTCCCCAATGAAAGCTAAAAAAATGCAAAGCACATACTTCCCCATAAATGATTCAATGTTTAGTCTTATTCAAGACTATAGTATTGACTCATGGGTCATTGCAAGAAACACCGTCCATTTCTATAGCGTTTTCCATAGAACTCTTGTTTTGGGGGGGAGTACTTTATAATTAGAAGAATGATTTTTTTTAAATGGAAAAAATATTTTTATTGTATTATCCTTTAAGAAGAAGGTACCCTAGGAAGGAAAACTATATAAAAATTCTCTAGGTAGGAGAACTAGAAAAGTGCCAATTCTCATGAAAATTGGCACTTTCATATTTTAATTTGTAACAAATAAGAAAATATTTTTTGTTAAAAAATTAAAAATTATCCATTCGGGAAGAGTTGATGAGATGAGATTTCAATAAAAGAATGATATTAGAACCATCTTCAATGTTCAAAAATTGTACGCAATGGGAGTGTTGTTTGCACTCACGTGGAGGACATAAAATAATATATTTTCAAATTTCCTTTGGTAGATACATGCTTTCCTACTATACAAATAGACCATGAAAGTTTCAACTCTAGATCATAAAATTTGGGGACTCCTAACGTAGTGAAAACCCCTAAACTGCACTTTGTGACAAATTAACAAAAATGATTTTTCAATACAAAATGATTTTTTTTAATTTCTAAAAAATAAGGGATTTGATTACCATCAAGTTAGACATATTCCATAGAAATTTCATGTTCATTGGACTTGTGCTTCAAAAGTTATAGCAAATAACATTTGTGTCACTTTCATTGTGACAGAAAATAGGACTAGTGTTTCTTGCAATGCCCCTCATATGCTTTTTCCAAGATGAAAAGGTCAATCTTAATAGCTACATACCAACTTTGTAATCTTTAATAATAAAACATGAAAATTGCATTTGTATATGCTATTAATATTGAAAATATATTAGCATATATTAGCATACATAGAAATATATATTAGTGTATATTTATACATTACTTACTAATATTGTGGTATTTGGAGATCTCCTATTGCTTGGAATGCAACAATTCTTTCACCAATAGATAAAGTAAGAGCATTCAAACATATTTTCATCTGTACAAAACTCTAGATATGGAACAATTTCACTTTATTCAAAATCACAAGCTTAAAATGACCATGTTTGGTTTCTCTAAGATGAAAAGATGAAAACATTTATAAAACTCCCAATTGGTCCTCCCCAAGGTACAAGATTGAGTATGATAATATCAAACTAACAAACAGAAATACGTATATGGAAATATGTAGCCAAAGAAGGCCAAAAGGGCCTTTGGGACTTTTAAAGGTTAATGTAGATAGACTACATATAACATCATTTACAACACATGTATAGATACTGATGCACAATCTCACACAATGAAAATGTTTACTTTTATTGTTCACATCTACAAGGAGTTGTCTTCAGCCAAAAAGTGAAGTAGAATAGGTCTCTTAATTCTCAACCGATTGCACACAACACAAGAAGTAATAAGGCAACTTATCCAATCATGTTTAATATCAAACTCCAAATCTAACATGCTAAGAGAATCTTGAATTCAAAGTTTCTATGTGCTAAGAATTTTTTTAAATCTCCTTTCAATTCATAAAAAACATTGAAACAATTTGACACCCAAAGGATGCAATCCTATCATCAAGGTAGTAATCCAAAAATGATGAGATTTTACAATGAATAGGTGCATTCTTTCTTTATACAATTATTTTAAATTTCATTCATTGGACATTTTTAGTCCTAAGCATCTAAGTTAGTTAAACTTAGAGTCCCCATTACCAACATATACAACCAAAAATTATCAAATTCCTTGAATGAATACATGCATTCATCATTTCATTTCTACATTCCTTAAAAGACATTCATTGGACACTTTCGATTCCGGGTGTCCATATTGGATTAATAATAAATACCATGCTCAAATGCTTGATATTTAGATGATTAAAGATGTAGTCACCTTAACGTGTAAGCATTCAACTATCCATTAGGTGGATGATGACTAATGTGAAAAATGTACTTCATTCAATTAATATTCATTTGAGGAAGCTTTAAGAAAAATCATGTACTATATCATTGGAAAGAAAGAAGAAGCCAATGCTCTAGGTGAACCAATGATACAAATACATTGGAGTACTTTCAATTATTTTCATTAGAGGAGAATTGAGGGCTCCAAGAGCCCGTTTCAGGGTTGTTCCCTACATTGTTCCTTATACTGCCAAAAATTGGGAACCAACCCATAGTGGGATAAATTTCCAAATTTTTGGGAAAAAAAATTAAAAATTAGTTTCTCAAAATTTCAAAAATGTAGTGATAAAATAAAACTGAATTTTAAAAAAAATTAATTTAAAGTAATATTATTTTTTGACATGGCAATCTTTGTGCCACGTCATACTATTGATGTGGCAAGTTTCCACACCTTGGGAACTCAAAATAACTTGTAGACTCTTCATGCCCTTAAATCTCTTTTAATTTTATAAATTTTCAAGAATAGTATTACTAGTTACTATTTTAAAGTCATTAAATTAGTGGTAACCCTATAAAGAGATAATGGCCTAAGAATATCTGATGGATGACAAAGAATCCTTCTAAATAAGACAAAAGTGCAAATTTTCATCCTTCAAATTTCATGTGGAAAGGGGAGGTCTTATACATTAGTGTGACCTCTAATCAGCATTTTTGGGTATTTTAAGCAAACAATTCACGCAATACCAAGAAGGATGATTTCCACAATGACCAACCTTATGTTGTAGGGTTAATTCTTTAGAAGACAAAAGCCCTCCATTATTGAAGTTTAGTTTCAATGAGGATACAATATAGTATTCAAAGCATATTGTTGTAATTTTACAAACAAATGGAAATGTAGTGCATCCATTGAAAGTATATTGTTGTAGTATAATTGTTTGTTATTGCATTAGTATACTTTCAAATTGTATCCCCATTGAAACTATAGTGCAACAATATCAAAGTGATGGGGGATATTTTCTTGATGAATTTTTCAAGGTTATTAATATGCAACCCTAAAACAATCCTAGATTTCTAGCAAGGACCTATCAACCACATCAACTCAATCACTCGCTTACCACGTCCAACGCTTGATACAAATCCCTGTCAACTTGATGCCCCTCCTCTCCTCCATTGCTACACTTGTTCTTGCTTACAAAGTAGAACACCGTTGCCACCACCAACCACAACGACCCAAATGCCAAATACCCCACCGCGAATGTCCCCGCCACCACATACAACATTACTGAATGGGCTGGAATCGCAATTGCCAAGAGCAAAATCCAATTCAAAATGCAGAAATACACGAAATAGACACCTAAGAGCCCCAATGCAGTCATCGCTTTGGCCTTCATCAACTTTGTACTCCGTTGCAATGTTGACCAACCGTAATATTGATTCTCGAGTACAACCACTTGGATTGAAACCAAAAACCAGAAGTTGAGAATGAGAAAGGCCAAATTCCATACCAAGGTGTGGAGCCATTGGAGGTTAAGTTCTGGGGCAAACCAAGGTCTTGACAAGAGGTAAAAGGGGAGAGTGAGGAAGAAGTAGGTCAAGATGTCAATGACAAAGAAGCAAAGGGAGATGATGAAAATTTGGTATAAAGAGTGGGGGAGGGAGGTGAAGATGGATTGGGTTAGGATTTGGGTTTGGGAAGAGTTGCCATCTTCATTGGGGGAGGTGGTGTCATTGGAGGAATAAATGTGGTGGATTATTTTGGCTATGGCAGCAGTGGCGAGGCTTACCAAGAGCCAACTGATGATGTAGATGAGGAAGGTTAAAACAGAGACAAGGGCAAGGAGTATGAAGATGGGGTTGAGGGAATATTGGGCCTGCACAATGGAGATCACATAGGTTAAGTACTCTATGAGTTTTATGCAGGGAGTTTTTTTTTTCTTCAAACACAAGCTTTGAGTATAAGTTTGGTATAGAGTTTTGAATCTCATACCCTCCTCGTAGTGTGTTTGCACTACTTAAAATAGATAAATCTCTAATCACACCTATAGACAAATGGAAATCATCTATGGTCAATCACATACATGATTTCCAATAATAAGGTCTACACACTTATAATTATCACTAATTTACAAGTGAATGTAGTTACTATTATTATATATAAGTTATTCATATAGATCTTTGGGGGAACAAAAAGGGGTCAAGATTCCAACACACTTTAGTATTATTTGGATACCGTAAGAGTACATTATGAATTTTCAAAGTTGAGTGTCTACACAATTACATATAGGGACAAATGAAAATCATCATTTTGAAACATGGGAATCAAGGATCAAAATGAGTCTATACTATTCTCATGGTACTAATAGTAGGAGATAAATACAACAATCAAGCTCTACAAACGTTTCTCTAACACAAAGGAATATATTGCTTTCATCAATGTATCCAAATGCTAAAATATACCATTATGAATTTTGCTTCAATTTCAAAACTAAACTATTTTGATAAACACATGTTTACAGACAACAGCAGTACCTTAGAAAAGGCGGCATGGAAGGCATAAAAGCCGCCATGGCCATAGTGGCCGAAAATACCCCCCAAATTGAGAAGCTGCCCTTGTTCAGCAGCCCATGCAAGAAGCCATACAACGCCAATCAGCTCCAGAAACTGAATGAGTGCAAGTGGTAGCACAAATGCAAGGATGAAAGGGCGGAAGATCCGGAAATGCTGATACAAGAGCCTCCCGGCCTCCTTGAAAATGGAATAGACTCCCCATCCTCCCATGTCTCGATGCTCGTCTACCATTTTGGCAGAATTCCCACAACAATCCAAAAACTGGAATCAAACAGTGCACAGACACCAAAACTGTCAAATTCGTTATGTGGTTTGAATTCGAAGACAAGTAATTGTAACACACAATTGCCAAAAGAAACGAATTAAAACTTAGTCAGTGGTGTCGTAGCTGGATTTCGGCCGGTTCCCTGGAAAGGAGTCAAAATGTTGTGCATAATTATCTGTCATTGTTACAAACTTGACGACGAAATCACGACATCAGGTTGAGGATACGAAAACCATCTGGGAGTTGATCCTGTTGCTTCCAACTACACTAATCATGGTATTTAGTGTCACCTTCACTACTTGATTTCGAAATGGTACAAGTTTTTACTTTTAATGAAGATATTTATCAAAATCATTAGAAATCATAAAAAAAAATTGAGTGAGAGAAACACTATGATCGTAATAGAGATGGGCTCCAGTAGTACCCAAAGCGATCTCTCCCTTTGGCTCTGTCGGAGGATCTCCTAGTAGAAGCAAAATCGTACATTGAATTTAGCTAAAAATGCTCGAAAGGGACAGAAAGAATTGCTCCTCGATATCTCCGAGTGAAAGCACACAGATCCTCACATAATTTGACGAAAACTAACACTTGAAAACGACAGAAGAAGTTGATCTTCTTCGTTAATTACAAAAAACACTCTACTACTGGAGCGTCGAACAACTTCGACAGAAAAGAAGTTAAAGAACTCCATCGATCCGTTTCGTGAGAGATTCAAGCGAAAATTAAGAGTCTGTCTGTTCAATCATGTTCATCTCAGATCCCACGCTGTCAATGCTTACCTCTTCTTGAAGCTTGAAAAAATGGTCGCCTCCCACTCTGTCTGGCACAGAAAAACTGCACAGAAACCACCGTCACAGATCGTCTAGTGTGTGTGTGTGTGTGTGTCGGTAGCTGCTCCAAATTTGTTGCAAACAACTGAACCCTCAGTAACTGGATCAGGCAAGCCTTGGGCAGCAAGTTTGGAAGACTAGTGATGTCTTTCTTGAGTTTCTTCTTCTTTGGAGTGGGCTCATTTAGTCAACAGTACGAGTGCAGGAAGTCGAAGTTACAGTCGGTAGCAAAGTGAGAGCTACATCTAAGGTAGAAGCACCTAAATGTGACACTTGTTTTGGATCTCTTGATATGGAGGGTGCGTACAGAAAAAAAATTATGTGTGTGTTAGGAAATGGTTTAGGAAACCAACAAAATTGGTTTCGTATTTTTTCGAGCTTGTATGAATATTATACAAATTTTTAAAAAGTGCTTCATAGATGCACCTACTATGGACATTAGACTAACACCAAAGTGGACACAGAAACACCCAAAAGCAACACTCTCTGAACTTGGATCAAATGTGGGTGATTGGTTGCTTCTTGGAAGAATGACAACTTCTTGGAACCCCACATGTCTACTTTAGAACCCCATTTGTCTACTTTGGGTCCACAAGCGCTTGGATTTAGGTTGTTTTTTTGGTGTCTATAAACAACTAGTATTAGATTGGGTGCTTCTACCTTAGCTCACCTCCAAATCATGGTTTTTGATTTTGATTTTTTAGCAGTAAATTAAGAAAGTGATCTTCACTGGAAGAAGTGCAGACCTCTAGTTTGTTGTATTGGAATTAGAAAAGAATTTTTTGAGTTTTCTGGAGTTCGAATTGTATTTGTTGAGTTTCATGATGTTTTGTGTGAGAGAGAAACAAAAATGGTGTTATCAAGAGGCTCTGAACTAGGTAAACAACAATATTAACCCCTAAAGGACCAAGGTGGGGTTTTTAGGGAGACATTGTCAAAAATTGCGGTTTTTTGGTATGCTAATCAACAATGAAAATGAAAACATTTTTTTTGAAACTTCAACCATACAAAAATTTAGTAAATTTTTTTTATTGATGTGTAGAAAAAATTTCAGCCTATTTCACAACGTGGATTGAAACTTGAATTTGAAAGATTATAACATTCAAAGTTTGAAAAAAAGTATTTTCCCTTATTGCCCAATAGGGACAATAGACTTTGGGCCCTCTTGGGATTTATTTTTTCTATACACGAGATTGAATCTCTTCACCATTCAATTTGGTGTCCTCTTTGGTATACTCATGCAAAATTTTGGAAGCAAATTCAAGTTCTAACTCTCTCTACATATATCACCTTGCAATAGAAAGAGGTATAAAAAATTGGCAATACTCTAGCTAGTTTTTGAAGTTTTTTTGTGCATGGAGGAAATTTTTTGGTAGAAATTCAAATTTCAAACACATAAAAGATACCATCTCCTACAAGCGCAAATTTTTTCATGACAAAAAATTATGAACCATAGTTATGCTAATTTCCCCTCCCCCTTTATCCATGGTCCTCAAGACTTCTAGGAAAACCAATGCATACAAACAAGCAAGAATGGATCCCCTTCTCCTCCACATCCACCTCTAGTGAAAAATACCACCCTCAGTCTATCATTAGTGCCACCAATGAGCCCTTTAAGGAAACACATGTATTTTCATAGTAATGTAAAAATCAAAATATGTACTAAATTTTAGCAAGATTAAATTAGTGCATGAGGTAGTGAAGGATGGAATGGAGGTTGTAGAGGATCAAAATAGGTGTTTGGCATTGAATTGTGGTATGTACTATGGAGGTGGGTGAGTTGGTTAATAATTATAATGTGGGGCTTGACTTTGTTTCCCACACGAATTCATTGCTTCTAATTGTGCCCCTCAACTGGCATTGTCTATTTATTGTATTCATATTGAGAGATTCTCCCAACATCAACACCAAAATTATAATAAACAAATTTTACAAGAATTTTGTAAAAGAATCCACCTTTGAGATCTTTGGGGAGAGTATTGTGGATGGAGAGAAATGGGAAAATGTTCACAATTGTTGCGGTGCAGTATAGCCTCCCTTCCCCCAAGACCCCCCTCTCCAAGATCCCCCCCTCCAACAAAGCCTTCCAACATTAGAGGGGGGCTTCAACACAAATTTGGCTAGCCTCCTACTCTCATGAAGACCAGCCACAAAGGTAAGATAATTGTAGATCTATTTTTTGGATTTGTGCAATTTTTTCCCATGGAAAAGGTAGTTAGAACATTTACCTTATATCAAAATTTCAAAACAACATCTAGTAAAAAATGACTTCAAATGCACCTATCAAAAATCACTTGCACATGTTTAACACTCATTTGGTCCTTTAGGGATTAATTTATTGATCAGTTATACCCCACATCCCTACTCCAATCAAACCCTAACTACATTGTACAATGTGAAAGCAATTCTAAATAGGATTTAGAAACCAAAGTTGATGCCATAGTCTCTATCTAAAGGACAAAGCCAATAAACTCCAACCTTATATCAAGGTTGATTTAAAGTAAAAGTTTGTTCATCTAGGGTTGGTATAAATTAAGAGGTTGTTCATCTTTGCTTTCACTTCTATTTGCAGAGGAGAAACTTTAATTTAGGAGTAGATTTTGCTTTGTTGTTCAACTGCAAGCAACCCAAAAGTTCATGTCTAATGTAGAAAATCCAATAGTTTTACACAAGTAGGAAAGTTGCCTCCCTACTTTTCAAGAGCCTCTCCAATGATCATATAGCCAATAATTTTGATTTTTCTCAAGTAAATATTGTACACTTCCATGTCAAATTCTAAAATTCTAAAATTCCTTTTCGTCTTTATTGCAAAGATTTTGTAGCATGTTTTACAATTTTGTGCATTGTGAAATGGAAAATAAATTGTCAAGTAGTATTCCCTTTAAATTATTGGTATCACTTTCTAGAAATAAATTGTGCAAAAAGAATATCACCCCAAAATTTCTCCCCTTGGAAAAAATGCAAAATTCCACTACTTATATTGAATGATAAAAATTAGAAATTTTGAATTCATATTTGGAAAAAAAGACTTAAAATTGGCTAGAAGTGATTTAGCAAATACAAAATTAACCAACTACAAGATATGGTGAAATCTTTTACATTTGTCAACCATTTGGTGAAAATTTGGAGCTTTAACACCATGGGTCCACAATGCCTAGATGAACTTTATACTTGACCATAGTTGGTATCTTCCATAGCGCAACCAATTAAAATTTTTGTGGTAACTTTTCATTAGAATCTTATCCCATTTTAGCATTGGCTACCATATCTAGTACTAAAAATGGGGTGAAAGGGTAGATACAATTTGCCAATTTCCTCTAAAGACTATTAGATTTGTGAACATTTTGATGAAAGTTGCTAGAATAAAATAGATGATTTAAGGGATGAAGACACATACATAGATGATTCTATCCATGCTTGTCTTACCTACATACATACCAAGTTGCATGTCACTTTATTAATAGAGAAACCAAAATAATTGTTAACATATTACAACCAATTCAAATATGAATACATTAGGAAAGAAGTCTATGATGAATTCTTCTAGCCATGTCATCAATCAAGGGTATGTTGCTCAACTCAACAATGTAAGGTATATGCATCTAAAATTGCCACTTGAAATGAATGCAATATATACATCTCAATTGGTAATTTTAGGTACTCAAACTTTTGGAGTGATTGAATATTTCAAAACAATTCTTGAGTCCATTTTCTTTGAAAGATGCATGGTTTTGCACCTAGTCTATTTTTATTCATAATTTTTAGTGTCTTCTAAAATGGATTATGATTATTTGAAATTAGAGTCAGAAAAGATTCAAAAGAAGGGTGACAAGGGTTTTGGATTTACTCTAAAAGCATTGTTTCCTAGGAGTATTTACTTTCGATTTCGCCATAATGTGTATATAGAGTTTTGGAATTGACCTTTTCGGATGTTGGGTGGAATTATATCATTTATATTTTCAATTGGTGGAAAGCTACAAAATGATTTATGAGACAAATCTACATGACTCTACTTCATCCTCAAATAATTTGTGAACATGTGCTTCTTGTTGGATGTGGTGTTCATTTGTACATTTAAATTTTTTTACAATTGTGATTTGAATTTGTAACATTTCAATGGAAAGACAACAATCATGATTTCCTTTAGTGAAAAATATTCTTCTAAATATAAAAAAACTCCAACTAAAAAATTGTAGAAAGTGCAAGTGCACTTAGTGGTGTTATAGTATATTAAATTGGTGCACATTTAATGATGCACTTTGCAACAATTTGGTATATTTTAAGGCACAAGATTAAAATGTTTGTGCATTATTAAGTGACCTTTTTTCTTCTTTCTTACAATCAACCATACAAATCTTGATCAAAACAATTTTTTTCAATGAGATAAATCTAGATGTAAAACTAGTCATTTTGACCTTTCTAGCAACAAATTGCAAACACGCATACTGAATTTTTTCTTCAATAAAAGCTAAATTTAATTGTTAAAAAATGCAATCCACATACCTTGCCATATATGATTTATAATTTAGTCTTATTCAAGACTATAGTGCTTGCTCAAATATGTCTTTTTTCAAGATTAAAAGGTTAATCTTAATTACAAAACACTAACTTTATGATCTTAAAAAATAGAACATACAATTTGCATTTGCATACATTGTTAATATGCAATACTATATTAGAATATATTGAATTGGCATACATAGGAATATATATTAGGGTGTTATTTGTGCATTACTTGCTACCATTGTGGTATTTAAAAATCTCATATTGCTTGAAATGCAACAATTCTTTTATCAATAGATGAAGTAATTAAACTCTCTTTAACATTTATCCATTTGTACAAATTTCTAGATATGTAACAATTCACTTTATTCTAAATCACATGCTTAGAATGACCAAATTTGTTTTTTTTAGAATGAAAAGATGAAAACCTTTATAAAACTCAAAGTTGATCATCCAAAGTGCTCTAGAGTACATTTTTGAGTATGATACTATCAAACCAACAAACGAAGATTTACAAACAAAATTATGTAGCTAAAGAAGACAAGAAGGGTCTTTGGGACCTTTAAGGGTTAAAGTAGGCAAACTACATACAACATCATTTACAACACAAGTATAGATATTGATGCACAGTCTCACACAATGAAAATGATCACTTTCATTGTTCACATCTACATGGAGTTGTCTTCAGCTAAAAAGTGCATAAGAATAGGTTTCTTAATTCTCAACTGGTTGCACACAACACAACAATCAATAAGTCAATTCACCCAATCACAACTAGAAACAATTTCTAAAAACTATGTAAATTTTAGGACATGCTCAAATTCAATTGCAAACCCAATTCTCTATTGTATTCAATGGTTGGATCCTAGAATTACTTGCAAACAAATTCAAGCAATGTCAACAAAAACTAATCACATTTAAACACCACCAAGGTAGAAAAATCATGGTTTATTCACAAAGAGTCCCAAATCTTATATACTAAGAGACTCTTGCCAATTCATAGTTCATTTATACTAAGAGAAATCTTGAATTCCCTTTTGACTCCTAAAACATATTGAAAAAAATTATTATAGGAAGGATGTGACCCTATGATAAGGTTGTAAACAAAAAATGATCATATTCAATGATGAATATTAGGTGCATTTTTTCTTTCTACAATTTCCTTAAGATTCATTCATTGGACATTTTGAATCCTATGCATCCAAGTTATTAGTAAACCATGAAGCCCCATGACAAACTTATTCAACCAAAAATGATCATATTTCATGAATGAATACATACATTCTTCATTTCATTTCTACATTTGCTTTAATAGTCATGTGCCACAAACTCCATCACTCACTTACCACATCCAATGCTTGATACAGATCCCTTCCTTTAGCATGATGCCACCCCTCCTCTCCTTCATTGCTACACTTGCACTTGCTTACAAAGTAGAATACCGTCACCACCACTGACCAAAATGCCCCAAATGCCAAATACTCTACCACTAGTGCCCCTGCTACCACATACAACATCATCGAATGGGCTGGAATTATAATCACCACAACCAAAACCCGAATCAAGACATAGTAGTACACGAAATAGACACCCAAAAGCCCCAATGTTGTCACTGCTTTTGCCTTCACTAGCTTCGCACTCTGTTGCAATGCTGTCCAACCGTTGTATTGATTCTCGAGCACAACCACTTGGATTGAAACCAAAAACCAGAAGTCGAGAATAAGAAAGACCAAACTCCATACCCACACATCGAGTGTTTGGAGATGGGAAGGCTGGGGTCTTGAGAGGAGGGAGAAGGGGAAAACAAGGAGGAAATAGGTCAAGATGTCAACAACAAAGAAGCAAAGGGAGATGATGAAAATGCGGTAGAAGTAGTAGAGGAGGGAAGTGAAGATGGATTGGGTTAGGGCTAGGGTTTGGTTTGGGGAGGTGTTGTTGTTGTTGGAAGAGGAATAGATGTGGTGGATTGCTTTGGCTAAGGTGGCAGTGGCAAGGCTTTGGAGGACCCAACAGATGGTAAAGATGAGGAAGTTTAGGGTAAAGGTGACAAGAACGAAGTCAAGGTCAGGGACTAGGTTTGGGGGATTTGGATCCTGCACAATGGAGTTCACATCTGTTAAATATTCTCTAAGTTTGATGCGGAAAGTTTTTTTTCTTCAAGCACAAGCTTCAGGTATAAATTTGGTATAGAGTTTTGAATCTCATATCCTCCTTGTAGAGTGTTTTCACTACTTCAATAGATATATCTCTAATCACACCTCCAAACAAATAGAAATCATCAATTTTCAAGAACGTAGTTGACAGGGGAATCAAGGGTCAAAATGAGTCTATACTATTCTCATAGTACTAATAGTAGGAGATAAATACAACAACCAAGCTCTACAAGTGTTTCTCTAACACAAAAGAACATATTGCTTTCATCAATGTACCCAAATGCTCAAATACCATTTTGAATAACTTCAATCTCAAAACTAAACTATTTTGATACACACATGTTTACGGACAACAGCAGTACCTTAGAAAAGGCGGCATACAAGACATGAAAGCCAAAATGGCGATGGTGGCTGAAAATAACCCCCAAATTGAGAAGCTGCCCTTGTTCAGCAGCCCATGCAAGAAGCCATGTAAGGCCAATCACCTCCAAAAACATAATGAGTACAAATGGTAACAAAAATGCAAGGATGAAAGGGCGGAATATCCGGAAATGCTGATACAAGAGCCTCCCGGCCTCCTTGAAAATGGAATAGACTCCCCATCCTTCCATGTCTTGATGCCCATCTACCATTTTGGCACCATTCCCCGCAACAATCCAGCACCTGGAATCACATAGTGAACAGACACAAAATACGTCAATTTCGTTATGTGGTCTGAATTCGAAGACAAGCAATTGTAACACACAGTTGCCAAAAGAAACGAATTAAAACTGAGTCAGTGGTGGTGTAACTGGATTTCGGCCGGTTGCCTTGAAAGGAGCTAAATGTCGTGCATAATTATCTGTCATTGTTACAAACTTGACAATGAAATCACCACATCAGGTTGAGGATACAAAAACCATCAGGGAGTTGATCCCATTGTCGATCGCAGTGCACCCAAGAAGAATTTACTTTGCAAATCGTTAAGTTTTTTGCAAATTGGCACGATTCCATCACAGAAATTGTGACATACATCAACACAAAGCTCGAAAAACTGACACAAGTATTATAGACTTCTGTTTCAAACCCTCGCGTCCTGAGAAAAAATTGCAAAGTACTGGAATATCACTACCAATTAAACGAACTTACGGATTGGTAGCACCACCATTTAAACTTAGTATGCCGAAGTTAGGGAAGAAGGGTATCGTGTACTGGGCGGAAAATTAAATGGTTTAATTACTGGGCGACTTATATGAAATTAGCTGAACCCATTAATTATCAACAGCAACTCATCTCTCCCAACAACGTTTGATTATATAGCCTTCTGTGAGCAACCATAGGGTGTAAGAAATCAAAACACTGGACGACGGTAATACTCGGTCTCATCTTTGAATACAAATCAGGGGGTGTCTCACGATCCCCTCCAGGCAATTGTGGTTTCCTTGATCTCGCAGCACTTGAATGCTTGCATAAGAAATCATCAAATACATTGATCGAGTGGGAAGAACACTATGATCGCAAGAGAGATGGGCTCCTGTAGTAGTTACCCAAAGTGATCTTTCTAGTTAGCTGTGTCGGATGATCTCCCAATGGAAGCAAATCCGACATAATTCGGCTAAATTGCTCGAAAATTGCTCGAAAGTGACAGACAATTGAAGTTCATCGTCGCCCCTCCGAATGAAAGCACACTTCAGCGTAATTTGACTGAAACACTTGAAAATGACGGAAAGAGTCGATTCTCTACCCTCCGAATGGAATGAAAGCACACAGACCCTCACATAATTTAACTAATCAAAAAACTTGAAAATGACGGAAAGAGTTGATCCGGTCCTCTACGTTACCGACACTCTATGAACGTCTAAACGAGACAGTCAAAAACTCCAACTCCTCTTGAGTCCGACGGAAATTCAGAAATTTTTTCTTCTCCTGAAGATGCTTAGCTTACCTCTACTTCGTCAGCTGCTTGGAGAACTGGTCACCTCCCACTCTGCCAAACAAATACTTCTGAGAAAACTCCTACCGGTACTCACATACAAATGAGTGTGTGTGTGTGTGTGTGTGTCTGCTCAAAATTGTTATTTGCACAAGTTAACAGACGCTCATTAATTCAAGCCTTGGTCTGCAAGTAAATTGTTGCAGACTAGAGACGTCTTCATGATTCTTTGGGTTCATCAAGTCAACAGGATTTGCAGCAATTGGGGCTCCGGGTCTCCCAGTTTACAACTTAGTCGGTAGCAAGCATTACATTGTTTAACCCTTAAAGGACGAAGCCCCCATGACCAGGGGAGTCAGCAAAATTGCTCCGATTCTTGGATGAATAGGTGCATTCTGTTTTTCTACAGTCAATAGTGAAGTCATCCATTGGACACAAAACGTCCGTGTCAATGTTTAAGGGTTAACCAACCACAATGGTCTTGTCCATGCTGGGAAGATATTATGCTTTGCTATAGGATGCGTGAAAGGGAGGGACTTATCATTCAGTTCATTCAAGGATTGGGTTTGATTAAAGAGCCATCAATAAGATAAATTCGTTCACTATGGGGGTCCCTTTTTCAAGGATGCAAAAGGAAACCCTTGCCTCATTGGTAAACAATGTTATGAGTGAGCAAGGGGTATGATTTGTGGAGCCAACTCTATGTCTAGTTTTTTCAAATTTTCATGTTTTAGCAATAAGGAAACAACTTGTGATCTTTATTGGAGTATGAGGGTGGACATGTTTGATGTGTTTAGAATTAGAAAAGACTTCTTTGAGTTTTTAAGAGTTAGAATTGCCTTTGTTTCACGAGTTTGGTGATGTTGTAATCCTAGAATGTGGGGTTGGTTATCATGGTAATCATCTTTTTGGGTATTGAGTGAATCATTTGCTTAAAAAAAATCAAAGCACTTGTTGGAGGTCAAGCTATTGTGCAAGACCTCTCTTTTTCACACAAAATTCCAAGGATGAACATTTGCACCTTCTATCTTGTATAGAAAGATTTTCTATCATTAGACACTTTTAGGCAATTGTATCATTGTAGGGTTAACTCTGAAAGGACATGTCTTCTTTTCACCAAGGTAGTTACCAAAACACTTCATGTAGAATACCAATTAGGATTTAAGATTCTAAATTTTTGGTTGATTTTTATGTGTCTTTTACTGATTTTGATTGGTTGTTTTTGAATTAGGTGTCTTAATTGTGTGTTTTAATGGGCTAATTATGTTCCAATTTGGTGTGTTTTTTGATGGTGAATGAATTTTGAATGAATGTTGTGTTGATTTGGATGGGTGGTTTCCTAATTGGAGCAGTCCAGTTTTTCAACCAAGCTCAAATTTTTTAATATGTGTTCCAAATTGGGTGATGATTCTGTCAAGTTGGATTGTATGTGGGGTGAGTGTCTAGTCTAGTTGGTTGTGTGTTAATTCCAATTTGGATTTTATTTTATGTGTAGTTGGGCGGTTGTCTTTGCAATTCCAATTGGGTAGTTGGATGGTAGTTGGGTTGTCTCTTCCAAATTGGTAACCGCCAAGTTTGGAATTCCTATTTGGTTTGAATTTTCTTTCATTTTTCTTTACCGTCTATTGAATGAAGCTGTATATTTCTTTGTTTTGGAAGTGTTTCCAAATTGGATATGTGTGTGTGTATGTGTGTGTTATTTGATTAGGTGTGTGATATCAAAGTGTTTGTGGATTTTGTGTTAAGGTCCTAGTTGTATATGTTTGCTATTTGGAGAATTTTGGGTGAAGTGAATTGAAAAGGCGAAGTGAAGATAGATGGAAGTTGTGAAGTAAGTAAGAACCTAATTGGGAATTTTAGAGTGATAGAACATAAGTATTCCAATTAGGGAAGAAAAATGATAAGAAGAAAAAAAAGAAGAAGAAAATATAAAAATATGAATGTAAGAGTAGAAGAAATGAGACAATGAGTGGAAAAATAAAGAAAAATATCAATTGTAACGGTGATGTGTTCATTGATTTAATTAATCAAGTTGGAAATTATATACCAATTGGGTGACGTGTGTATGCAGGTGAATTAGCAATGTTGAATAAATTTTCATTTTTTCATTGTTTATCAAATTGGATGGTGCAGTGTTGTTGTAGTTTGAGTGATTGCTAATTTTTCAACTTGGGTCATGGTTTTCTATTTTGGGATTGTATTACCTATTTTAGGAATTGTTCCCAATCGCATAGATATCCTACTTGACAGTCTCCCTTGGAACGAATTTATTATACTAATAGGTTGATTTCCAAATAGGTCATTATCCTTCTTCAACACTTCGATTATTGATCCAATAGTTACATTCTTTGTTTCTACAATCTATAGTGAAATCATCCATTGGACCTTTTTGGTCCACAAGGTCCTACAAGGTTGACTTCCATTTGAGTAGGAAAAAACATAGATTAGAAATAGCTTTATTGAATAAGGAGTTTTTTCTACAAAATTTGGTTGAATTTTGTACATGAAAGTCTGCACTTTCTAAGGGTCAACTTCTCTACACCTAAAATCAGCCAAATCTAGCATAAAAGACACACAAACATTTGGAAGTCTACATGGAAGTGTATAATGGTTGGAAGAGGAGAATCAAAGTTATTGTCTCACAAATTTTGGGGGAGCAATGCATGAAAAGATGGAGAAGCAAGTTTTCAACTTTTGAAAAACTATTTTTAACATTGAACTTACACTTTTTGCTAGTTGCTCTTAGTTGGACAACCATGCAAAGCTATATTTAAAATGTAGTTTTTCCCTACCCACATAGAAGTGAAAACATCATGGTACTACTAGGCACTTGAAGGCAATTCCAATTCTATAAAGCTTGGTGATTCATTTTGGATTCCAATGCAATAAGGATATTCATTCTAATGAAGCTCTTACATTGATAGACATGGATGAAATACACAAAATAATATAAATGATGAATTATTTACTCATCCAACTATGCATAGATTCATTCATAATAGAACAATATCCTTTGAAGATTTCATAGCAATTTAACAATTTCAACTACTACAAAATGGAATAAATTGTCAAATGTTCCTTCAAAAAAATGATTTTGTTGTACTATGTTAACTACACTAATTTATTTTAAAATGTTGTAAGTTTTTACTTTTTGATGAATATTTTTACCAACTGTATATATGTTTTTAATGGTATTGATATCTGTGCTCATGGAAAAAATCATCATCACGAGTAAAAACATATAGCATTTCACAAAAAATTCATGTAGTGACACTAAATTTTGTTATTAGTGTAGCTACCATACTAAATATGGTTGAAAAGATGGATAAAATTATCAAATTCCTCTAAAAAATATTACATTTTCTAACAATTTCATAAAAGTTGCTAATATACAATAGATGATTTAAGGGATGAACACACACATATGAATGATTGTACCTAGGTTTTTTAGATGCATATATATAAAGTGTGTGTCATTCTACCAACGAGGAAATAAAAAAATTGTCAAATGCCAAGTGTAATTTTCAACTTCAAATATTAATGTTTGAGCAAATGAAAATAGACTAAACTCTTCCAACCATGCCATGAATCAAGTGTTGCTCAACAATATAATTAATATATATGTACCTAGAATAGCCACTTGAAATGAATGCAATATATACATCTCAATTGTGGTAATTTTGTGTACTTAAGAAAAAGAAGATTCAACCATTTTTTATCTAGTTGGCATACATGAAGAGTTTGTTGATCTATGTCCCATGATTGACTTGAAAAGTCAAGATGAAGGTTTATATCCTTTCTTTAGAAGAAAGATTCTATACTTTTTAGTAATTTGGATAAACCAAACATGACCAAAAAATTCTAGCATTGTTCTATCTATTGATTCTAATTTTTTGAGTGATTGAATATCTCAAAACATTTCTTGAGTCAAGTTTATGAGAAAGACTCATAGGTTTAGCATCTAATATTTTTTTAAGTCATATTTTTTGGTATCTTTTAAATTTGAATATGAATATTTGAAGTTAGAGTTATAGAAAAAAGATGATAGGGATTTTGGATTGACTTCACTGTAAAAGTGTTGTCATCTTGAAATGCTTATTTTTGATCCCATCAAATGTAGAGTTTTTTTTGATTGATTTTTTTTGGATAGGTGTTAGATTTATTAAATTGAGTCATTTACTATTTCAATGGTGTAAAACAACAAAATGATTTATGAGATAAAATCCACTATTTCCTCCCCAAATATTTTGTGAAGAGTATTACAAGAGGCAAGATTAGAATGTTTATGCATTAATATGTGGCTTGTGCTCTTTATGCTCACAACCAAGTATACAAAGATCAAAGCAATTTTTTCTAATGAAATAAATCTGAGTATGAAACTAGTTTTGAGCTTTCTAGTGGTAAATTGCAAAGATTTTGTACAAATCTTTCTTTAATTAATGCTGAAATTTAATGTTAGAAAACACAATCCCTATTTGGTTCACCTTTCGCGCTTATTTGAGCCCATGGCAATGTCTTCTATACTTGATAGAAGATTAGAAGGTCAATCTTAATAGCTAAATTCCAACTTTATAATCTTCAAAAAACAAAACTTGTAAATTGCATTTATATATATTGTTGATGCTCAATACTATGTCATCAAATGTTATTATACATTGTGGTATATTAGTATATTATTTGTGTATACTATAGTATTTGGAGATTTTCTTCAGCTTGAATGGCAATGATTTAAAGACTTCTAACATTTATCTAATTTGTACAAAATTCTAGATATGGACCAATCTCACTTTATTCAATTTGTATGCATAAAATGAACATGTTTCGTTTCTCTCCAAGTTGTTTTAGGATGAAAATAATGTATTGCAAATGAAATGCAAGATTGACACATATCCCCCAATATTTTTTTCTACTAAAAAACAGATTCAATAGATGCAAAAAATAGAATTTTTTTTGGCAAAGTTCTTTTTTCTTCAAAATATTTTTTTGAATTTTTTCCCCAAAATTCTCCAAAAATTTTCAAAAATATTAACATCTATTTTAGAATTGTTTTCCACCAAATCTACCCTACATCCATGACACTTAATCCCTAAGCACTTTGACATCCATATAGTGAAAAGCAAACAAAATGCTTCAAGTCAATGTTTGGTCCAAATATGTTCTCATTCATTTGAATCAATTACTATATCTTTAAAAAATGAACATTTTCTTTGACTTATTTGATGAATTTGATAGAAATAATAGATATCAAGAATTTGTTGAAATCCAAAAAAAGATTTAGAAGGTAAAATATATATGAAAAATGACAAGTTGTTGTAAAACAATAAGGGTTATGGGATTGATTGTTCATAAACATTATCATCCATTTTCTAAGACGGTAATACTTGCATTGTATCAATCAATCATGAAGCCCTATGGAATGATTCACTATGACCACATTGCTCCAAGAACTATGGTATGAACACATCATCTACCTTCATGAACCTATTAAAGTGCATCTCTCTATGAGCATATTCTAGTTTCATTGACTTTAGAGAAATTGTAATTGTGGATATTTGGTGTACTTCAAGAAAGAGGCAGCAAGGTAAGCCCTTACTTCCTATGTCTCTATGATATGACTAGTTCAACTACCCCCTTGAACTCTTCATTTAGAGTGATCTTTCAACTAGTTGATTCATTATATATGTAGACACATATACCTACATGATGTAAAAAATACGCTAAGATCTACAAAACTATGACATTAGATGAAATCAAGGTATTAAACAAGAGTGAGTTTCCTTGTGATCCCAGACTATCAAGAACTTTCGGAACTGTGTCACATTAACAATCTAATGTGGTTGAAGTTCAACAACATTAGATAATATTATTTAATTAAATATTAAATTTTTAAATTTTTTTTAATAATTCAAATTTTTAAAAAATTATTATTATTTTTATTATTTTATATTTTGAAAGTTGTGCCTTCATTCACTATGAAGGGAAAAGCCCTTCATCCTTCAACGTCGAAGTGGATGTTTTGTGTTTCATGGATGATTTTGCTCTTGAAAACAAAATGCACTTATTGGTTCAATAATTTGAGCAGTTTTGTTGACTACCTTGGTCATGGGGGCTTTGTCCTTTAAAGGTAAAATGGTCCTTTAGAGGACCTAAATTTCATCTAATGGTTCTTTGTCCAAGTTTGTGGTATTGTTGGAAAGCCCTGCGTAAGGAGGGGTGCACGGACTTTGGTTTATGGTGTTTGGATCTACGGTGTGAAAGTTATGGATTTTTGAATTATTCTAAAATGAAAAAATTGAATTAAATTATCTTTTATTTTGAAAAAACCATAACTTTCACATTGCATCTCTAAATGCCATAAAACAAAGCCCTTACACTCTTTTGTACATAGAGCTTTTTATTTGTATCAAGAATGCAACCTTTCACACCACAACAAAGCCCTTGCACTCTTCTATGATATTAAATTTCCAATTTTTTATTAATTAAAAAAAATTTTAAAAAATTTTAAATTTAATTTTGACTAAGGTAACAACACAAAGGCACACTAGTACCATACGTGTGGATTAGAGTCGGCAAAAAATAATTATTTTCAAGGAAGCCAGAAAAAAAATAAAATGAAAGAGAGAAATTGAAGAATTTGGAGAGAATAAATTGACCAAATCATCATAAACAAAGAAAATGTCTTGTATTAGACAAAAAGGAAAATATGAAGAGCAATCACCATCTATCATCACGAAAGATTTTTGAGGTGATGTGAGGACCTATCTTTACCATATCCAAAGATGCAAGGGTAGAGAGGTCAATTTTATAATGAAATGCATTGTCCATCATGAATTCTCAAAGCATATGGGACAATTTAAAGAAGAGAGTTTAACTATGGGTGGTTGAGCTCCTACTAATCCTAAATGTGATGTATCCCACTTGGGTTGTTTCACCTCCTACCACCCTACTTGTATAAAGAAGTTGTCTTTCCATCTTCTTTTAAGTCCAGGGAAAGGAATTTTTGAAATCGAATCTGAATATATTGAATTCTTGTTAATATAATGTTGAATTCTTGAAGATTAAATTTTAATTTGCCGAACCTACTACAGCAACTTTAACTAATTATTTGGCAACAATGTACCAACCCTACCCCAAAGGTATGGTATGTACTGGAAGAACAACCATTGTAGTAGACCCTTTGCATTAGAAACATGGTATTTGTAGAGACAAGGGCATGACAAATCGCAAGAATGCTTACTCATTGCTCTCCAATTTTTCATCATGAACAGCGGATGAAATAGTTGGATGATATTTCTCTAGGATGAAGATGTGAAATGCTTTTGACACGCATGAATATTCACATCAACTTTTGTCATTTGAAACGAGAAGCCCTAATTCCCCCGTCCCTGGATATCGTTCCCTCGTTCCCATGTCCCCAACAAGCCTTCCTCTCCGTCGCTCCGTCTTCACTACTCTTCACCATCGCTCTTCTTCGGAATTCTTCCACCGTTTCGCAAGCAATTCCTATTGAAGATTTAGACTGGCAAGGCGCAATGTGCGTCGCTGTGAAGACACTACAATTTTCCACTTCCAGGGCATTTTTTTTGGCGACGTGGCCATGAATTCGCAGGAGCCACAGGATATGGTGGGATGGGAGTCATCAGTCCTCAACTTGAGCTTGTGTAGATAAGGCAGAACAGGATTATGGCGAAAAATTTGACTGAAGGTGTTGCAAGAGGAGAGTAATTGAGAGCGTTCGTCGGTGCAGGAGCGGCTATGGCGGTCGACTTCACTATCATTCGGCTTCTCTGTATCCCTGTCAATTTGACGCATCCAATAGCAGCGCGCGTTTCTTTGAGCAGCAGCAGCCGCAGCCGGAGCCACAGGTTTGCGTCGACGTCCCCTTGCAATGGCAACCGGAGCGACCTTGTGCCGATGAAATGGTTCCGGAGGAGTCTGCAACAGGGAGCAACCGTAGCGCGGTTTCAGAGGAGTGACAGGGAGAATTTGAATAGTCAAGTGTTGCCTTCGATTGCACCAGCTGTTCTCCCTCTTGTGGAGTCTCTGGAAAGCGAACTGGAGTTTCGGGAGGAGGAGGAGGAGGCGATGGTGGCAGGTTTGCGCGAGTTACCGTTTTCGGTGTGGCGTGCGACTTTTGTTAAGCTGTGCGCTTCGAAGCGTTCGGTGACGGCGAGGAAATTGCTTACTCTGTTGCAGATGTGTAATGTTTGTGGTGCTGAGTCGGTGGACCTGTTGTGCGCTATTGTTATAACTGGTCTTAGCAGAGAGAGTCGGCTTGAGGATGCGGTGGCTCTGTTTGAGCAGCTGAAGGAGCTCGCTGGCACGCCCGGACCTATGGCATATAATGCGATAGTTGGCACGTGCGCTCGGGAGAATCAGTATGAGGAGGCGATGAAGTTCCTAGACCAGATGCGCGGCGCCGGGTTTCAGCCTGATAACGTGAACTACACGCTGGTGTTTCAGGCGTGCGCGAAGAAGCGTGCGAATGTGGACGTGATCTCTAGGGTATGTGCGGACATCAAACAGGAGGGACTCGAAATGGATAGCAAACTTTACAACGACGTGATCAACGCGTACTGTTGTGCTGGTGATCCGGATAGAGCTTTTTATTATATGGATTTAATGCAAGCATGCGATCTCTGTCCAGATATTCGAAGCTATGCCGCGTTGATTGAAACACTGGTGGTGGAGAGAAGAGTGGATGACGCCGAGGCGGCGTATGCTGAGATGAAGAGCAAATCTTTGAAGATTAGCCTTAGAGCTGTGAATGCTCTTCTTGCTGCGTATACGCGGCTTAGCTTGTTGGAGCAGGTGGAGCAGTTGTTACAGGACGCAGAGGACGCAGGGTTGAAATTGACAAAGTTTAGTTACGGCTTACTAATTGATGCTTATTCAAGGGCAGGTCGGTTGGAACAAGCGAAAGCGATGTTTCAGACTATGAAGGATGCCAGTGTGCAAGCGAATGCATTTATCTACTCTCGACTAATGGTAGCTTATAGGAATGCTAGGCAATGGGACGGTGCCATTCGGCTTCTGAAGGAAATGTATGCGGCAAAAGTGAAACCTAATCAGTATATTTTCAACATTCTTATCGATACTTACGGGAAATTTGGGCGATTGCCTCAAGCAATGCGAGTATTTGCGCAAATGAACAAGGAGGGCTTCAAACCTGATGTAGTGACTTGGAATTCTTTGATAGAGGCTCACTGTCGGGCCTCTTTATTATCGGAAGCAATCGATCTGCTCAAACAAATGCAGGAACGAGGTTGTACTCCTTCATTACATACGTACAATATTATTCTGAATGCACTTGGGTGGCACCGTAAATGGAAGGAGATGGCTGTGCTGCTTGATGAAATGCACTCTAAAGGTCTCAACCCCAATGAAGTTACATACACGACTCTAGTTGATATATATGGGACATCGAAACGGTACAGAGAAGCTTCGGAATATTTGGATCAAATGAAGGAACAAGGTTTACAACCTACGACGAGTGTGTATTGCGCTTTAGCTAATGCTTATGCTAAGCAGGTAAGCAACTGCGATTTTTTCTGAAACAGCTTTTCACCTTCGTCTCACAACTTATTTTCTACCTTTCGAAGAGGTCATCCTGTATTTATCCATTTTGTGTGGTTGTATCTATAAAGCAATCAGAGGTAATATTTTTGTTCAATTGGGCTGCAGGCCTTCATTCTTTGCTCTCTTTCTGTATTGTCCTTGAAATTCCTTGGATTTTTCTTTAGAACCAGTATAGTAGTTTACTGGTTAATTTTTTGGGACTTTGCCTGTCTGAGTTTTCTCACATGACCTATGGGATTATATAATCTATGCTCGAAGGCTTATATAGAATTGTTGCATTCATTTTGATGAAGTTATGTATGCTTGGTTTGCCGGTCAGCTTGAATTTTACATTAGAGCTTTTCTCATAATTGATACTTTGTTCAGAAAGCGTTTACTTTCACACGAGCAAACTCTCCTTCACTAATCACGCTTTCGAATTCTGCAGGGCTTATGTGAGCAAGCGATGGAAGTTTTTAAGAGTATGGAGGAGGATGGGGTCGAATTGAACCTATCAATGCTCAATCTTTTGATTAACGCGTTTGGAGTTGCGGGAAGACATATTGAGGCCTTCTCGGTGTTCGATTATGTTTTAGAAGTGGTGAGGTCCCATCCTGAACAGTGAAATTTATGGTTACGCCTTTGTCTCGATACTCTCGCTACCTCTAGGAAATATTATCCTCATATTCGATGCGAGATTGTTTTATCTTTCACCGGGCACGCACTAATGGACTGTGATGCGACGATGTGCATTTGTTTCGAAAACAAAGTATCAGGTTCGTCTTAGCTGATATTTTTTAGGTTGATTACGGAGTATAAGCGTAATTCTGATTTTCTACATTGTGCTTTGCTGTGAAGGGAATGAGTCCAGATGTGGTTACATATACTACACTGATGAAGGCACTGATAAAGGCTGAGCAACTTGATCAGGTCAGCTACTCGCATTTGTTTATTTCTGTTTATTCTTGATGTGAAATAATAGCAATGAGACTTCTGGAATCTGGAAATTAATAAATTAATCTATCAATACGCCCTTCATATTTAACTTAGTAATACTTTGTAATTTTGATTGTTGTATTGAACTAGAGCGAGGAATTTCACCATAACTGCCACCTAATCATTAGCACTAGCATTAGTAAATATCTGCGAAGTTACCGTTAACACCTGAAGTTACTTGCAGAGCTTGGACTTCACTGAACATGTATTCTTTTCTAAATAGAACTTAAATCTAAGCTGACATGATCTTTGAACAATGTTATTTTGCTACAACTTTCCTGAATCAGAGCAGCATGACATATTGGACTGTAGACTTATGATTTTGAAACTTTACAGTGATTCCTTGTTTTGTTTCCTTATGTGCAGGTTCCAGAGGTGTATGAACAAATGGTAAGAGCTGGTATTACACCCGATGACATGGCCAAGGACATGCTTCGAAGTGCTCAGCGATTTAAACAACGAGGCGCAAAGCTCACCAAGAAGGAATTATACCAAGCCAAAAAGGATTTAGAATCGAGATACTCAGAATGGATGGGCTTTCAGGCAGGAAATAACCCATCCCGGTACTAGTCTTTCACCTCATTAAATTTTTTTTCTTACTGGAGAGGTGTGTATTGATACATGAAACAAAAGTTTTGTTGACCTGTAGTTTCGACCTTGGCACAGATTGACGTAATGTGGGCTTCTTGGTGCGGTTGTATTTGAGACTAGTCTCCAATTCACCATGTTCACTCACATCACTCACATTCATTGGCACCTTTTACATTTCAAATCATTCGGATACTACCATAAATAGATTCAAATCTTTCACCTTAATATCAATAATAGTCATTGAAATTTGCCATTCTCAGGAGATGAAAATTCAACTAGAATGTCAGACCTGGAGGAGAAACCTATATGGGCAAGCTGACAGAACGAGAAGACATATGTGGGAGACTAGTAGCAGGCTTAAAGACTCAAGTCCTGCACTCGCAGTACAAAGGGGAATGGTAACAATCATTCCTTTGGTTAAACTATGTGTATTGCAAGAACTCAGATGCCACTGCACACTGCTCCCTTATTGAATAATATTGCTTATGTAGTTTGTAATTTTTTTTCAAAATTTAGTCCAATATGGTTTTTGACAATGATAAGATAAGCTTCCATTGTGATGCAAGTGTGGACCAAAATTACATGCAATTGCATATTTTACAATTGCACGTTTCTTTCACTACTAAAGTATGCCAATGACAAAGCAAATTTCATTCTTGGACTATGCACCAATCTTAGTTCACTTCAATTGCAAATTTGTGCAGCAAATTAATTAGTGTTTGGTGAATGGGATGCCTATGCTACAATGGAAGTATCCAAAGCATCAATTATAAGCAATTCATGATAGTCGGAGGCACCTTTTGCTAGAAAAATAAAAATAAAATTTAGTATTAGCAATTGAAATAATGAATTTTCAAAAAAATAGTAGAATTTTTGGATATGGCATATAATTTCTATGAATTTTCAAAGCTACAACTTCCTAGACCAATTGAAACCATCAACTAATTAGTAGTTGAATATATAGGTGAAATCTAACAAAATTAGCAATCATCTATCAATAGTTTTATTGTTATATAGGTGGACCAATCAATAGCAAAATCAACAATCAACCAATCAATAGTTTGAATGTCATATAGGTGGACCTACTTTAATTGTCATGTCAAAATCATCATACAAATGGACCTACAGTTGAAATCAACTCAATTCTCACAATCAACTTTAACTATCATATAGGTGGACCTACAATTGCAATTGAAATCTATCAAAATTAGCATATAGGCGGGCTACAATTGCAATTTGACAATCAACTTAAACTGTCATATGTATAAGTGGACTTGAAATTGAAATATGTCAAAATCAACATATAGGTAGACCTCCAATTAAAATCTACAAAGGCAACAGTCAATTAATCAACAATAAAGGGACAATATAATGGATTTCAAAATTAGCATATAGGTAGACTTGCAAGTGAAATTTGACAAAATCAACAAACAACTACTTAGTAGTAAAGGGACAATTTAATGACAGTATAGAGGACCACTTTAATGGAAGCCTATGGACATTTCAAAGTCTCTCTATTATGCATGAATGGGAACATGGACACTTTGGGGGGTTTCTACCTTAATACAACCATAGCAACATTTTCATTTTGCAACACCTCCTCTATTAAAGAAATATAGTATTTTCTTTACTTTGTTAGGATCTTAAACTTAAAGAGTGCTTCCAAAATTTGCATGAAAATGTATAAAGATGAGTATATGGCAATTTGAATGGATGAAATAGTGATAAGTAATTGTGACACTATATATTTAATATAGCAAAGATCTTAATTTCATGTTTTGAAGATAATGTTATTAAACATAACATTAAAGAGTCAAAAAGGTGTCTTTTTTGTACCTATTGAATATTGTATCACATTCATAAATAAGTTCTTGTGATTCTATATAATACTTAAAAGTCTAGGTCAACATTTTCTACCAGAACTTTTTTTTTCTTCAAAAAATAAGGTTTAGCATGTGTTAAACTATGTATCTTTTGCCATATTTTTTTTATCCCATTCAAAAATTGGAAAAAAAATTCCAAATTTTTTAGCATTTATGATTAGAAATATTTTTTTAATAACCTTTACCATAGGGTATAATAGTGAAATTTAAAATAGGTTATATGAGGCTATTGTAGCTTTGCCAAAAAATAATTCCAAAAAATGATGGTGAATTATTTTGGAAATTATGTCAAACATTTGGGAAAAAAAATGATAGGAATGATGATATATTTAGAAATTACAGTTTATGACCAAAAAAATAAATAAATTAGGACTTAAAGGGCATACAAGATCTGTGTGCCATCTACCATCAAGAAGATTTCTAATGACAAAGTGAATGAAATACTTCATTGACATGTACTAGGACAAGAGCGTGGAGAGGTCATTTTTATAAAGAAATCCATTTTCCATCATGAATACTCAAAGGCTATGGGATAATTTGATTTGACTATGAGTGGTTGAGCACTTACTAATCCTAATTTACAAATTTCACATAGGTTGTTTCACCTCCTACCACCTCACTTGTATAAAGAGCTTGTCTTCTAATTTATCTCTACACATTTAGTGACATTTGAAGCTACGCTAGAGACTCATGCACAACAATAGTAGATGTGGAAGGGTAAAATATCTAAGACAAAGGTTGGATGAAAGGCAAAACTATAATGATTTATTTATCCAAAAATTTGAATTTTAGAAAATTCCTTTTTTAGGTGCCGAGCATTAAATTTTCAAATTAATAAATTATTCACCCAAAGAGTGGAGAAGTTGCCCTTCACCTACTGTATCAAGTCCATTTCTGATGTAGATGGAGTCAAGCTAGTAGTAAACAAAATTGTTATATTGTGGTGTACTTTCAAAACTTGAAATGGTAATACAATGTTGCCCACAATGGGCTTGCTTTCATTTGTGTCTACAATTGGCTCATTCACCTTACACTTGTCCCCTAGAGTTTGATAAGAATACAAAGAATGTGAAAAGGTTATATTAGATAGGTTATTTAAGAGAGGGTTACATTAGAGAGATTTGGGTTTAGATATTTTCGCCACGTGTTCCAACTTCCAACTACATGCCATCTTTAAAAACAGAATTGTTAGCACTACACAATTGGTCCACAAAAGCATAGTTAGCACACCATTGATGGAAATGTGCATTTCTCTCTTCTATAATACTAGGGGAGCTAAGGCGACTCAAAAACCCCGAAAAATTGAATTAAAAAATAAATATGGATATTTATAGAATTTATTAATATTTCCAAAGAAAGCTTCTATAGATACCATTCAGATTAGTGATGTGAAATATTGAAGAGTTAGTTGTGTAGGCAATCCAAGCTTCATCTTGAAAAAATAACTTACAGTATTCATTTTTAGACTTAATTCATACAATCTTCTCAAAAAAAGGTCTAGCATTTAGACTACTTACCATGCATGAGGATTGACATGTTTCAATTCCATCATTAGAAGGCATGACTTTCAACCCTCAAAAGACAAACCTATAATCACTTTTTTCAAATCTTGAAGTATCTCTCTATGCACTCCCATTCTACAACTATATATGAATCAGATGTTTTGTAATTTATTTTTCAAAGTTATAATTAAAAGTGAAAAAAATCATATCAAATGCCAAATATGTCTAAAAAAACTGAAAAATGCTCAATGGTTTTATATTATAGTGCACAATTCCACAGTGCAAAAAAATTTACCATGCCATTCTAAAATTAGAAGAACATTACTCCAAATAGACCCAAAGTTCAAATATTCAAGTTTAGAAACTTTTTAAGGTAATATTGCAAAAGACACAAAGAGATTTAGAGTAATAATTCCTTTAGTAGTAAATGGTTTTGAGTCTTTTAAATACTGTTCAAAGATGCACCCATACGCCACTTCCAAATATCTTTACGTCTAGATATTGAAAATTTCATAGAAATTACACAAGTTCTCCAAAAAGGTCGAAAAATACATGACTTCCGTTTCTCTCCAAGAAAGAGACTACCTCTGATTGTAAATTAACACATGGAATATGCCTCCCCGAGATTCTAGGGGTGGGTTTTGAACAAAGAGGGCAGCACAGCTGCTCTCACTGGTAACTTAAGGTCCCTGTTTTTGAGGCAAAGGGGCCTTGCTCGACCTAGTTAATAAGAAATATGAACAACTAGGTCGATCAACATAAACATTGCGTATGTTTCATCCTATTTGCCACTTGAGGATTAATGACCTCGGTCTACAGATATAGAGTCTTCTTCCCTTGGGCAAGAAGACCATTTGTACAATTTCTCAATGTATAGGCGTACACCCATCACAGTGCACAAGTTGTACCCCAAGAAAAAAATAAATGGATACGAGATCATGTGTCCCCCGGGCACTAGGTCATGTGGCCGATACAGCCCTATCCATAACCGCTAGAGATACCAATGGGGACATGTATGGAGTCAGTTCTATCTGTTCTAGTGGAGTATGGGTACATGTGGAGGGGAAACTGCTGAGGTGGAGAATGATCTGGGAAACTACTAGCCACATACCAATCTTGAGCAACAGAAGAAGCTTGTTGATGAAGATGATGATTAACATTCTGAGTGGAATCCACCGGCCGGCAATTCGACCTGCAAATCAAAGACGCTAATCTCATCAGAACAAATGGACTCATTCCACTGGTACCTTAGCGAAAGTCTACTTTAGAACCAGGCAAATTTTTGAAGGTATGCACACATCACAACATCTCTAATTCTTACACTGCACCCGCAGAGCAGAAAAAATTTCAAGTAGCATGTCAGATTTGACTACAGATTTGTTGGTGCAACTGTAACAATACGTATCCTTATCTCTGTAGCAACCTACACTGTTCAGTCTCTTTAATGTCAATACTCAATCCAAGTTACTTCAGGCTATAGCTTTTTACTTGAGACATGTTTATTTACTGGCTAAATGTCCAAAATAACTTCAACATGACTGTGAACAGGTCAAAAATAGGGTTCCAGAAAAGCTATAGCCTAAAGTTGCATAATAGCCACACAAAATAGAACAAGAAGCTACAGTACGAGAGGCTGTCCCTGTATCACAGACTTGCTTTTCGAGTGAAGTGCCAACTCAAACTTGCTCAGGGTAGTAGATTCTACCGAAGGTAGCCTTCCTCGCCTTCGATCCAGAGTCAATAAATGGTGGACATGAACTGGTCAATTCCTTCAATACGACTGGCTCACAACTAATATTTAACGCGAGACGATAACACGTGGCTCAGCGTACAGACTGACACTACCGAATCAATTTCACAGAATGAGTATTGCTTCGCCAGCTCATAAGAATATCTACGTTTATAATATGACCATGATAGAACTAAAATTCACGACTTAAAAGCCGTTATTGATCAGAAGTAAGAATAAACTGATAAAGTGTGAGAAATTCGCACCTCTTGTAGAGAAGCATGTAGGCTTGTTGCGAAGTGACCGTATAAACATCAACCTCTGTAACCTACCCCAGAAAATACTGACCATAAGAGAATATACTTGCAGAGAAGCATGCATCCTTCAGATGATATACAAGTGCAGTAGAATGCTGATAGCATAAACACGTGACCATATTTTAATGGACAAAGAACTTCTCTAGACTTGTAGCCGACACTATTATAGAAGATAATACAATACGATACTACTGCGTCTTCAATCTTGACATTACCATTGCTCAACATGTCCTCATAACAATGAAAAAGAAATATGAAAACACATGTGAGCTAACATGTGTTACTTCTCCTTTTCTCGAAAAGCTAGTGACAGAACGAAGAAATTTCTCGTTGCCCTATGATATCGGATGTGAAGATTCTACACTTCTATTGCATGACGATACACCATTATCCCATTCTAACACTATTCACATGCTTGTATGAGATACCTGTGAATCGTCAACTCGATACCAACAGCCGTTGGGATTCTTCACCAGGCATATGTAATGCCCATAATATGTAGCATTCGAGTCATCGACGTCCACATGTACAATAACAGCATAAAGAGTGTACCGTGGAGGCCTGTCCCCGTCCTGACTCATATATGAAGTCATGTCCAGAACTTCAGAAAACGCTACACGCTTGTTCAGTTTCCCAAAACTGCCAACCTGCAAGGACACGTTACACATTACACCGAATTACATTTAAACATACACATCACAGCAACTCATTCTGCACTCGTTAAAATATCAGTTGAAACTAAAATGGCAAAAGCTCAGCCACGACTCATTCATGGTACCACAAGTTCTGTTTTGATGACAAAGCCAAGAAAAACAATTACAGAAACACCACAGTTACTAAATCCCTAAAGGACCAAGACCAACAAAGATATACTTAGATAAGGGCCTTCCACATCTGAAAACCAATTTAATTATTTGATTTAAAAAAAGATTGAAACTTTCCCCAATACAAAAATTAATGGAGATAAAGATCTCTTCTGATCTCTTTCTAACGTGCCAAATATGTGAAGCTAAAAAATCTACCAAGTAATCAAAATATCTAGTGAAAACATGTATCATATACAGACGATACAAAGATATATAATGCAAACAGAAAGTAAAAAGCACACTGCATGATTTTCTACTGGCGCTGGTGATACTCCTTGACAATAGATATCACAGATTAGACAATGGGGTTAGAAGGTTAATATTTCTGAAGGGCATACTCCCAAGATCTTCTGATAGGACTTCGGGTTATATGTGGAAACTGAGGTAGAGAATGAGCAACTTAGGGCTTTCTGGATTAAAGCAAAATGAAGTAACCCGCACCAAGAAAACTGAGGACGTGACTGCAGACTGAAATTTAAACTGGAAAGAACAGTGTAAAATTAAATGAAAAAAATCCAGCAGCAATGCAGAATTGTTGGCTAGAAATAAATGGCAGATTGAGCCTACCTTGAATCGCTTAAGAGTAACAATGAGGATGTTAGGCGCTTCGTGAATAGTTATCTGCTTGCGGGCTTCCACATATGCATTACAACTGTTCGCATTGCAGACATTAGAAATACGACATTAGAAAACCTAGCTTAGTGCTTCATAAAGATAAACTAAATATCCTGAAAGAACTTGATCAAACTTCGCCTGGGATATCTGTGAACACTCATCTTAACAACTTCGTAACGTAGATACCTCGTAGCTCACTTTCTCAACTAAAAAATGTAACGTAAGGAGTCACGGGACAAACCGGTCACACTTGTACTTGTTCTCGCCATCCAATATTTCAGGAGCTGTAAATTCTCTAAGAGCGTCCTCCAGTGATTCAACATTTCCTTGGATCTCCACTGCAAGATCCATCATATTTTCATATATATTAGACTGGTGACCGCACTCCATACACCTCACCTGCAAACCAGTCCAATAGCCCACGCTACTGTCACAATCCACGTTCGTCGCTCTAATGATTACAAAATGCTAAAATCCTGTAAAGTCTCATACTTTGATATCAGAATAGCTACAAAAGAGTGACGAAAAATCCAAAAATTCCAAGAAAGATAATGAACTAGAGCTTAGTATTGACTATCTCTAGCAGGTAACGATATTGTCCGGAACCAAGGACTAATTTCAGCACCCCCAAAGTGAACCAATATACTACGTAGTACAGTAGGCACACATGGTCCCACACTGGGGACAGTTAAGAAACCAACGATACTGACAGTAGGGACCAGGAAATCTATCACTCTGGAGGGTTTCATGACAACCATATCCTAATAAAATACCTCTTCGCCTCATAGTCACCTCATCCTTGCAGCCTCCAAGTAAGATTCAACACCTCATTACAAAGAATCAACCAAAACCTAATGTACCAGCATTGTTCTAGTAGTAGCACCTGGGAAGTAAAAGAATATCTACCTGTGATTGCAATAGCCCACCAAATATATGGTGAATAAGGGTAGTTTCCTGAGTAGAATCATCTACAGCCTTCTCTCCACCAACTCCAGCCAAACAAATAGATTGCATCAAGTGAATTGCGTAGCTGTCACACCGACGGATCAATTTGTTAATAGAGGGCTAGAACCGTGTGTGCTCCAGAATTTACATAATGGTCACTTGGTTCAGAGTAAAGAAATGTGTCGTAGGAAAAACGATATGGTTCCATTACAACATCCCTGTTGGTCACCCTGATTCTTAAATTTCGGTGCAGGAGCGTTGAGAAATTTTGAGAAACCAGTTGATTCACAGATTCCAACACAGAAAGTAGGATATAGGTAGAGCTAACCTCATAAATTCATGAGCGTCTTCTTGCTTGCCGTAACTAAGACCTCTACCAATATTTCTAAGCTGTGAAACTATGTCCACTGGGGAAAAGGGCGATCTGCTCTGCTTCACTTTAAAAGCATGTTGCTGCAGAGAACACATAAAACACCAACCGCTATCCTTACCTGCAAGGAAAAGAAAACAATAACAAATCAGGCATTAGAGTATCAAGAAAAGCGCATGAACCATAAAAACAAGAATGACTACGAGACTGAAAGAGCTCACTGGAAGAGATGAGACCAAATGACTTGAAACGAGATGCTTACAGTTGCCACCATGATCTCCTCTGAGCAGGTAGGCAACCAATGGCTGAGTGTATGTGAGACATTGTAAGACAGCGTTAGCGAAGCAGCTGCAAAGACATGACGGAAATTAAAAAAACAATTTATTCAGTATCCAGCATCATACTACCTCACATCCTTCGCTTCAGAGGCTACTACGAGAACGTTACAGAATATTGCATATTGCTACCTGGAACAAAGAGGTCACTTGACAACTTATATTTCACCTACAAGAACAGCAATAACAATGGAATTCCGGAAAAATCTCTGATAGTACAGTGCTTTCTGACCATCCATGGCTACTTGAAAATTCAGAAGTACCTGTTTCCACAATTGAAGAGGCCACAAGGAGTAAATTTAATATCCCAGTCGAATAGCTCAACGAAGTCGTCATAAGAAAATAACACCTGTCAAACAAGAATAAAGGTAAGACATTAAAACAAAAAGGAGGAAAAGGTAAGTATTTCATTTGCAAGAGATTACCCATGAGATGCCCAGATCAACCTTCCACTGACACAAGCAGCAGAATTACAGCTACGATAAAGCGCATGCACGTTTGGAGCACAGTTTTAGTAATGAATGAATGCATGTCACTAAGAATCTCCACATAGTGAAATCATTCTCGGAAAGTCGTCACCAATCTCTAAGTTAAAGAAAGCAATCCTCAAACCCAATCTCTTGTTACAAACATCATCACCACGAAGTATGGATCACGACGGAAACTATGGTGGCACGTAACATCTGACCGAGTACAACTCTCTACTTGGAAAGTCTATATCATATAATTTGCCAACGCTAACTAATATTTCAATAGTATCAAATGACGACACCTGCATACACCACAGGATTGCAAAAGCCAATCACATCACATTTACGAAACACGATTTCTAAGGCGGATATGTGTAAACAATAAAGGAAGCATCACCACGGACATGGAACTGCTCCTTTACCTCATGCAAGATGAAATATTTTACAGTTGGAATCCAAGCCACCTGCTTATTCCGCCCACCTTAACTGCGCACCACGCCTCTCTTTAAAACTCAAACCTTCTCCCTAAGATCTGGTCGCCCGCAGATGTCAAAGCAAATACAAAGCAGGGCCAACAAAATTAAGCAAGTACCTCATCTGACATACCTTCTTAGGTTTCGAGCGATGCCCGTCTGCTGACACAGTTGAGGATGTCTTCAGCAACGATCCAGGAAGAGGAGAAACTGGAGCAGAATGTGAGATTGCACGTGGATCGTGAGTGGGTGCAGGGGAAATAGAAGGCGAAAGCGAAGGTGCTGCAATATCATCAGACCCCACGTCACTTCTTGAGCTCCTTGGGCTAAGCAGATCGGCAATTCTCCGTGCACCGCCTTCTGAACTTGAAGGGCTGCTACAGGCTTGAAGTGTGCGACACTCAGACTTGTGTCCGTCATGCCAGTGTTGAACTTGGCATTCTCGAGAGCTGGACACACACATTAGCTTCAGCGAGAACCTTACAAGCGACAAGTCCTCAAAGGACAAAGAATTGCACATAGTTCTATTGCAGACTATTATCGGTACATCTCAAAGAATACAAAATACTCAAGAGAGATCCTATAAACTCTCGAGACATTATGGATGTTGCCCTTCCTCAAAATAAAGTCTTACCATCCAAGAACATAGCGGAAGAGGGCGAATAGTGCATGACAAAAATGGTAACGTTTCTAGTAAGAAATATTAGCATTCACTGCTGTGATAACCATTTTAAAGACATCTTCATAATGTCGACAAAAGAAAGTAGGATGAGAAATGTGAGAATAAGAATTACCAGTAAAACACAGTCTTGCACCTCGCACATCTCCGTCTCGTTGGTTTCTGACAAAAGACGCACGTACTCTTCGAAGGAGGAGGCAACTTCCTGTCGTCTTGCGTTCCTTTTCGAATAATTTCATCTAATTTATTTCTCCTAATCTCTTCTTCCTCAGCCGCTAATTTGGCTTGGGCTTCTGCCTCAGCTTTCATATTACTCTCATCCAAAGCGGCTTGTCTCCTCTTCCTATCCTCTTCCTCAGCATATATTTTTCTAATTTCTTCCTCAGCACGTCTTCGTCTACCTTCTTCCTCCTCAGCAGTTCTCCTAATTTCTTCAGCACGTCTTCTCCTAACCTCTTCCTCACCAGCAATTCTCGTTTTCTCTGCTTCTACAGCAAGTCTCGCCCTAATGTCCGCTTCAGTAGCTTCTCTATGTCTACGTTCTTCCTCTTCGGCCTGAGCTAGCTTCCTTCGAAGCTCCTCCACTTCCGCCTGCTTCCTCCACGCAAGTTCTTTCGCTTGCTTGATTCGAACCTCCTCCGCCTCGGCTTCTTTCCTATTCTCGTCCCATCCCCTCCGCCGCATCCCTTCACCGTCTTCCCTCCTGCGATAATCGTAAGAATCGGCATACCTAGAACCATGCTCCGCTTGCACTCGCCTTGGATAATCATAAGAATCGGCATACCTAGAATCCTGCTCCACTTGCACTCGCCGTGGATAATCATAAGAATCGGCATACCTAGAGTCCTGCTGCACTTGCACTCGCCTTGGATAATCGTATCCCGAAACCGGCTGGCTTCGGTACTCGACTCTGGAATCATCTATCTGCCCCTCTTGAACGGTTTGTATCCCTTGCCTGTCACGAAGATACTCCTCATGACTGCCGTACCCCAGTTCATGGTCTCTCTCCAGCCTCGCTTGCTCCTCTCGCGCTTTCCGAGAGAGCCTGCTGACCTCGGCGCTGCGAACCTGGTTGGAATGAACAATCCATTGCGAGCAGCGCCATAGAGCGTAGCATCCAAGGAGCAGCGGGATCAAAACCACAGCCGGAATCTGAGCGTCCAACAGGGCCTGCATCTATCTAGAGCTTTGCTGCCTTGCCTTGCAGCCGGCATCAAGCCTCCTTCCTAAGAGGCGTTCGTCACAGCCACATATCAAATCCAGTTCCTCCTCCTCGACACTCGAAGAACAAAGTGAAAAACTCTCCAACTCACGCCCTCCAACTTCAACCAACGAAGGGGACCAGACTGTCTGGCCGGCATCAAGTCTCCTTCTTCTCAAGAGCCGTCGGTCACAGCCACACATCCAATCCAGTTGCTCCACACTCGGACGAAGAACGGTGATAAAATGGCCGCGGTGAAACCCTCGACACGCTCTCCAACTTCAACTACTTGACGAGCTCGCTGGCCCTTATTAAGCTTCACTTCAGCTACCTGACGAGCTCAGACGCGGAGTGCGTCTCCAACAGAAAATTCAAGCGAATTGAGGACACACGCCGGCCAGGGTGATGGAAACACATGGAGTTCTGGACTGAAGTTTGTTTCAAGCGCTGCCTGCCGGTAACAAACAACAGGAATCGCCTCAACTGTAGTCCAAATTGAAAAAAAAAAAAAAAAAAAGCAAGCTCGGGATTTAGGTTGTACTGAAGTTAGTTGTGCCTGCTACATGCTACCTGGAAGACTTGCTGCGTGGGATTACGTTAGCTGAGGCTGCTGGGCTGAGCTGAGCAGCTGCGAGTGAGGCGAACAAGTCTTCCGTTGGACGGAATCGGTGGAAATGCACACTGTGCTTGGGATTGGCAGGGCAAGTTCAGGAAGCTCGGACGGATCTCGGACGGAACTCGGACGGAACGTCGTCGTCGTCGCCACCGAGAGTGTCTGTCCGTCCAGGTTTGCACCTGCGGCTCCGGCGCCAGGGCAAACGGACCCGGGAAAGGGACAGGGAAGGGAAGGGGCTAGAGACTACTTGGAGTTGAACGGGTCCTTTCTGGGAAGCCAGGCCTGTAAGGTAGGAGGTCTATAAAAAGCGCCCATTTAACCCGTGTGCGTTATAGCGGACATTTTTTGGATGTTGAGAAAATAGGATTTGTGGAATACCAAGTTCATCAAATATTATAATCTCGAAATCTGCACTGTGGATTTTCTTATAAATGGCAGATTTTGTACTCACTAGTAAGTTGGCTTCAAATCTCAACCAAGAAAATTTCAGTAACCAAGTAGTTCTCAAATTATTCTGGATTTTCTAGATCTAACCATAAAAAGCTCCTCACTCATGTTATTCTCTCTGTGACGCTTAGTGGTTAAGGTCTAATAATTTATTTGGGGAGGTTTTAATTTCTGAAATAATTTTCAGTCAATTTTCCTTTAAAGACATGTGAATTTGACATCTAACCCAAGTTGTTTTATACTTTTTGGAGCTTTTTGGAATTAGTTATGGATTTTTGAAGTTGAAATGTAAGGATCATGCTTTGGGCTCTAGAAGCGTCCACTTCTTGAAATGTATACTATTTTGTATATTGCTAGTGCAATGAGAAAGCAAAATGTACTTGTGTGTTAGAAGACGCTTTCAGAGCTCGAGTGCTTTATGGACCTCCTACCTTAGTTTGGATTGGGATGTGAAAATTAGATTTTTCTACAGTTGATCATCAACATTTGCAACTTCAAAATATCCCTTAGAAGTGGCACTTGAAGAAAAGGAGGAGTGAGAGAACATAGGAGAAAGTAGAAAGAAATAGATTGAAGGAGATGAAGGAGATCATAGTTTGCAACTTACACCTTCTATTGTAAAATCATTAATTAAAGTGGAACTCTAAAATCCAAGAAAAGTCAACAAAATGGAACAAAAAGGACTGTATGATACTATCACAATACTCATAGAAGAAGATGGAACTATGGTGGAATTGAAATCAAAGGTACATGCCTAAACTTGCCACTTTGTGTTTACTGTCTTTGTAAAAACCATAGTTAAATCAAAAGTTCAAAACTTTATAATACTTAAACCCTTTAAGAGTTCACCAAAGCTCAACTTTGAATTCATAATCACTTGGGTAAATTCTAGAAGTTTCTAGAAACATATTACACTTTGAGAATAGATAAAAATTGAGAAAGATAGAGTAGGATGAAGTTAGATAGTCAAAGAAGTTAGTTTTTTGATGAAAAGTACTAAAAATCATTCAAGTCAAGTCAAATTGAAATCTGAAAATCTAAATGAAATTTGGAAATAAAACCCCCAAAATATTTAATTTGAAATTGTAAGTTAAAAGAAAATGTTGGATGAAAATTTAGAGTGTCATTTAGAGGCAAAACTTCATCCATTCATAACTTTTGATAGAAAAGTCCAAATACTAAATATCTTCCTATTTTGGAGAAGTAATTTAATCTTCTACAACATAAAATATCTAAAAATTCAAAAGTAATAGCCCTAATGTAAAAGTCCATCATAGATACTAATAGGTAGGAATTCAAGTGAGACCCTTAAAAACTTTCTAAACCACAAACTTAAATTCAAATTGCTATAGATAATCCTTAGAGGTTTACATACAAGTTCATACTTCAATTTGGATAGAAACTAAAGATCTTAGAGTAGGATGAAGTTTAGCTAGTGAATGATTTAAGTTTAGATGGAAATACCCTAGATTCACACAATTATACTAGATTGAAATTTTAAAAATTAAAAATCTTTTCACAATTTAGAACTAAATCCCCAAAAGAAAAGTCAATTTTGACCCCTAAGCCTGTAGTAATGGATGGATGAAGTTTTCTAGTTCAATTGACAACCAAAACTCCATGGGCCTATTGGAGAATATTACAATGCAAAACAGGCACATTTAAGAGCTTATACATTTTGCATTTCAAACTTGGCAAGAGATGAAAATCAATTGATTTTTGCATGTTTTACATGGAAATAAATAGTTTCATTTTTTGTATTAAAAATATTGAAATTATATAATTACCACGTGTATTAAACATCAAAGATATAAGACGTAGAAGAAACATCCCTTTAAGAAATCACACATTTCTTATTTCACAAAATACATGGTGTAACATTTTTAGCATCTATTATCAATGATAATTATATTCTTTCAATGCATTTTTCATGTATAAATAAAACAAACTTATCTATCAATGCGATTTACATATTAAAAACAAACCTTTATGTCCTACCAAGTTTGAGAGGTGTCTTATAAAGCTTTCCACATACAACAAAACATATCATTATTAATTAATGTAGGTGGGGTGTTTGGGGATTACAGTGTGTAGATGAGCTAAGTGTAGCTTGTTGATCTTTTTGTGTAAGATAATAAATTCCATTAGGTACATACCAATTTTACATCATTGAAATTAGAAATTGAATATTTATTTAACTTGTTTCACATATTGTCCAACTTTGAAGTAAATCTTATCAATACTACCATGAGACCAGGTGACACTAAGTAAAATATTAAATGAAAAGAATTACAATGTAGAATTTTTTATTGTGAAGCTTGATATCTCACTCTATATTTCTTGAGGACATTATTTGAAAGCACTACACCACCACTTTTAATGACTAAATTTAAGTGAAATTCTTATGCTTGATTATACATATGATGAAATCTTGTGCACACTTTATATATGATAAAGTGTGCACAATAATGATTTGTGTACATATAATGATTTGTGATTTATCCACCAACTATATAGTACTAGACACATATAGTGTGTTGGGTTGAGTATCTTAAAATAAAATATGGATGAAATTGTAATTTGTTAAATTGATATAGAGAGTGCCATTGAATATGCTTTGAAAACAAGAAGAGAACTTGCTACTTCAAAGAAAACAAACAAATGGAACATCAATAATTGTGCCCCAAAAAATATCACGGAAATGAAATTTACAATATCACAAAACCATATAAACAACAACTATTTAATTTATTAGTCTATTTTGGAAAAAAATAGCCTATTTCGAATAGCTATTTGAATACATTAATTTTCTCATTTGCAAAATCTAACTTCACACAACTGTATTTGGCATAATATATATTCATTGAATGTTTTAGTATGAGGTATGCCATTTATAAACATTTTTTTTTGACAAAAAACTTAGAATACATCATTCAAATTCAATTAAGTTTTTTCTATCCACTTGTCAAACCATTTGTACAACATTTGATGTGGTGGTATGCATGCCACATTGTATTAGTACTTTATAGGTTTGAGCACACAAATTGGTGTAAAATTTTCTTAAGAAACGTGTAGCCCATGGTGTAGCCTCCTCTAGGATTTATTATTTTGTGATGCTTCAACTACTATTTCCAAAAAATAAAATAAAATATAGGAATAACTTAGATTGCCTTCTATTATTCAATGTATTAAATTAAATATTTTTCTAATATACATTCCTTTATAAGGAACTATTTTTTTATAATGCTTTTACTTTATTTTTATAAGACTATTTATTCTTTAAACTATTTTCTTACAATTTTTACTCAAAATTAAACAAAATCACCCTATATTTTTTGTAAGTAATTTTCTAATACAAAAGTAGTGATTTCCCCAAGACCATGCTCTATATATTGGTGGCCATTTTTATGACCCAATCTACCCAATTTAGTTTTTTCTTTCATTTTCATTTTCCTTTAAGTTAGCTCTAAGAATGTGGTTGAAGCTTACCTACCAATTTTGACAAATTTTGCATTATGTTTTTCTCATGATAGTTGCAACATACTTTCCAGCAATCTATAAAAGTTTTTTGATATTTGACTAAACAATGAAATTGTCTTTCTTAAATTTCCTATAGGCTTATCTATAGGTTATTTGTAAAAATCTAGCCATATTTATCCATGCAAAAAAATGGACATAACTATTTACATTAATTTATCCTATCAGTAGAGGTAGAAAATTAGAGTCACCTAAAAAATTAGTATCAATACAAATTAATTTTCAAATGTCAAACCTAGCTCAAGGGATTGAGTTTTTATAGAATTTATCTTGTTGAGACTAGAATATCCAACCAGAGCTTGACCAATGGCTATTTTATTTCCTTCATCTTCTTGAAGAGTGTTCAATGAGATTTGTATTATAATTCAACTTCCAATTTCTTTGTAGGTAACTAGGTATTGAAGATTAGAGTAGAAGGAGAATCTTTTATTGTTTTTGATGATTAGACTATGCACACTATCCATCAAGTGGTGATGGTGGAAGTATGCTTGTTTGTCAAATGTTATTGGCTTCTACTTTCTCAACTAATTTTGGTCAATTACTCACCATAGTACGCACACTATGTCCAAGCTTATTTTTTGATGGAGATTCCTTGGGTTGCCTATTCCCCACCTAGACATTGAAATGTTGCTTAAATTCTAACATTTCTTGAAACTAAATTGTCGATTTGAAATTTTGGTCAATTTTTGCCATTTGACTTTATCTTGTTCATGTACAAAAAGTAACTTTTTGAATGTGGATTTCTATTACAAATCTAGGAATATAATTTATTCACATAGGGGAAATTTGAATGTTTGAGTGTTTTGGCCTCAAAAACCAATTTCTATAATTATTGATGAAGGAGTTGAAGGCCATGGCAATGAATATGCCACTTGAAGGCCATAGCATAAAAATTCATTTTGTAGGCCATAAAATTGAGGTTTTCATCTTTCTTTCAAATATCTTTTAGCTCCCACTTCATATTGCTTTAATACAATATTCCACTTAAATTAGATTGTAGAACAAGACATTTTTAAAAATTTGGTGAATTTATTGATGATTCTTAGTATATTCTACTTTTCAAAGGGATCAAGTTTTGATTTTTAGTATACTAGTTTTCAAACCAAGTATGTACATCACACGAAAAGATGAAAACTAAATTTCACATCCTTTAATTTTCAGTGAATTTTGAAGTTGAGATACACCAATAGGCATGTCATTGAAAAAAACTTCTTCTACTTTGATCACTTGAATTTTATAAAGGGTAAAGAATTTGAGTGTGAAACTTTTGCACATATTTTACATGAAGTTCAATTTAAGACCTATTGGTTACAATTTTCATTTTGGACATTTTTCTCCAACAAAAATCCTTGGCCTAAAAGTGATCATTTTTGCAATTTTATTTGGTGCTCAAAATGCCAAGGATTTTTAGGAATTATGAATCAAATTTGTTTAGTAGAAATTAGAAAAATATCTTCTATCTTAAACTAATTGAATAAAATTACAAATTACATAATTGTGGCAAATTAGTGCCATACACACTCATAGGATAAATTAGTGTAGTTACTTTATAAATTCCTACCACCAATATTCATATTGTCCACTTTCATTACTTTCCAAATATGGTTGTGTAAGGTGAAAATATAATTAATAACTCTAGAATGCCTAAGGAGCTAGAATCTAGCTTTTGGATGACAACAGATATTTGGAAGAGAATGATAAACAACAATTTTTCATCCATTTTTTGGTGGTGGTTCACATGCTTTGTTTACTTGTAATGGAGTGCTTTTGAGTCACGATTGGAGTGTTTCCTAGAATAATAGGAAGTGTGTGCCATAGATTAAAAAAATGCCTTTTTTGTAGGATTTTTAGGGTCACATCACATTGGGACATCAAGACATATATTAAAACATTAAGATTCAACCCTATTGTCTATCAAAATCATGAAAAAAAATTGGATAGCATGGACATCCACCTAACAAACAACCATTCAAACAATTCAAGTCGTCCCAATTGTTTTTGGCAAACATGATTATGAAGCACTAAGATGCGTCCCAACCGACATTGATGAACATGTCAATAGGAAAAACTAGAGTCACTTCAAGATAGAAAACCTTGCTTTCTTGTGTATTTTGACAATTTCAAGGTCCTTGGTCTTGATCTTTTTCAAATTTGAGCCCAATCCATGAAATAAAGCTTATCATGTCTAGTTTCTCTTCCAATTTGAAAAATTCCTAAATTAGATATTTTATTGCAATTTGAACATTGGGCCTACAACCATGGTCTATTGATTTACTTATAATAGATGGGTACAAATGTTTTGTTTATATTATGATGTTTTAAACTATATGCATACCTTGAAAAGTCATTGGAATTTCAAATTTTCATAAAAAATTTCAAATTTGGATGACTCACATATAAAAGGACATTCAATCTCTCAAAAAATATATTTTATACACTTATTTCTTGACAAAATCCAATATACAATGTCAAAGTTACGTATAAAACTGCATTGTCGTGGGCTCAAGCGTTCCAAAGTTCAGTGACGGTGGATGTGATTGATGTGACCTTGCACAATAATGAGATATATAGTAGTAAGCTCAATGATCCTCTAAGTTAACCTTGATTACTTTGACATTCATCACTCTCAAAGTCTCAGTTAGTTTGAGGCACACTTAATGGCTTGTGTTTCTCTCTCACACCAACTAAAGTCTATCACACTCACATTGTTTTGCCACTCATTTCTTTTCCTCTATTTCCACTCTTCAATTTTTTTCTGTTCTCTCATACAAATGCACTTAAATGGAAGCACACTCCCATTTCTTTGCCACCCAACATCATGTACATAATTTGTGCACCCACACAACACACTTCTACTTTTGTACTAATTAAGCTTTACTTTGATTTGAGTAGCTAACATTGAATGGACATTTAACTAGGATATGATATAGCAATTGTGATGCAATGCCTTTGTTGCCAATTGTAATCCTACAAGGGACCTTGCAGTTGTACTTGGCCCTAGCTGACGACCCCCTATTTTCTTTGTGGCCCCTACATTTGCTCTATGAAGTATGAATGAGTACTCTCCCAATTAGCACCATTGTTATTGTAATTCCAATTGAAGGAAATTAGGGAAAACAATAGCTATGGATCTAGACTTGCATTATAGCCTCCTTCTCTCTAATTGTTGCATGCATGTTGATCAGGGCCTATTGATTGAGCTTTGGCCTAATCGACCTATTGTAGGAAGTGCCTTTGGCTATGAAGGAGGTATTGTTTCCCTTGCATCTTTTGGCAAAGACCTCAAACAATGTTGTTTTAGTCTCATATTGAAGTTTTACTTCCAAAAAATTGGAACAAATTTTGCAAAACTACAAGGCATCAGTTGTGGCTATGATGAAATTTAGACATTTAAGTTGTATTCAATTAGGCTCCTATAGATTCTAATGAGAAGTAGGCACATGATGCATTGGTAGAGAGCATAGTTGTCCACATCATGCCATGCTACGTCGTCAATATGTCTGTTTTAACATCAACCTTCAAACTTAGCATTTGTTAGGATAGAATATTCATTGTTAGAGGGATGATTTAATGACTACCATGGACAATTTGGATGAAAATAGTTGCGACTTGGATGGACAAGATTGTTTGACTTGAGAATTTTTGTAGATAGACCAGTTCAACAAACTAATCATCCATCTCGACGGACTAGTTGTCCATCTTGATGAATTGGTTGTCCAACTCGACGAATTGGTTTTCTAGTTTGACAAACACAAAGGACAGATCCTATGAACTTCATCAACACTTTTACTTGAGTATAAATCTTGGATTAAAAAAATTGGCCATCTATATTCGGATGTGATCCTAATCCATTAGGACCCATCACAACTAACGCATCATGACAAGCCATTGCAAGTAGCCCATGTCACATTGGGATAGAAAGCCTTGGTAGAGATGGGATTTTTATTGGAGTTGATTGAGTAGATTGTGAAGGAAATTTATGGTGAATATGATTCACCTTTTGGTGTTACAATATTTTTGAACCTTGAATTGGTCTCAAGTAGTTGGAGGTTTTCATTAGCTTTTTACTTCCTTTACTTGTAGCATCTATGGTTTGATGTTTCAATTTCATATATTTCATGGATTGTCAAAGTTGTTCAAAGTGTCTTTATGACTTAGAGGTGTCAACAGTTCTCAAAAATGATTTATAATCAATGTTTTGAAATTTTTTGGGGTAATCTCAATGCAATTGCAATGTACGCCCTTAGCCTTAGTATTCCTCAAACGAAGTGCATCAAAGAACAACTTCCTTGATGTAAGCATTTGAACACCCTTTCACTTGCTTTTCCTACAAACTTTATTCCAATTCATCTTGACTATTTTTTTTATATTTGGAGTTATACATATTATTTTGCATGATATGCTACAAACATTATTCTAATTCAATTTGTCATTTTCTTGTATTTGTAATTGTATATATTTGTAAGACATGATTTTAGGTTAGGAGGATATTAAGGATGAGTCCATTGGAAATGGATCTAGCATCTTAGTTGAGCATAGAGTCCTTGAGCGACAACAACCTCAGAAGAGTGTAAACATATCTCATCTTCTGGATCTTTTAGAGTCCTCCTAGGGCAAAACAACCTTATTCTAACCTATCAGAATGGTGAAATCTTGATGGTGGTAGAAACAAAAATGTTATTGGTTCCAAATAGCCATGGTAAATATGGAAGCCAAGATTTAGGATTTTACATATTTGATGACCAATTTTTGGAACTAGGGTTGCTAAAGATTGATCATGCAAGTGATCTCAATGGGGGATTTACATTAGACTAGAAGGTGAGCCTTTGAGATGACTTGACTTATATAGACTTCTTTTTTGTAGTGCATTGAATTACTATGCTATTTATATAGATTGTGGATCAAATATTCTTTGTCTTCCAATTTACTATGTGTTGAATACAAAAATTTGAATGCCTTTCCTTTTGTTGCTTTTATAATAAGTTTTGTTGTTGCGCATGTGAGGCTTCTCATAATTGTCCAATGTTTGGTGTGTTATAAATTATGTTCAATTTTTCTAGTAAAAGAGGGACTCAATGAGCTAGATTGGGTACAATTCAATATTTCAAATATGTGACACCAATTTTATTTGGGACATGACCTTTTGCTCTTATCACTCAACAATTTTTATTATTCAATTAGTTTGTGTTGATTGGACACTCACATCCTAAAAAATAAAGAACACAAGGAGTGTGAGGTACACAGGGAGATAATTACCTGTTGACATGGACTAGAGCAAATGGTTTTCTATCAACTTATAGTAAATATTTTATAGGTTTGTAGCTAGCCCAATTTTTTTCATACTATGGTAGTATTTAGCTAGACATAGAAAGTGACTTGACCACTTAGTAAGAAAAATTGCCTACACTAATTTATCTTGTTAGTGACGGATGAAAAATTAGAATCACCTAGAAAACCCACCAATACAATAAATTAGTGTCTTGTTACTTTTTGTTAAGCATCATTAACTTCCATCACACCTTAATGCACCTTCTCATTGTATGCGGTTCCTCCATCCTAACGTCTATGGACCCGTTTATGGATGTAGGAATTTGAATCTTGGTGACGAGAGAGTCGTTGCACACACTCAAGTAGAATCCAAATGGGCACACTCCACTCAGACAAGCTCTACTCATGTGGATGTTCCTAGGTGGTTTCAAGTTTATTCCAATGTCTTTGTAATAGTTGTTGCTTGGTTAGGATATGCAATACATATCTTATTTTATATGCTACATCATTTGAGGATGTAATGCACTTGCTTTTCTAATTGTTTTGAATTACCGGTACTGATAGGCATTGGTGGTTTTCATTTGCATTAATTTGTGCAACTAGAAGTCGTTGTTTGGATACGTATCTATAAATGCTCGTTGTAGTTATAATATGTGCATTAGGAGTGAGTGCAATGAATTTGTGCCAAACTCACTGCATTTAATTGGTATTTCAACGGCTTCACTCTAGCCACTATGCCTCATGACAAAGCCAAGGTTGCAATTATAGTTCAAGATAGTAGATTTAGTACTTCTTAGGTTATTAGCCGAGCTCAATAAAATTAAATGAATTTTTGAGTTGGTTCATAGGATTGTTAAACCTAGTTGTATGTAATTTCTTAGCTTACTAGACTCACTTTACAATACTTTCTTTTCTCAAAATCCTTAACATTTCACTTGTGTCTTAGTAGAGTTCATTGTTTATTTGCATACCCCATTAGTGTATGTGGATTTTCAATTTACAGGAATCCATGCCATTCCTCATTGGGACACCTAGATAGAAAGTTGTACCTTATACATACAAGAACTCTAGTAGAAAAGAGGGTCAAAATTAACTAGTGATAAAATGATTGGTTGTTTGGTTAGTAAGAAGAACTAAATAGTGATTACTAATCATTAAAATGGCACCAAAGCAAACATGTTGTGCATTGCGGTGATTGATTAAGAATTTAGGACCTAGTTTCATCAATGGTTCAATTTGATTTTTATGCTACTATTGTTGATGTAGACTAAGCCAAATTATACTTAGGGTTTTCTATCTTGACTTGACATAGGCTTTCTATGTTGGGATGTCCGTCAACGTTGGTCGAAAAGTGTATTGACGTATTAGGATCATATCTTCCAAAAAAATCCTTTTAATCCAAGCATTGATGAAGTTTATAAGGTCCATCCCCTTTGTCCATCGATCTGGATGGTTTGTCCATAAGTCTGTTGAATTGGATGGCTCGTCACTCAAGCTCAACAACTTTAGAAATTGTCAAGCTGTTTGGTCAAACAATCTATTCTATCCAAATTGCAACCATTTTCATCTAGATTCTATTTTGGCAGACGTTGTGATTGAAGGCTGACATTCCATTGGACATCTAGATGTTACAACATGAGGTGATGTTGAAAAATCCTACATACTTCAGTTATCTAATTATAAACTCGAGGCAAATGACTACCACTTAAATAAGGTGGAAATTGAAGTAAATAATTTCCACTTTGACATGTTTAACTAGGACTACTCATAGTTTAGTCATAATTCAATCATTTTGCGAATGACTACTCGGTTACTATTTCAATCATATTACTAGTAGAAAAGAGGGTGTTTGAATCATAACCAAAACTTGTAACAATGATTGGGGCTCAAAAACAACTAAATCTATAGTGATTTCTAGATGACAAGAGAATGAGACTAAGTGCATGAAGTTCGTCGTCGATAATTTATCATGCATTGTTTGTCACTATTGCCGATGTGGATTGTGCATAGTTATACTATAATTGTTAAATAATGACACTACAACAAAATGGGTGTTTTATGACTTTGAAAATATGATTGAGGATGATTGGTGACTGCTAGTAGTTATATTATTGAGGACCTACACCTCAAGAAAAAATATGACTACAAATATGATTACCAATTATATTTTGGCCTTACATTTGATGGATGTATAATATACACTTGTTGGGAATGCCAAAATACTTCATAAGAAACAACAAGAAACATGTTTGGGGAACACCTAGTCATATTTGCTAGTCATGTTTTGCTCTAGTCATATTTTGTAGCTAGTCACATTTCTATAGTAGTTACTTTTTTTTTTCTAGGTAGCTTATGAAAAATATGGGCAATCCAAAAAAAAGTGGACAAGTCCTTGTTCATAATTTTGAAACCCTATTTGCCTCTTCTTTACAATTTTGAAACCTAGTAAGTCACAACTTTTCTAGGGTTTTGAAACTTTAGTTGCCGCTTCTTTTGCCTCTTCTTCCTTATCTTGAGTTGTCTCTTAGCTCTTATTTCTTATTGCCTCTTGTTGCTTCTTATCTTTTGTTTCTTGTTGTTTCTTGTTGCATCTTAACTCTTGCTTGTTGTTACTTCTTAGCACTTGTCACCTTTTGCTTCTAATTCCCTCCATCAACATTGTTCTTCTTTTTACCCTAAACTTGTGCTACTTATTTTGTGTTGCTATAATCTTTGAAGGTTGAGTTTTATTATTCATTCATTCAAAATTAATCTCCTATCTCTTTAATTGTATATACAAGCATTAAAAACCAGAATGAAGTTGTTGGAGGCTATTTGCAACACAATAGAGTCATCTTCATATCAATGTAGGGAATAGAGGCCCTATAGGTGTATTCGAATATACATTCACAAAGTGATTCATTGTGATATATTTTGAGTTATTCATAAACAATTGTTTTTGAAGAGAGTCACATTCCTTCTTGCATTTTCCCTCTCTAATATGATTGTCTCTTGTGCATCTCTAAAATCATATAGACTTGTTTTGATAGCATAGAATCTTTTATTCAACTATTAAACCATGTTGATATATAACTGCAACATGTCATGTCCATTTAAAATGTATGGGAAATATAACTATAGTTTATGGCTAAAGCTACTTTGAACCTTAGTCACTCCAATAAAAAAACAAAAAAAATAATAAATGTGACTCTCAATCATCCAAAATATCACTTGCTTGAGTCATATTTCAAAATATATATTGGCTTAACTATTACTAGCTAGAGTTACATAATGCTCACGGTCATGCCCAAAAGATGACTTTGCGCTTCCAAAAATATGATTGCATTCAATCATAAAATTACTAATGACATCCACATGAATTGCTACATCAACAAAAAATATGACTTACAAAGGACATATTCCACATCAACAAAGAATATGACTACATAGGATCAAATGGCACGTTAGTTCATAATGATATTCCACATGTATTGCCATTTCAGCCAAAAATGTGACTCATTGTAGTCATATTCTATGTTAATTGAAAAATATGACTATACAAAGTCACATGTTGCATAGGCTTTTTTTTCTTTTGCCCAAGTAGGTCAAGAGAAAGTCAAACCTCCAAAGTTAGTCAACATATACTCCACATTAACAAAATATGGCCTATTATATTCCTCAATTATCACATTTATAAATATGACCCATGTTCCAATCAATTGATTAGTAATTATTGGACCTAGTCATATCATGCACCATCTACAATGATTCTTGCATGAATCATATCTTAGAATTTTGTCACTCACTATAGTCATATATTGTAGCTATGAAAATCTCATTTTGTTGTAATGATTGGTACCCCATTAGGGCATTTTGACCGTTGTCCCATTTGAAGTAAGTTTTGATGCATTATTGACCATGCTCAATGACGAAGTCAAAAGTTAGCACACCATGCCATTTGCATTCACAACCTCGACAGAGCTCCACCTTTTTCAATCGAACATGGTCCACATATGCACTCCTTTTCAATTAACTCATCAATATTTACAAGAAGCTCAACAACAATGTCAAATCTTCCTACAAAAATGGTAATACTCACACCGAATTCTATAATTGAGCTATGGAGGAGCTCTTTTCTTTGGAGTTTTTTTCAAGCTAGGTTTTTTAATTGATATTTATTTCTATACAAATTGATTTGCAACATTTTTAGCACTAACAATCTACTTCCTTTCAGTTACAACAAATGCATTGCAATGCTGAGAAATTTTGAATCTCTATTTTTTCCTTCATAAGCTCCTACGTTCTCTATCTCCACATCTTTTCCTCTGAAGGTTTTTGTTTTCACTATTTAAGATATGGTAGGTGCCATTCTCAGACCATGTTCAAAACCACTTTGACTGAATTATTATAAAATTGCTTTGACAAGAATTTTCAACCCAAGGAACCCTCAAACCCTTCCAACCACAAGAAATGTAGTCAATGTTGCCTTTCAACATGGTTGATAATCTACATAGAAAAATAGAAATGTTGAAAGCTAAGGAAAAGTTTTAGAGCTACAAGAAACAATAAAGATGTCAAAGACCTTTACACACATATTACAACTAGCGAAGCTACAATATGCATAGAAGAGAACCTCAACATCATATGAACAAATTCTGAACATATGTAAGTTAAGTTCAATTTTATCTATCCAATCACAAGCAATCTTTGGTTATAAATTTTGGCAAAAAATTGAATTATGTATAAATACATGAGAGTTGATAAGTTCTAGTATAGGCTTGTATTAATTATGAAGCCAATGGAAATAAGTTCTTTGGTATACATGGGATCATGGAGCTAGACGTGGACAAACTATGAACCATCAACACATTCAAAGAAGACAAAAAAATTGAAACTAAGCACTCAAAATATAAATAAACACAATGAAAATCATTGATGCATCTCATCTATGCCATTGAATGTGCTTCAATATGTCTCAAAAAAACTAGAGAGAAAAATGACTTCCACAATTTCCTTCGCATTGCCAATACACCTATTTGACTTGGGCTAATCTAAATTGTGGAACAAATAAGAGATTTAGATAATGTTATAATGGCCAAAATTTAGAAGATTGACACTTCCTAAGCAAAAATTATTTGTCAATGTTGCAATATAATGATTTAAAGGTTTAAGAAACTAAAAGAAATCTCTTACACTAAATTGATTTCCATCAATATGAAAGGACCAATAACTTGTACAGAGAATCTTTAGCCTAGATGACTAGACTATATTGAAGTATGTAGTGTAGACTTCTAATCTTTCAATCTAAACCTAGCTATTCATAATGCCATCACTTGAAAAATGCATTTACATTACCAATACATATACAATCAAAAGTACCTATTCAAGAATGGTTTTGAAGTAATTACGAAGTTGAACTAAGCAGTGCTTGAAACAAAATGATCAAGAATTTTCCTCCTATGGCTGGGCGGCAACAAGGTGAGAAACTTGCAAGAAACACATTATGTGAGTGCTGAATTCTAACACTAGATGGCCTAGATTGTTCGTTGAAGATCGATGGCTATTCCTTTTCAACTATGCTATGCTAAATCGATTTCTTGAATTTTATTTCAAACATCAATGGCAAGGATTCAACATCGACTTTTTCTTTTGAAAAAATACAACAACAGTAAGGGCAAGGGTCTCATAAGCCACAAATTTTTTTACAAAGCCATGGTGATTTTTTTTGTGGCATGTGGCAAGTAGAAATGGGATTCCATGCCACTTTTCAACTCACTATTATTGTTTGTGTTGTTGTCACCTCATGGTCCAAAATTTAAAAACTCATAACTTTAGCTTGAAGAGTCAAAAGGAGTCATTTTTTTAGTTGATTAAAAATCACTTTGAAAAGGGGGATATATTCCAAGTATTGAAAATGAATGATCACTTTTGTATACACTTTTTTATTTTAAATGAAGGTTTTTTTAGCATGCCTCAAGTTCACTATTATACAAAGAGGCATCCACTATAAGTTTCTATAGCTTACAATGTAGGGTGATTGCACCTACATCTAACTTTCTTTATACCAATCCCTACAAAGTTTTACTAAGTTTGTATAACTATTATTCATGAGAGCGTAGGATTGATTTTGGGTAAACCTATTTTGAGCACTTTGAAAATGAATAGTTTATTCATATAATGCCCCCCAAATGCATGCTAAGAGTCTTAAAACCCCTTTGGACTTGCAACTAAAACCAAATAAATATTGTCAATAAGATAATAAGAACCACTTTCAACTTCTCATTCGGACAATTTTAGGTAGCACTACCTTGTGAACTTGGATGTGGGCTCTTGAATGAATGGAATTTTCACTTAAACTGAATCCATGGGGTCAAGGACTAGAGTTCATTTAGTCTTGCAACATTTTCTCCTTGGAAGAAAACATAGGACTTCTCTTATTATTTTCCACCAAGTGAATAAATCTCAAAAACTTTAGTTTATACCCTATTCAATGGCCATGGTCAACATTCCTTGCCAAATTATTAATTGAATGTGGAATATGTGATTAGGCAAATTTAATACAGAGTATATTAAAAAATTGGCTATTTTTTGTTTAAATTTTTTCTATTAGAGAAAAAAACAATTTCCCAAATTTTTGTATCTATTTTTAGAAATATTTTGTGCCAACCCTGACCACCGGGGTCGTTATTTGAAATCAGAAACTCTGAATACATAATAATGGCTCATGAATAGAAGTTAGTCAATGAATACTAATACCTCCGTTCACACTACAACCAGACTGAATGATAATATCTCCGTTCACACTAGAACCACCCTGACTTGTAATGTCTTCGTTCAGACTAGAACCAGCCTGACTTGTAATCCCTCCGTTCACGCTAGAGTCAACGCTGTTTACCGCAGCGACCATCTTCTCTCCCTCCCAAGCCCTTCTCGCAAGCTCACTGCAGGCTTCAAGTTTGTCCCTCCATCGGTTTGCAATCTTGAAATCCCTGTTCACAATGTTTTCATTTTATTCTTCGTAACACTCACCTCGTAACGAATCCCGATTCATCGCACCATGAGCAAGTCTACATTGTTGTCTCTCTCATCTTAAAACCGCAACTCATGGAGGTTTCAGTAACTCCCAGGGTGGCTCGAAAATCCCCGCGCAAGAGCCACAAGCCCAAGGACCTGGAAGAGTTTCCCAGGAAGACGACGAAGAAGAAAGTTCTAACGTTCGAATTCGACGAGGACGAGGAGGAGGTGAAGCCATTGAGTTTCAAGAGTAATAAGCGAGGGAGGTCCGGCGATGATGAGACGCAGAGCGAGGATGAAGAGGAGGTACCGATATCGAGATTGATGAAGACGAAGACGAAGACGACGAAGCCGAAGCCGAAGAAGCCGAAGAGTGAGTCGGTGTTGGAGACTGAATCGGATGGGGAGCGTGGATTAGGGTTTGAGGCGCATGGTGGTGGTTGTGAAAGAGAAGATGGTGATGTGGATATGGTGCCTGGAGATGGAGATTTAGCAGTTGATGATGATGATGTAGTATTGACGCCGTTTTCTGCGTTTCAAACGCAAGAAACAGAGGACGGGGAAGCTCTGGGAACCCAAGATCGGCGTGTGAAACCCCGGGTGAGCCTTGTCTGTTTCTTTTTCTTATTCTTTTTCAAGTCGGGAGAGTTCTCATTGCCAATGGGGAGGGCATAACGTGGATTAGGCTTTGAGGTCAAAGAAGAGGAACGAAATTAGATTCTTTTTGTGCGCAATCTTGAGCTCGTTTGATGTTTGTAAAGGTAGGTGTGGCTCAATTTTGAGTTTCTTGTTTCTTAGTTCTTGGTCGATATGTTTGCATGTGGGAATGCATGCGTGAAAATGGAATATATTTCGTCACAATTTCGTCGATTCTTCAATATTTTTGTTTTCCAGATTCTTGTTGTGCTATAGTAGAAAGGGTGCAAGCTGTATACTTCTATAATGGGAGACACGAGATATTCCTTACTAGTTTTAAGTGCCCAGATTATGTTCGCCAAGGATGGATATTATTATTAAAGTTCTCATGGCGTTGATAATGTGCTCTTGTGCAGGCAGCGTCTTCTCTTCCGATTGTATTTGGGGAGAAGGTTAACAAAACGAAGGTACGTATGGATGTAGAACCGAATGGCACTATTTTATTGTTCTTGAAAAGTTATGTCTAAGCATATACTACTTTGTTAGTTGATCTTGTGTACATATATTCTGATGCATTTTTAGGGTTTGAAGTAGTGTTTAGGCTTCTCTTCCCGCCTGTGCGTACTGCTTTGCCATGGTAGACATGCAAGTCATGGCTGGTTTGAGGATCCTGAGGAGGAACCCATCATACTATTCCTTTGTCCATGCACGATGTTTTGAAGACCCCTGAACTTGGCCGCAGGGTGCTCTTCAAAGACCCTCATAAATCACGAGCCCTTTTAGAGTGAGTAAGGTTTATGATTAGGTCAGAATGGCCGTGCAAGTTGTACCGCTTAGGGTCTGAAAATAATTTACGAAGAAGGGTCCCTTTGGGGCTAATCTCATCAACGTTTGGTTTTTAATATATGCACTAGGGTCTTCTACATTATAGATAGGACTTCGTCACCTTCCATACCTATACTAAGCCAGGTCTGCAATGCGGGTTATAATCCTGTTTTGGAAGTCATATTTTGAAAATGGGATGAAAATGGCTCAATATCCTAGGTGGCATGAACTAGGTCTTGCTGGAGTGCGAAGGAGATGCTGTTGATTTAAGCGGGGACATGGGCGCAGTGGGCCGGTTCACTGTGGACCGCGACCGCGACCTTGAGATTTCTTTAGATTTGAAAGGTAATTTTTCTGATCTTGGCATTTCAGTAGTGTTCTTACATAGCCTTAATAACCTGTGCTCATATACTCAGAATTTTTCATGTACAATCTTGATGAAGCATCTCAATTTCTGCTGTGCAGGTATTATTTACAAAACAACAATTGTGCCCTCTAATACATTCTTTGTGGTGAGTTCCTTTTCATGAATATTACCTCTGAGCTAATTAGGAAACTTTCTGAATCTTACTCGCTTCATCATTTCACAGTGAGATTCTCAACCCTTAGTGCCCGAGATAGAAGTAGAAAGTCCAGTTTTGAAGCTGGTAGTCCATTGTAGTCCCTTTCAAAACATATTTCTGTTGTTCAAAAATGTAGGGAATGACTTCTTCTTTCTATTGGTACATTTTTGGTACCTTCCTTGAAGCTTCCTTAATTTCTATATCAACTCCTTGAAGCGTCTATGTTTGACCATTTGGGCAATTCGGGGTTGATGTTGTGGAATTTGATTTTTTTGACTCGTGGTGGTTTTTCTGTCACTTTAACAAGAATAGTGGTGATTGACAGGTGAACGTGGGACAGACAGAGGCAAAGGTGGGTTGCTTTGACTGAGCTCCTCCTGGTCCTTTTCATGCTGGTTTTGTTGTTAGCATCCTCTTGTCTTGTCACATTTTCAAGCACTGTCGTAGAGTCATCACACATGATGACCTTTTTGATAGCTCTTGTCCTTGGGCTGCACTGCACGCGTGAATCCTTTTTCCATTTTTGTGGCAAAGTGGAGCACAAGTTTTGCTACACTCATTGGTCATCTGGTTTGTGCTTGTATAAGGATCAAAATACGTGATGGCTTGACGTGAAACTGCCAAAACGTATTAGGTAACTGGTCGAGGGCCGGGAGGCCTGAGAAGTTATGGTGACATAGCCTTCTCCTCCAAACTAGATCAGGACCGTCAGATCTTGGAGATCTACGGCTCTCTTAACGGGTGTGGGAAAATCGGAATATGACTCCAAATCACCATCTCTCTTTCCAACCTATTGTGCCATGTGGCAAGGAAAGTGAGAAGAGAGGATCATATGGGCAACGAGAGTACTCCTAATCCCGTGCCCATCTTTCTGAAGAAACACAAAGTAGCTATCATTGTGCTGAGTGGCTTTAGTTGATTCATCTAGCTCATTTGCTGTTTCAGGTGGAATGCGTTATGAGTGATTTTGTGCAGCTGCGAGCAGACACAAACTGCTATGAGAATGAAACAATGGTTGAAGGTAAGTTCTCCAAGGCAGAAGATACTATCTGCGTCACTTTAAGCATTTTAACCAAAATGTAGTGGTGGGATTAACATGTGTGATGTTTCAAACTGTGGAGAGATCACGTTTGGGTACAAGAGCCAAATCAAATTCTTTTCTATCCGTTTATGAATTTCTTATGCAATTCCAATGTCGGAGGTCCTAGATCACTATTGAAAGGACAGTAGACAACCCCATTTATATTCCAAAAGCAAATTCCCAGAGACATTTAGCCAAGTCATGTTTACACCACCTGTTAATTGAAGGCCGACTAATTTATGAATGGATGAGCTATTTTTGGTCATAGGGAACGGTTTTAGTATCCTCTGCATTACATGGGTTGTTCATTGTATGGGCTGCAGGAACTTTAAAAGACTTCGGGTTCGACTCAGATGAAGAACGCGAACATTTAGCGATTAATGGTGGTGAGAAGGCAGACACAGCAACTGAAAAAGCGAAAGCTGAAGAGGGTGGCGACGATGGTGAACGACCAAAGAAGAAGGAAAAAGCTGCTAAGACCCCGGTACAAAGAAAATCATTTCCCTCAGTCCTTTATTTCTTGACTTAAAATTGCAAAAGATCGGTACACAACTAAGAGTTTTATAATATAAGGCTAGTTGTGTCACCTATTCATTTGATCATATTTGTTCCACTATGTAGCAGTAGTACATATTTCAAATTATTTCCCTAAAACGATTTTTCATATTGATGTTGACACTCTTGAACACTAAAAACTAAACTTGTCTGCTCTGTAATGTGAACAGAAAAGTGGTAAAGTCCCTGCAAAGAAATCTGTGGCAGGTAAATCGAAAGGTGGACGAGTAGCCAGTGCAAAGGTAAAAACTGGAACCTACCAAATTATGGATTCACATATATTGAACATCTACATCTTTTACTACAATTTCTGTGAGACCTAGTACTAATTGTTTTGCATCGCATTTTTCATCTAGAATTCTTTGATATTTTTATTATATTTATGTCTACTGGGAAAAGGAGATAATTACTCGTAGCTTAGTCGTTAAAAGTTGAGAATAAAGTGTATTCTATTAAAGTACTGTGATCTAAGAAAAATTAGTGTCTCTCCGAAATATACATGTTCCCGACGAGTAACCAGGACGTGGATTGTGCTGCGTTTTGCAGGGTGTAGGAAAGAAACACGCTGCCAAGGCCACTAAAACGAAGGCTAGCAAGAAATGATCGCAAGTAAATGATTCCCAGGTAATCAACATTCATGATGAGAGGCTACTGAAGACTATTGTATTTTAGATTCGGGCTCGCAGGGCTTATTTACCAGATAGAAACGATGGAAATATATTGGAAATTCACCAGTTGCTTGTGTTGGAGCTTTCTGATAGTGCTATCTATATCAGAGCCAACCATCAATTTGTATATGAAGACAAACTCAGTGAGGTAGGAATATTTAGTATCGCAATAATGAGTGATTTGAATTCGTAGTGGTACTTAGAGAGGTTAGTGAATCAGCCTTTTATCTGAGGCAATGGAAGAAGGCAATGAAACTGAGAAGGAATGGAAAGAATGGAATTGGAGTTTCGTTTACCAGTAAAGTATTTGTTATGTAGTGTGCTAATGGTCCACGAGTACCTCTGGATCCCGTCAGAACCCAGTGACGTAAATGCACCCATAATCGCCACTATAGTATCGATGAAAGTGTAGTTGATATTAGTAACTAAAAATTATTGTTATTGGAGCCTATTGGGAAGTGATAGAGGATTCCAACACAATTTAGCATGCATTATTTGGACACCATATGAGTAATGAATTTTTTCCAAGTGTACCAAATATCAGTCCTAGGCTCTCCTAGACTCTCATGTTCTAATTGTATATATCTTGTTTAATCACCATTTGAGATATAGTGTTGTTGTTTGGTAGTGAGATTTAATGGTGCATTTAGAGGTTTGTTGAGCTTAGTTGGTTTCTTGTGTACCACCAATTGGAGTCTTGTTAGTTTGTCACACTTCAAGTTGTAGTCTCTTGTGCATTTAACTCGTGATGTAGTATTGATAGGAAGTTAATGGTTTGGTCTTATTATTAATGGTAAATTACAGGTGGGGCCATAGTGTGAGCCATTGCATTGGTTGTGCAAATCATTGAGTTGATTAACCCACAAAGTTTGTTGTGGTTGGGTGATGTAAGTTTGACAAGGTAATCTTGACCATAGTTTGCCCACAACTCATGTCAAGCCTTGTCGATAATACAATATATGTGGAGTTCATAGGGTAATCAAAGAGACTTTAGAAATGTATGAAGTATTCTCTTTTTTTTTTCTTGTGATTTACCACTCCAACTTTCAGCCTTTGAATTTAATCAACTTGTCAACTTAGTCCAATTCTAACTTTGAGATTTGTGCAATGCATTGGTAGGGGGGTGCTACATAAGTAGGCCTTCTTTTGCTTTGGGACACACCAAGGTTTGAAAATTGACAACATTTCACTAGGTATTAGTAGAGATATTTATCTATTCTAAATGTATCCATATTAGATGTTAGTAGAAAACCAACATTATTATGCATTATTGTGGCCACATTCTATTCCTTGAAAGGTAATTGATCCTTTTTGTGGCAACAATCATTTTGATATTGGAACTTGTATATTTCATTGGAGGTATAGGATTAGATCTTTTTGTGGCAATAATATCTATACTTGACCCTTAAATGATAGACCTAGCCCAATGACAAACCTAGCCTCAAAGTTGGGTTTTCAAAAAATCTTTTGGAAATCTCAAATATTGCTGATGAGAACTTCGTATAATTTTCTTTGTCTACACAAGATGCAGCTATCAATCTAAGTCTTGGATTATGAATGACAATTTGAACTTGTATTTTGGACACTAGAATGTCTGAAAAAAAATTTGAATAGTGGCTTTGAGGTTAACCCTTGAATGTTGGGCTAGTGATTGTGGAAATCAGCCATTTTGGAACTGTGTGACATCATCTACTTTAGAAAAACCAGAAATACTCATTGGGAGTCAAACCATTGAAGAAGATCTTCCCTTTCCACCCTTAATTCCGAGGATGAATAGTTGCAATTCTATCCTACATAGGAGAATACCTTGTCATTCATCGGACAATAATCGCTCACCGTGTTGTTCAAGGGTTAACCAAGGTCTTGAAGAAGGGGGAAGCTCAATATTGATTGGTGATTTGAACAAGCTTCTTGATGCCCATTAAAGAAAAATTCTAAAATCCAAAATAGGTAACCTTCCTTAGACCACAAATGTCTTCTAACCCTTTAACCTTGTAATGACGTTGAGGACTAAAATTGTTTGATGAATGACTTAGGATCTCTGTATTGGACAGAGAAGCAATTGTTCATCTACAATTTTTATGGTGGGAGGTGGGGGCATGCAAAGTCTTCTACAATATGAGCCAACCCTCATGGAAGGCTTCTTTTCTTTAGAAGTACAACAACAATCAAGAGCACTTCCACATCGTTGCAGGGTTAACCCCTAAATGCCCAAGCCTTTTCAAGTGTGTTTTGACTAGGAAAAAAGATCATTGGCTTGTAGTTATCCTCAATGAAGCAAATTGTTTTTTTTTCGAAATCTAACCGTATAGATGTTAATAGAGCTTGTTTATTAGTATGCACACCAATTTTGAGTGCAAAATTTCCTAGGAGTTGTGATATATTATACCAAGGGAAATGTACATTTTCTATTTTTAGTATGTGGTCTTTGTCCACAATGTTTCAAAAATTTGCATATAAATGTTTTTTGGGATTGGAGGTAACATGAACAACTTCAAAGAATGTTAGCACACTAAAATGCACTTCCAAAAACTTAATTTCACGTGAAAAAACATCAAACCCATTACACAATCCACCTTGCAATTGCTGAAATGCAATTTCTATTTTTTAAGTAGAAATTGCAAATAGCTCTAAATAAACATTTGCATGTTGAAATTTTCAATGGTGAAAATCATGGAAAGACTTTAAACTTTTCATTGGGACCATTCTCAAAGCAAATGAATAAGCACAATTTCTTAGATCTCAAATCAAATGAAATTGCCAAGCTTTGCATAAAGCCAAGAAATGAAGTAAAATTAGCAAGCATTCCACTCCACTTTTAGTACACATATGCCTTTGAAGACCTCTCCATAATTGAATATGTACTTTTCTCAATGAAAAATGAAAATTTTCCATAGTTAACCCTCAAAACTGCCCGAAATTTTTTTAAACCAGTCACAGGAATTTAACTGCCCGCACAGAAATGGGCCTGAAATGTCAGATCGACCATACATGGTCGCCTGGGCAGTTAGGGCTTAAAGGTCTCTCCCCATGCTCTGATTGTTGGAGCATTCAGAACAGTCTTTGTTACTGATATGAACAATGCCGACATCCATTGGGTACTTTGGACCTCAAAGTGCTTCACTGTTTATGTTAAACCCTCAACCTCTGCAGAGTTCACATTATGGGTAATGGACAGAGAGCTACTGGATTCTATTTCGTCCAAATTATATGTCATTCTTTTTGTGCTTCAGTGTTTTCGCAACAATATTTCGGTATGAGCAGTTCAAAAAAATTGGACAAATGAGGGAAATTGTGAAAATGATAGGCAAAATTTGGAAGTTGTCTGCACAAATTCAAGAAAGTTTTGAACATTAGAGTTCTTCACGAGTTTTCCACTATTTGTGTGGTCTAAATGGAGCCAGTTCCGAAGATGATCAAAAAGAGAAATGGCACAATAGAAGTTCCCTTCTAGTGAGAAGCATATTAAATGGAACAGGAGGTGGAATTCCATTTGTCGAGCATAAGATCGTTGGAGAAGTGTCAATGTAAAATCGCGCAATAGCGCGTCATCATCGTGAACATAAACACAACGACGAGTGTTCTCTGTTCATACACTCATTGAATCATAATTGACATTTCCAATCAAGAGATTTGTAACCAGTAGTCACATATGAGAACAAATTGGTACAAGGAATATGACCTTCACTGGAATTATCAATTCAAAAGAAATCTGGATTGGCCAGACCCGAAAATGATACAAGTTAATAGAGTCTTTTAACTTTGGGCCGTGATACAGTAATGATGATGTGGGAATCAAATGAATGGGTAAAGGACAGTCTAAGGCTATTCGAGACACAAAAACAGTGAGTTTCGTATCACTCCCTGTCGGCATAGTCCGCTCACGATTTATACAGGATGTCATTTGTTCGGAGATTTCTACCTGATAGTGACGATAGTCTGCAGCACCTAGAGTAATTAGAACCATTATCCATCAGCCAAAACTCTCATGTGCTCCTTGAACGATTCCACGTTGGTGCTGAACCAGTTCTTCACAGCCTTCTTGTCAATGTTCTTGATCGCACCCAGCTTGTTATCTATTTTGCTCTGGACGTTGCCGAACCGGCTGCTGGTGGTGGTGTTCTCATCAGTCTGGCCTAATGGCTTTCTCTGGACTATCACCTTCATTGGGACATCCTTTGGATCAAGATCAGGTAGACTCAGAAGTTCAGGCATCAAATCTCGACATGAGGATTTGTTCTGCAAAATACAAGCGGTTAACGCGTGAGATTCCAGGCCGGTAATCTTTGCTGAAATAACTACGGAACCTTCACAGCAACTAGAATCTCAAGATCGGTAACATTTCTGTCCGCATATGCAACAGACACCTGGATCTAGTGAGGTTTTGAATTAATTTCACAGCAAGAAGGAATTCAGGATTCTATATAAAACACATGAAGAGAGGGAAGTGCTAACTCCACGCACACATTATCATATGCGTCCGCATATCAAATAGCACATTGTTTGGAGGAATTCCTTACCAAGTCAGGAGCTGAGTGCACAGCCGGAGATCCTTTCGTACTCGAAGAGAAGGTCAGTTTCTTTGCCGTTGGAGGTGCATTTGTGCTTACAAGAATGTCGTCATGTGGTTTCTTGGACGGCAGTGGAACACTTCTTGGACCGCCAGGTGAGTAGGCAGGATCGACAGGACAATGCTGAGGGGAATGAAGGATAGGCTTGGGGTTGGGACTTAAGTTTCTGAGTTTGGAAAATGAGAGAGACCGGACACCTGCAATCTTGGATTCGGAAGTAAGCTTGCGACCATCATTCATGCTCTTCGAATTGCCGCTGAGGTCAAGGCCGTCGCTGAAATGATTTCTTGGTGGAGTCCTCAGGGGGCTCTTCCCCGGTGTTCTCATCATGGTCTCGCCAAACGGTTGGTGTGTCTGAGCAGGCGCCGCAGAGAGATTTCGCTCAATCAATGGTGCAAGCGTCCGCTGGAGCTTCCTTTTGAGATCAGAAACAGTATCTGTAGCAATAAGTGGGATTGTCAGAGTACCCTTAACGTGTCCTTTGCTTGTTTTCATGAGCTTTAACTTTGACGCTTCCGGTTTATGCCCCAAGCCTTCTTGGTCCTCAGCTATGGTGCTCGGTTTAGTTGCAAGGTCCGCACGGGACTTGGACATAGTGACAGTTAGTACACTCTCTGGTTGAATAAGGTAGCTTCCAAGAGTTTTTTTCTCCTGCAGTAGCTTCCCTGAAAGAGTGAAGGCCAAATGTCAATTCACTGGTGGCATTAGTCTCCGAAACTTCAATAAAATGAAGAGGATTGGCTACTACCTACTTCTACAGCAGGGTATGATTCCGAATTCACGAACCTGAATAACTGATCTTTTGCTGCCAAGGTGCAATACCAATGCGTGACTCTACAGCTCTTAGAACCGACATTACAGAGTCACGACCTTGAACGGAAATGGAGAATTCCTCTTCCCCAACAACATTCACATGCACCACCATGCGCCTGTGCGCTTGCTCAGTGTTCTTGTCCTCTGCATCCAGAGTTTCCAGTTAGCTCCGTCAGGATAAGGAATTCTAAATTTCATATTGTAAGACTGACTGATGACCACATATGATGTGTACCTGATTTGCAGAGGTCAATGATGGAATCTTCGTAGACCTTGTGCAGACCATCAAAGTCTCTTACGAGAAATTCATCGTGCATGACGCGTCCAACTGAGGAAAGAAGCTGCTGTGATACAGGTATGCCAGTCAATCCTTCCAGGAGATGCTTCATACCGGATATTGAGGTAAGAGGAGACACTCCCAGAACAGGTATAACACCATCTTTGGTTTCGACGAAAATCCGAGAACCGTCTTCAGACAGTGGTCGAGGAAGCCTCTGCACGATTACAAAATGATGAGAAATAGCTGAAAAGAAAACATTAGTTAATGCAGAACTACACGAATGACAATGTAATAATCGCAGGGAATCATGCGGGCGTCTCCGAGATAGCGCTAGTCCTAGATATTAAGACGTCAAAACCTACAACAACAGAAGAGACGAGAGTTCACGGAGTAATGTAAGCATACGAAGCCAACGGGTACCGTTGGACGAGATATCGGGCAAGACGAATATCAAATACTCACTTTGAGTTGCAAGGTGCTCCTGTCCAAGATATGGTACTCCTCAACTCGTTTCTCACCAACGAGGTCTACAAATCGGCCACCTTCACGTCCGTACATCGTGAATGTGTCTTCATCCAGGTACACTTCGGATACCTCCTGATCTGCCTGCAATTCCATAATCATAGGTTTAACACTCGCGAGCGTCGCAAGTCCATACCTTTACAGCTTTCATCGCTAAGTGCAGTACACAAAGAATTAGAACGACGTACCTACGATATCTGCATAGAGTTTAGACTTCATGGAGAAAGAAAATGTCCAGTCCTCCTATGCAGCATTAAATTACTCGCTCATTCCTAACGTACATCAGCAGGTGAATTTGGCTAGTTCCTGAAGCACATACTTCCTACCTAAAGAGAAGATTTCACTTGCTGGTTTCGATTTACACTTGGAATTAGACTCAACACAAACCTCTAACTCTACTTCTGTACCGCATTAACAATGGCCACTGACTAAACAGAGGCTCGGACAGAATCTATGTCAGGCAGCGGAAAGTCCAACTCAAATTTGGAGACCATGAGAAGTAGAGATAAACCAAAAATTCAGCACAAGACTCCATTGGGTCGTAATTTACTTGACGAGTGAATCAGAGAAGGAGAATCAAGATGCACCTGACAAGAATATCTCTTGTAAATGTCGACTACATTGTCCTTCTCACTCAACTGGGTGAACAGCGGGGCTGAGAGCAGCTGGCACTCTTGCGGAAGAAAGAGGTTTCTCGTGATGAAGGCATTCAACGTGTCCCTAACAGTGCCATGGTAATCCAAATTGGGCACCAATACAGTGCGTGACTTCTCAGATACTGGGGCTGCGACCAAGGCGTTAGCAATCGGAAGGTGTTCCACCTTTACAGCCACTGTAATCCCCATCTTCACAGCATACAGCTATCCCCGAATCTGTACGCAGAGCAAACGCAGTAAGTCTTTACAAGTTCTGCAGTAAACTAAGCGGCTCGAGTAACTAACAGCTAACGTGTATATTGCAATGCTATTAGGCAGCGATTGAAACTCCCAAATCCGTCGCCTTAAGAACTTGTAAACAATGCCTGCGATGTATTCCACAATATATCTCGGCGCACTCTGAATCCATCAACCCCAAACTAGAATACACGTTCGCGGCCAGCGAATAACGGAAACCATTGCTTCCGCTCCTCACACGTAAAGGAGCATTTGCCAATCCAGCAAACCTCGTACAAACGATTTAAAAATGCATCATATTCGCAATACCTCAGTGAATGGCGAGCTGAAATCTTGCATCCAATTCAGCCACGACCGTCCTCCAAGTTCACCGCAACTGCACTTAAAAACACAACTTAAGAGGAAAGCTTTGGAATATGCTCCAGATGAAAATTCACCGCTCCGAAACTCGTAGGCCCAAACTGGCATCTACACGGACAACGGAAGACTGACTGCCTCTCAATCTCTCAGGGATCAAAGCATTTGCCAATCCAGCAATCTCATCTAAAAGTACTTAAAAACGCTACTTCAGACCAAAACTTCGCGAGATACTCGACACGAACTCACAATCTACGCGAACCCCTGAAAGCTAAAACCGCTGCTTCTCTTTCTCTCATGGAGCAGAGCATTCACCAATCCAACAACCTTAAAGGGAGCGCACACTATCGTCGCATTTGCATTACCTCAGAGAATCTCAAGCTCATAGCTACGGACTCGCAATCTACTCAAAAAGACCTGACAACTGAAATTACAGCTCCGATTTCTCGAATGTAACAGAGCTTTTGCAAATCCAGCAACCTCATAGAAAACTCTCAAACAGGCATCGCATTACCTCAGAGACTACAGTCGGGCTCTCAGCTCCGCATCCGATTCGACGGCGATCGTACCCGAAGTTCACAGCAACTGCACTGGAATACCGCAACTGTAGGTACTCTCAGGCAATAAATTAAGCTCCGTAATAACGGGGAATGCGACCGTTACAGGAAGGAAGAGGGGACGGCAATGGCTATGGCGACGGCGTGAACAATGGACGCAGGCATACGGCGACTTGAGGGGAGGTGATTGCGGGACCCCTGGCAGAGTTTTCAAACGGGTTTCCCTCCCCCCCTTCGTTTCCTACCGACCGACCTGCTGTTGCGACCTTCCTGAAGGGGTTTGCGACCTGGTGGATGCAACGGTCATATCCTTCACTGGCGAGGGACACGAAGCGTGCCACGTGTCTTGCGCTGCCGTCCCCGCCATCTCGTCAGTGATGACATGGCCAGGGACCGACCATGCCCGGAAGGGCTGTCTTTTTTGCATTTTGCGATTTCAGGTGGCGTAACCCCCAATGACCCAAATAGGGTGTACTTTTCAAAATAGGTCAAAATTGTCAAGAACTTGAGTACATTGTTTGCTCATTTTTTCTTGATATTGAATGGAATGTAACCGAAGGATCTTGAAGTTCAAATTGAACATCAGACCTTGAAAAAAATTTAAATTATTTGACCACACAATTTAGGATATATTGAAGTTTTATTTGGATCAATGGAAATACAGGGCATCACGCTTTGAAGGAGCATATCTTTGTGAGAATATTTTGAAATGGTGCCCTTTTGTGCTCAATGAAAGATAAGAGGGTTGAGAATGTAATATATAATCATGTAAATTTTAACAACATTCCAAGGATTTTTCAATTCATCGGGTAGAGTTGGCAATGCACAGTGGTCACTAAAATGAGAGTAATGTTTGTAAGAAGCTAAAAAAGAATGAGACATTGGTCTTCTCCTTGAACTCCTTGGATCTACCTTTTTCGAGGTAGGTTTGAACTTTTTGAGGTAGGCAAGAATTACATTGGTTGGCTGATTTTTTTGGTCTATGTCCAAACCAAAGCCCAAAAAATGAGCTATGAACAATACTACACCACTTATTTTTGAAAATTCCCACAAGGCAAAATTTGATAAAACTATTGCCATTGGATTCAAAACACAGTCTAGTTTTTAGAAATACATATATATATATATATATATATATATAATTATTTTTTGAATTCAAAATTTGAAAATGGGTAGTTCAAAAAAGAGGGGCAACAACTAGAAAATGGTTGCTTGGATCATTAGGGGTTAAGTTAGGAGCACCCACAAGTGCCACTTTTTCTCATACTCTCATCTTTGAGTACAAATGATTGATTTTTGACTAGATTGCTAGCAACTTCTAGAGGATCTAATCCAATTTGTTTTATAATTTTCTAATGCTTGATGAATATTCAATGAATTGTTGAAGTTGAAAGCTTAGAATACGTGCACATGCCAAAAAACTCCTCTTTACCCCTTAGGGACTAAGGCACATTTGGGGCACAAATTGTGAAAAATTGCCACTTTTCAAGGTAGTGAAAAAAAATGAATTTAAAAAAAATTTAACCATAAAAAATTGTATTCGATTATTGTGGGAATATGTGGAAAAACTTTTATCACATGGACTGAAAAATTATAGTGTTTGAAATTAGAAGAAAAAGTTTTTTTCAAACCTTGTCTAATAAGGCTAATAGACTTTAACTCTTCTTAGAGTGAGATTTTTACACTAAATACGGTTATTTTTTGGACATTAGCACAGTGTATCATATAAATTACATACCTAAAAAGTTTCAAAATTATAGGAGGAGTTTGGTACAAGCTGCCCCAAGATGCCCGGGTTGCCCCTAAATTTAGGGCAACACAACTTCGATCCAAGTACCCAATTGGAAAACAAATTTAATTTAGGATATACATGTTTACACCTTGTGTCAATATTTGAAGAACATCTATTAACCCCTAAAGGACCATTTGTCCCTCAATTTGTCCCTTCAGAGGACAACTTGGATATGGGTAGGTCTCTAATTTTGTTATAATTTTTTGAAACTTTTTTGGAAGACAAAAAAACTGATTATCTTTGATATAATATAATTATTTTTTCAACTGATGCCTAGAAACAAAAGTTATGTTCAAAACTAGGGATACTAGGCAACAAAAACATATTCAAAAATTTGAATTTTTTCAAAAAATATTTTTTTCTCATAGAGTATATTTTTGTCTACACGGAAAGCTTTGATTAATTTAATTTGGATAAGTGATATATAAGTTATGGACAATCTTGTTTTGGGGGCAATCTAAGCATCTTTTTGAAAAAATAACTTGTAGAATTCATTTCTACAATTTTTCAATAAAATAATTTTCACATGGTTTAATTTTCTTGATAGATCAATCTTGCCATTGGGACTAGTGCATTTTAATTCCATCTTCAAGATATTAATAATTTAGATTTTCCTTCTATCTTGTACTACTTCTAATTTACAGTTTCTGAAAGAATTCAATTTTTTTATAAATTCAATTTTTTTTCCAAGACTCTCTACCCAATTCCGCACTACAAAGATTTAAACCTCAAAGCTTTGTAGTGCCAAAAATTTAAGTGAAGAAGGTTCAAAGTCAAATTATCTAGTCCCACAACTTGCAAAAAAAACTTGTTTTTTTCACATGAAGTGCAAATATCTTGTAATCTATGGGGTCAAAAAATTTGAAATTTATTACATATGTTCACATACTAGTTAGGTTTAAGATACTATGGTTAGATGTGCAAAAAAAAAGAAAAATTCCAAATTTTTTACTCATTATAGGGTATAAGCACGCTTGGGGTATACTAGTCAAGAACCAAGGAACATGAATGAAATAATTTTCAAGTAGCTTATTTTACCAAAAAAAATGAGATTCATTTTTTTAAAATATTAGTTATTGTTAAAACACATGTAGTCAAATAGTTTTCATGAATCAAAACTTAAGAAATCTTTCATTTTTTATTTTCATATTTATTAGGATTTAGCAACTGATAGCATGTCAATAGAAAATATACATGTATATACAAGAATTTTACCATGATTTTTTGCCTATTCACTAGTTCACAACTCACTTTTCAAGTTTCAAATATGAAATCCACAAGAATCTTCAATTTTGAATTCCTTTTAGACGTAGCCCCACCTTATGCTATTTTAGATGATTTGGAAAATAATAAAAAATAGTGAAATATTCCATTTTAAGTTATAAATCACTACAATTGGTTATCAAAACATCATAAATCAACAAAGTGATTTTAAAATACTTTCTACTAAATATTTTTATTCCTTTTTTATTCCTGAATGAAAAATGGACAATGTAACAAAGTCTTGAATGGAGCTACAGGAATCAAATTAACAACTTCGATCTATTAATGAAAAGTTTTTTGGGTAATTCCATATTGTATTCTACATGAAGCAAGAAAATTTATATTAAAATCGTGTTTTTTCTTCAAGATTTGAAACTTAATCTACATTCTAGAAATGAATTTCAATGAAATTTATTGTGTGACGCCATTTGTGGGGTCCCCCAAGCATGCTTGAACCCTGCAATAGAAATGATAGTTTTGAGTCTTTTTTGGCTAAAAAAAGGCCTTGGTCCTTTACGAGGTTAAGGAATGACTTCATATACACCTACCCTAGACCACTTGCACATGTTCAAAAATCATTTTGTCCTTAAGGATTTAAGCCCTCAGCAATACTTATTACAAAACCCCTATTTACAATAAAGACATATCTATTCTATAAAATTGGGCATTATCCTCCAAACATGAAAAATCCCTATAGAGGAAATTTTGAAACTGTTCTAGAGATGCTAGTTGAAGGAAAGATGTTTATATGGCCATGTTTCCTATTGTGTTTCCTACATATTTATGCAAACAAGTTAAGAAATTCATCAAGAGTGATTTTCAATCTATTATAAAAAATCTTGAATACCAGTAGAAAATGAAAAGTGCATCTAAAATGGAGTTTTGCTTTTTAGAAATTGAAATTTGGTCAACTTGATTGGAATTGCTCAATTGCATAAGAATTGAATGTTAATTATGCAAGACAAATTATGCCAATTGTATTCTATATTATACCAAAAAAATTGAATGGCATAATAGGCAATTTATAAGATTATTGGACTTGACTATACTTCCTGTGTTTTCTATAGCTATAGTAGTAAGCTCTTGAAACATTCATAACCCCCCCAATTTGTGCCAACTCTCATACAAGTTTTAAAAATGAAGTCATAGTTCTAATTTTGACAATTTTTGTACAATGATTTTGGTAACAACTATACAATTTTTGTTCATTTGCATCAAATTGTCAACAAATTTGCTATAAAATCTAGCCAAATATTTTCATTTCCTCTCTTAAAGTCATATATGCTAATATCATTTTCATAATATTTGTTGAAATCTAGCTTTGTTTAGCAACAAATAATGGATTATAATCTAACTAATAACTAACTAAACACAAATCCATCCAATTACAAAGGATGCAAAAGTAATATCACCACAATTTCGGGAGGTGGGAATCAATTCTTCTCCTTTTTTTTGGTGCTAGATTGCATTAGAAAAAATGAATTGGCTAATAAATGGAAAACAATTGAGAAGTTTTTTGCCATAGAACTTTGAATTAGAAAAGAAATCTTGGATGAAATTGTCAAATTGTGGATGAAAAAAGAATAACAGACATGTGATATGTGCAAATGTGATATTTCCTATCCAATATGTGGATGAATATTGAAATTTGGAGCACCACTTTCAGACTTCATATTGCCACTTTGGCACTTCATAAAAAATGGAAAAAAAGCCCTAGTGGAAATTAGTTCAATTCAATGACATTTTAATTTGCACTAATTTAAAATATTTTGCCTTTATTAAATTAGTGTTCTAAACATTAATATGATATATTTGGATGTACCTAGATTATAACCTTGTTGCAAAACTTTTTCTCTACATATTTTTCTTTAAAATGTACATCTCATAGATGTGAATATGAGAGCCAAAAGGGAATTTTGCTTTCACTACAATTCACACTTTCACACTTTGATAGTTCATAGTTTATTTATATTCTAAGAAATACATGCTAAATTGCATTGAAGTCTTCTTTCTCTTGTGAGCAACACTCAATGTAAATTAAGACAATATAAAGATAGTAACCACCTTCAGATGATCATTGTTTAGGTTTAGTTTTTTGAATGTCTCACCACACAAGACAAAAATTGATTTTGTGGCAAAAGAAAAAAAATTTCATTGGTGGAAGACAATAAGAAGGTACTACATTATATGAAATTTAATTTAGGGCAACCTACCTTTGAATTTGAACAAAGGACTTCCTTGTGCCTTAGAAATCTTGAAAATTAAAAAAAACTTTTAAGAAATTAATTAGAAGATTTTTATATAAAATATTCAAAAAAATCTTCTTTAGAGAATTATTATCTCATTTTTGAGTTGCCAAAAATGAATATGAAAGTTTTATTATACTAATAATTAAAATGAAATATAAAAAGGGAGACTTTGGATGCCTTTATTTTACAAGTGTGTGTAACTTTAGGCAACTTGGTTTAATTTTTTTTTATTAAAACCAAATGATAAGTCTCCATGAATAAACTATGAAATGAGATGATGAACCATTTATAATCTGCCATGTGTTATTGTGTGCCACCATGCATGTGGATTTTTCCACTAGTGGGATGAATACACTAGACCAATTATAAAACCATGCTAGTGTGTGAGTACGAAAATGCAAGCATGTGAGCCTTGAACATATATATAAATAGATATCCTACAACCATTGAAGGTGCTTATAATAGAAACACTTATTATATAGGTATCTATAACATAGTTATACTACAATCATAGAAGGTTTTCTATAATAGAGACACCTATAATATAGGTGTACAGTCTTCTAGACTCATGAGTTCATGCTTCTAAGCTCACATCAGGTTACACCTAATTTTGACTACATTCTAAAACCTATCAATCCAAATTCTTGCCTAAATGTACTCCAACTATTCATGGGAGTCTATTGACAATCTTAGAAACACCTATTTTCACTACTTTGAAATTTCGTAGTTTATTCATACGGTGTCCAAAAAATGTATTCCAAGAGAATCTGAAATTGCCTTTTGACTACCAACAAGATCCTATGAAAAGTTTTCCAATATAATAATGAAAGCCATGCTAAATTGTTTATTTGTGCAATTTTAAATGTAGCTATTGTAATAGCAACCCTCCTTGTATTACAATCCTCTTTTGGGTGATTTCAAAGCATGCTTAGGAGATTTTTGGCAATTTTAATACATAAAAAATCTTCCTATTTTTTATTATAATTTTGAGCTTCACATAATCAAATCAAAATTGTAGTTTGTGGTGTGAAGGTTGTATATTGCCATGTGTCATATTATGATTAGGTACCCTAAACAGCTAAACCCTTAAAAAAATCATTTTCAAGGTTCCTTCAAATTATTTGTAATCTCCACATTTTCTACCATCTTGAATTTTTTCACCACTTTTGAATATTTTGAATATTTTGAATTTAAAATAACAACAAGAAACACAAATACAAAAAATGGACATGTTTTGGAGAAAAGCAATAAATTATTGCATTTCCTATATCATTGGGAGTAGAATGTACTATATGGTATTGCATGTAGTATGGAAGCAATCGTAGGCAAAATGATGCAAGCAACTATCAATTTTGTTTATAAATACTAATACTTCTTTGTTTTATTCCTGCAAAAATTCAATCAACTACTTATGATGCTTACTTGCCCTAACTCTAAAAATTCTTAACCCTTTAGTATTCTAAACTATTCTCTAATTTTTTCTACTTACTATTTTTTTCAAGGATGAATATGAAATATTTTTTTGGTAATTTTTTATATGTATTCCCAATTTATTTCTTCATGGTATTATGGAGAGTTTCAAGTTGTAGGATCTACAAATTTTGGGATGAAATGTTTAAAAGATGAAATCTAACCATTAGGGAAGAGTTGAAAAAACTTCTTTTTAAAACCCAAGCATCACGATCTTGCAATTGGTAAGGTTTTGGACTCTAAAATTTTAGGAGTGTGTACTCTAACAAGTTAACTAAAAGATATAGATGAAGATTTTAGCCTTATTTGGGGACTAGTATTTTGAAGCAATTTGGGGCCTCTAAAGAATTGTAGGGGTTAAAATTCCTTCGTAAAGATGAAAGTATTATAAAACATTTGCAACTTCCAAATTAAGATAACTTTATCCAATATTGACCCAATACCACCCAAATGTACGGCCCTTGTTGATTCTAGAGTGAGAATGTAAAACTATTATACATGTCTTGTTGTGAGGTAAAAGTATGTACTACTATCATAAATTCTAGTCATAGAATCAATGAGGGCCCTATATTTAGGTGGTTTTAGGTCAGGAGTTGGTAATGGATTTGTCTACCATACAACTACAACTTCAGTTCCTTCAAAATCCAACAAGAATGCTTTGATGCTCTACGTAAGCTTCATTTGAGCTCAAATGCTCTATTGTTTTACTATCCCATAGTTTAAATTTTATATTGGAACATATGCATATTTGAACAATATGCAAATGAAAAAACTGAAAAAAACTGAAAAAACAAAAACTTTACTTCTCATAGACAATGCAAAATCAAAAATAAAAGATTAGCTTAAGTTGCTTTGCAAGTGTTGGAAATAGTTTGCACTACAACTATACTATATGCTTTTGTAATGCTTGTAACTTAAGAGGGGTCCCAAGTAATAATTTCATTACTAAAGATGTAGTCAATGGTGCTAGTTTTTGATCATGGAAATGTGAGCATGTGAGCCTTGAGCAAATGTATAAGTGAATATACTACAATTATTGAAGGTGTTTATAACATAAACACCTATAATATAAGTATCTATAACATAGCTACATTATTATCATTGAAGGTTTCTATAATATAGATGTATAGTCTTCTAGGCTCTCATAATAGCAACCCTCCATTACTATTGAACAATGTTAACTTAAACAAGACTAAGAAAATCACAACATTGGATGGGGTACTACCATAGAATGATATGGAACAATATCTATTCACTAAAAGAGAAAGGGGTATTTTAAGTGAATTTTTCAGTATGGTTCTAAACATAAGATTATAAATAATGACCTTTAAGCACATTTTCAATAAAAATTTACTCAAAACATATGTGTTTCAAGTAAAATTTTACTAAAAATCTCCTAAATGGTCATTACTTATAATCTTTTGTTTGAAACAATACTTAAAAACTCACTAAAACACCCCTTTTCGTGTAGTGATTAGAGAATTTTACAAAGAATCATTTCATCGTGCATCTGGACTAAGGAATCCATTGAGATTGTTATTATCTTATTTGATGTTATTAACAATTCCTTGGTGCATTGCAATTCAACATCCACATCGTCAAAATTTTGTATGACTATCTAGAAAATGATAGACTCACAACCTCAACCATGCCTCAAAATTGCATTTTCACCCTTCATTCTTTTTTACTCTAACTATTGCTGCAATTTCTTATTTTTTCAGTTAGATAGACTTTGGCTCAATTGCTTGATCTCAATACAACAAATGTGTCTAGCTTTTGAGATCTCCCCTAACACCTATTTTGTTGAACGCTTGACATGTGAAGATTATAAATAGGATAGGTGTAGGCAACACATTTCAAAATATGAAATAATTCAAAATATAAAAATCATATGTAAAAAAAATAGAACAAATGTAGACAATACTTGCATGTAAAAAAAAGATCTTTTAATTTCGTGAAAACTCTCACCTCTTCAAGGCTATAGCGTAATTCCTTTTGGTACAAAAAATTTGGTCTTGATTAGAGTCATTAGACCATCATTTTATGACAAGTGGAAAACCTAGGTCCAATTAATGGTTTAATACTAATCCTAATAGATCAAAATCCAAACCCACAAACAACTAGAGGTAGTAGAAGGTCATTGATACATTCCTATTTTTGCAAATTGGAAGAAACTTCTCAAGAAACTAGAGCTTATTGAGAATCTATTTAAGTGGAAAATGACATGAACAAAAAATGATTTTTGCTTCCAATATTCCATCTTCCACTACAAGTGATCATTGTAAGTGAAATAACCATGAAGCTCTATATGTAGCCCACGTGTTGAACAATGGTCACATGAATGTAGACAACAAAGCACTTTAATTGGATATTTTTCTCTAGTGATAAGATCAACTAGCCTACGATAGGCAAACCACCCATGACAAGCACCTAGGGAATGATCCATTAAAGTCTTACATCAATCCATCATAGACTTTTTCTAATAAATGAAATTAGGACTACATTAGGTTGGTTAGTAGCCAAAATCAATGCCTTCAGTGATGGTGATGGAGTTATTGGTGACTACTTTAGGAACTTCTTCCTTTTTAGTGTAAATTCATTGTGGAAGGAGTGATTTTTTCTATTCCTTCATGTTGTGGACATGATAGGAAATATTGTGACTGCTTCAGATGGTAAGATGACCATTATAAATACCCTTTTTGTTGGTTTTGGGGTAGTCTAAAGACTCTTTTGGGTCAATTGGGCAACACACTTCAAAAATTCATAACAAATTTATACTTTGTCAAAAAAAAAGTTTCAATTGTTCTCTTCATTTCTCACATTTGCCTTTTTATGGACAAAAATCTTAATGTTTTTGCAAATGGCAATAGGGCAAATTAAACCACTTGTTCTGCTAGTGATAGGATGAGTTACCTTACCTTATATTCTATTAGTTGCCACACCATTAGCAATCATTTGGCTTACAAAACTAGCACATGCGACATGATTTATTAGGGTCTAGATTAGCAAAGTTTCTTCTATGGTAGAACCACCCATTATCAATCAGGTCCCATAGAGAATCTATACATACCAGAAAATTCAACAAAGATATTATTGATTTCTAACCATTAGTTTCTTAGTTTCTAACCATCTTCTAGCCATCATGAACTTAGTTTTGAGAGACAAATTAGTCTTTGGATGAGGAGTTATAGAAGACTCTATGTGTTGGGGATGAATATATAGGCCAACTTTTTGCTTCCAAAATTCATAACAATTTGAATTTATGGGAAAAAATTATGGAAATTTGACAACACCCATCATTTCTATTTTTCTATAGGGCAAAAAATTAACATTGCCTTCTACTATTCCAGATCATGCACAAAATGCTTAAGTGGTTGGTAATGGGTGGTTCTACCTTAATGCCACTGAGGCCAAGGCCATTTGGGACAAAATCTGTTTTCTAAAGTTTGAAACAAAATGTTTATTTTTTCTTTAAACCAAATATTGGTGGATAAATTTATTCTGTGGATGATGATACTTCAAACATAGTTTGCCCACAAAAGTAATATGGTTCTTTCATCATCACTAGTGTGCCTTGAGTTGTTGCCACAACCAAAACATAAATAAAAGTGATTTTCTAATTTTTTTAATTCATAGAAACTTCAAAATTCAATAACTTTCACACCATAGGTCCAAACGCCATGAAAAAAAGCCCATGCACCCCTCTCCACCAAGGGCTTTCCGACACTATGAATAACGTGACCAAGGGACATGTAATTTGGAAGATCTCAATGTGACAAACAAAACAAACAAACAACCTAACTTAAGGTATGGATCTCCTTAGAGGTTGTAGATTATGGAAAAATGTCAACTTATTTTACATCTTAGCTCTAAGTTTGGCCATTGAAGTCAATTCAAAATATTCTTGAATGTGTGGGGTCCTAAGACATTGATGTATTGATGTTGTGGTTACCTAAGCTAGAGATGAACTTAGAAGTAATGATTTTTTTGTTGGAAAACACTTTCACTATTTACTAAACATTGTATCATTAGTTAGTTGTATAGTTATTTTTACATTCATCCATTTCATTCTTCTTGTATATATTCCCCTCTTGGAAACCTATAATCTATCTCTTGAGTTATGTAACTAAGTGCTCCATTTGAGCTTCCGTGACTAGTGATCTACTATGTACATTTGCAACATGGTATCGAAGCAACATTAGTAAGAACTGAGAGGAAGATCAATTATAGACAACTTGATCTATATGAGCGATAATAGTAAATACTTACAATTAGTTGAGTATTTAGACTATAGACAACTTAAGTGTTCAGAGATATGCAAAAAATAACATTTCTCAAGATTGTTGCTAGTTACAATATTCTACTGGTAGTTGGAAGGGACAAAAGAAATGAAGCAAGATGAATGAGAACAAGAACATATCCATTAGAGAGACTAACAAGTTGGCAATAATGGCAAACTACTATATTTGGAGTCTAAAAATGAGAGCAATCTTACAACGGGAGAACTAGTGGGAGATCACGGAACGAAGATTCAATCTTGCTACTTTTCCAACGGCTCTCGGTACCAAAACCCTCACAGAAGCTCAATTGGAATCCATGAGAGCTAATGCTATTACTACTATGGTCTTATCGATAAGTGATGATCTTGTTAATATCATTGCTATACACACTAACTGAGCACTAGCCTAGGCTGCCCTAAAAACCACTTATCAAGCTAGTAATTAAGTCCAAATTTTAACATTGACAAACAAGTTGCAATCGATTAGACTGTTGGAAGGTGGATCAAGCGAAGACTACCTCAAACAAACAAGAGAGTTACAAAATCAACTCTCCAACATGGGAGAAGCTATATCTCATAGAGGCACAATACAAATCATGTTGAATTGCCTTCCTCGAAGCTATATTTGACAAATCCATAATACAAATTGTGTTGAATGGCCTTCCCCAAAGCTATGAATCCACCATTCAAATGTGAACACATTTGAATGTTGACATGACTTTCAATCAAATAGTACTATAAGAAACCTGTGTTTTTTGTGATGTGCCCCAATTTTTTGGAATGGTTTTGTTTTGATGTCCAATGCAACAAATCCATATTTCTATGTCCTAAAAAACATCAACGGTAAAAAATACTCGGGTAAGAAACCTCATGTTGACCATCGTAAAAATTTGGATGCATTGTGTATTAACAATATTATCACATCCAAAAAGAACTCAAACAAAAACTAAATAATAAAAGTCAAAAGTATTTGTTCCTTGGCTATGAAACCAATAGCAAAGTTTATAGGTTATATGACAATAATAGACAAAAGATTATTTGGAGTCATGATGTCGTATTTGACAAAGACAAAGTTGATTTTCAACATCTTCACGCTAAAGCTGAATTCTGCCATCCTTTTTTTTTTTTTTTTTATCAAAAATCCAACTTTGAAAGAAATGATAAAAAGTCTAGTTGTTGAACTTGAAATAGTAGGACCCAATATGGGCACAAAAAACTAATCATGATGTGAGAATATAGAGCACACTAAGTTTAGTGAGACCACCAAATCCTAATGCACCAAACTTAGAACCTCATTTAGATTTCCCTGGCCTTGACTCTCCGAGAATAGAACCTATAGTTGGAAACAATTCTCCTATACCAAATCCTTCCCAAGATAACATGACGATCCCATCTGCGATTGAATCCCTGTCATTCACGCCTTAAAGAAATCCCATTGACCTACTACAACCTGACAAGAATCTTAATAAAAAACAAAAACCGCCTACTAAACTTCAAGATTTCTAGCTTCTAGTAGCTAATATTTTGCATGAGCCAATTAATTATAGAGAAGTTGTCAATAATCAAAATTAGAGTACAACAATCAAAACTGAGATTCAGTCCATTTAAAAGAATCATACTTGGAAAGTTATCAACCAAAAACTAGGGATGAAGTTGATTACTACCAAATGGCTATTCAAAATTAAAAGGGGTCTAAATGGACAAACTGATAAAAGAAATGCATGAATTGTAGCTTGTAGATTTCAAAAATAGGATGGCATCAATTATAATGATATTTTTGCCCTTGTGGTGCATTGGTCAACCATATGTATTATTTTTTCATTAGCAGCTAAATATTGTAGGGACCTCCACCTCATGGATGTTATCATTGCATTTATGAATGGTATAATTAACGATGATGTTATCATAGAAATCCCTAAAGGATTTCCATATGCACACGATTCCACAAAGGTATGCCGCATCGAGAGGGCACTCTGTGGTTTAAAGCAATTACCGAAAGCATGGTACTCAAGAATAGATAGTTTGCTTATCTTTCAAGGATTGATATGAAGCAATGCAAATACTAATTTATATTATTGCTTCAAAGATGGAAAACTCATGATAGCTCTTGTATATGTTGACAATCTCTTGATCATACGAAATGACGTTGATCATGTAGCGAAACTCAAAATTGCACTACAAAACCAATTTGAAACAAGGTTTTCCATCTCAACGTGACACTGGATTTTCACATTGGGATGTCCGTCAGCATCCACCAGGACGGGTCTTGACGCATCAAGATCGCATTTGAAAGTTGATGGCCAAATTTTTTTTCGACAACCTATCATTGACTTGGATAGTCTATCCCTCTATATTTATGACCTGCTGTCTATGTCGATGGATAGACTGTCCTTGTTGATGATAAGCCATCCAAGTTAATGGACAGACCATCTGGAATTTTTTGGGGGGATCTGGACAGATGCGGGGTTGAATCTTGATGTTTCATCCATCGGCTATCCGTCCAAACGTGACGTGATGGTGAAAACCCTAATTTGAAATGACAAATTCAGACTTAGGAGCCAACTATCTAGGCGTTGAACTTTTCTACAATGAATCAAGAATTTTTGTCCATCAATGTACCTACATCGAAAGATTGTTGATTAGATTCGGACTTCAAAATTGCAACACCACAGTGCTCCCTATCAACCCAAAGCAACAATTAAGCAAATTGACAGGAACACTTCCAATGGATCTTGAAAATTATTGGTCATTGGTTGGGAGCTTGATATATGCGACCAACTCAAGACCAGACATCTCATATGATGTCAGTAGTGTAAGCCAATATATGAAAAATCTAGAAGTAGCGCACTCGCAAGCTGCCAAACAAATCTTGCAATACCTCAATGGAACAATGCATTTTGGACTTCATTTCTCATTTGACAGCTCAACAAAATTACATACCTTCATTGATGTAGATTGAGGGTGCAATCTCGACACTTGATGATTCACATTAGGCATACTATACAAACTTGTCAACAATAATATTCTTTAGTCAAGTAAGCTCCAACCTATTGTTACCCTTTCAACAACTAAAGTCAAGTACATGGTATTGAGTGAAGCTGCTAAGGATATTATTTATCTCAAAGGATTGCTTCATGAACTAGGCGAATCAACTCACCACCCCACAATGATTTCCAATGACAATCAATCTTGCATTGAACTAGCTAGTAATCTAGTGCTTCACGCTCGAACAAAACACATAGGAATTCAAGATCACTTTATTCATAAGAGAATCCAAAACAAAGAGATTTCCATCAACTTTGTACGGACCTACAAAACACCAGGAAGCTGATTTTCTAACCAAGCCACTCATTTATTCTAGCTTCACAACTAATAGAGAAAAAATTGGTATCCAACCCTCACAACACCTTTAGAAAATCCTAACAATCTATTTGTCTCTACTGAACCTTTGTTTCACCTATGTAGGAGTGTACCATCCTTAAATTGGAAGTACCATGTCAATATACTTGTGCTTAAAATCAAGACCCTTAGCATTTCTCTTGGATTCCAGGCTATCCCTCCACTTATTGGGGTTTGTGAAATAATTCTCCCAGTCCTCCTCATCAAAGCGACCTTTTTTGGCAAACTGCAAACCTTGAGAAAAAATGACTTGCTCCACAACTTGGTCAGTAGCACAATTAGAAGAAGCTTGCCTACCTCTCACCAACGTTGTTACACAATTGATGATACACTCCAACAACCAGTCGCTACCTCGATGAAATGCAAGCATCAACAACCATGCAACCATCATCACAAACTCAATCTGCCATTTCAAAATTTTCTTCAATAGGCATCATCCAACAAAATTCCAACAAGCTTAGATAACGTCAACAAATTTCAAGAAACACTATAAGAAAATAGGGGTTTTTTTATTGATAAAAAAAATGTCTCAAGGCATTCATTTTGACATGAAATTAGTCAGTTTAGATGTCACCTAAAATTTGTTATAATGGATGGGCCAAAAACATCTGAGGATTTGAAAAAACATGCATGATTTCAACTTGTTTTTTTTCTAACATCACTAAAAAACATGGTTTTCCAAACTCCTCACAATACAGCATGTGGATATCATGTAAGCCCCATGTAGGCAAGAAGAGCCATGTGGGATTTTTTTCATCCAACTTGTCTATAACGTGGCACTTGACAAAATGGCAAGAAAAGTGACATGGTAACCAATGATGATGACATGGCATGCTTAGTCAGCACACTTTTATGTCATTTGAAAATTTTAATGTTGTTTTTTGAGATGTCAAATTAGATGTTTAGAAGTTTTTTGAGACATCAATTGTTGCAACTACAAGAGAAAGGGGTGTTTTAAGTGAGTTTTAAAGTATAGTCCTAGATATAAGATTATCAGTAATGTCCTTTTAGGAGATTTTTAGTAAAATTTTATTAAAAACACGAATATTGCTAGTAAATATTTACTAAAAATCCTTAAAGGTCATTACTTACAATCTTATATCTAGGACTATATTTAAAAACTCACTTAAAACACCCCTTTCTCTTGTAGTGTCCATTCAATTTTTCTGATATATATATACATATATTCCCCTCTTAGGAACCTATAATCGTATCTCTTGAGTTATGTAATTGAGCTCTGTTTGAGCTTCCGTGACTAGTGATCTACCATGTACATTTGCAACATTTTTTTCAAGTTGTAAGAGTTTTAATTACAAAAAACTTCACCATGTTCATTTTTTATAAATACAAGATTGAAAGCAAACAAAATCCAAGTCCTATGAGCACAATCAAGTCAATTTTATAATGCAATTTTCAAATTTTCATTTTGAAATTCCAATTGCAAAAAGTGTTGAATAAAGTCAAGGGTGGAACCTATCATTGCACACCTTATTTTGCTTATGCACCTATCATTATATACCTTGGTTGTACAACATACCCTATCATTGCACATCCATTATAAATTTGGAAGTTTTTCAAGACTACTGGATATTTTAGTATTTTTTTATTCCAAATTTGGCACAATTAGATTTTTTTACTTTGAAATAGGCAAAATACATGTAATTCTATGGAAATAGACTGCATTAGAATGTTATATTCTTTCAATTGCATTTTGATTTGTGATTACATTGCACAACAGTTGAATCTATAAAAAATCAAATAATGAAATCTTTTCAAATCAAAATGATCCAACTATTCTTGAGTGCCCATGGCCAAGCAATAGGTTGAATCTTGTGAAAACACAACACTATAGTAAGGTAGGGTGCTCTAATAGTGACCTTGCTCTAAAAGTGACCTTTAACAAATAGATACATTTTTTTTCTCCAATATACCAATAGTATACATTTCAAAATGTGGTCGCTTTCAAGGACCATTGTGTTTCAACTTCAAAAATTCATAACTAATTCCTCGAAGGTCCGAATAATATAAAACAATATGGATTAGATGCCAATTACATTTTTCTTCCTACAAAACTTTACTAAAAATTGTATTAAGGAGTTTAGCTTCCCTCCAAATGCAATCAACTCTTAAGAAGTTGCTTTAAGACCAAACTACTTTACTACAAGATCTCCAAGGTCTAACATTATTGAATCATTGGAGAACAAATCCAGTAGGTTGTGCACACCATTTGCATTCATTCAACCACAAAACAAATACCATGTCATACAAAATTAACAAAACTTCATCAACATGGAAAAGATCAAAGTCAAGAGAGATTAACTTTTAAGTGCAAACTTTTTAGTTTTAAATGATGTGGTCATTTTGTCCTTAGTCAACTTTAATTTTCTTCTTTGCAATTGTTTCTTGTGACTTTTGAACTTTAACCTCTAAAGTTTCAAAGTCCCCTTGCAAGACGAAATAGATTTCAAGTAGGCTTGTATAACCCCATTTTTTGAGGTGATTTTTTGAATTTTCGAAAAAATAGAAAAATACATTATCTTTATGGGAATATAATTTTTATTTCAATTGGTGCCTTGGAGCAAAAGTTATGCCACATCAAGCTCAAAACATGGGAAACTAGGCAACAAAAAAAATCTATAAAAACTAGAAAAGTTGAAATCAAATTAATTTTTTTCTCATAGATTATTTGTTCATATGGAAAGCTTTGATTCATTACATTTAGATTAGTGATGTGAAAGGTACGGAGCTTCTTGTTTTGCAAGAAATGATCCAAACTTCTTGAGAAAATAATGTATTGGATTTTGCTTTTGAACTCAATTTTCCCAAACTTAAAAAAAAAAAAAAAAAATCTCTTTAAGGTTAAGTATGCTTGTTAGAATAATCTCATTGTTGAAATTAGTGTGTTTCAATTCCATTTTTAAGCTAATGAAGATTTATTCTCCTTCAATTTTATACCTACTTCTACTTAATAATTTTCTTTAAGAATGAAAATAAAGAATTTTCTTGTGAATTTTTTTTTCTAAGAGTTTCAACTCAAATCTTCCAAATCAAAATCAAAATGTTTAGTGCAAAAATTTAAGTCAAGAGGATTCAAAGTCAAACGATTTGATAATAGAATGTGCTCAAAGATATGTAAACTTTCTTCACTTTAAGTGCAAATATCTTTCAATCTTTGTGTTAAAGAATTTTGAAATTTCTTCCACACATTCTTCTATTAGTCTTGTGCACGATCTTATAGTGAAATATGCAAAAAAGAAATTTGTAAAGTTCTTTGCTCTTTGCAATGGAAATGACGATTTTGAGTAGTTTTTTATTTTAAAAGAAAGGCCTTGAGACTTTAGAGATTAAGTGATTTCTTCTCACCATTTTCAATTTTTTTTTCTTCTCATAAATTAGAAATTCATAACCCACATTAGGTTTGTTTAGAGGTACTTTGCATTGGGGCATGTTTTGAATCAATTTCAACTTTTCTATCTTTGCAAGATGCAATATACATAAACAAAACCACCTTTATCGTAATTAATCTACCTAAATATCATCATTTCTCCTTTTAAGTTTAAGCCAAACAATTTTTCTTACATTAAAAGCCATTGAGTTAAAAGACTTACTCTATTTATGCCACAATTTACAAACCACTTTATTTGTGCAAGGATATATTAATAGTATAAAGTTTAAAATTTCAAATGTATTCTACTACTATATAGTGGCTACAAAGTAGCACAAATAGGATCTTTTATTGTACATGAAATACACTAAGTCACTAACCTTGGTCTTCTTCATCTCAACTTTTGTTTAGTCTTGTTGGAGCTCTTTCCAAGCCTTGACCTTTGGCTCTTTGTTTTTATGCATGTCCATGCAAGGAGTGTTGTACTAAGTCTACAAAATATTTAAACTTGGAGTTGTAATGTACAAGTTGGATTTATAAGTTTTTTGAGAGGTGTCATTTGGATACCCATGTCCCTACAAGTAGACGTTCATTAGAAGAGATTTGAGGCCCGTGGAGGGCTGCGAATTCTCGGACTCACTATAGGGACCGTGGGAACTGCACTACAATAGTACTATAGCAATTGTTTGACATGGGTGGAGTTTGGCCATGTCATTTTTTTTAAATTAAAAAAAATTCTTAAATTTTTTTTTCAATTTCAGAACAATTAAAAAAAAATTCTTAAATTTAAATTTTTCTAACACCAGCCAACCATTCCTTCATTGCATCAAGAATAGGCCTAAAATGGCCCTCCGCGAGCCTGAAATCCCCTCAAATACATGGGGAAATGAACAAGGTCTACAATTGCATTGCATATCTCTTTGTTGTCGTTGATTTACTATAGAAAGAGTCAAACTTTTGGAAAAGATCACTAAAATGAAAGGAATTATTTCCTCCAATCCAAAACTACAATCAAATATAAAGTATTGACACTCCCAAATCCCAAATTCAATTCCAACCTAAATTTTTGTTACTCAAATCAATAAAATCAATGTACAATCACCAACTTTGATTCTAGGGTATGTCATCCCATCAGACTGTCGCATATCTTCAATCGACCTCATTATTTTCTATAGGTTGTTCATTGAAATCTCCACATCTATCTATGAATGTTAGAGGTGCCTAGTTGAATGGTCTATTTAGGGACAAAGCTAGTTACTCAACCCCTAAGGGACTAGCATGTCTTTTTTGGCTACATAGCAATTTTAGGCAAGTACATGTGACTTGAGATTTCCATATTTTTAGCCCAAATTTTAGTAGAAGGTGGGGATGAGGAATATCTTTCATATGCACTAAATTCTATGACATTTGGAAATATGAGTCAAAAGTTATGACCTAATATATTCATTTTTTTGGTAAATGGGTAGTCTGGATAGGTTAGAAAAAATCACTTTTTTCAGAAACAAAAATTTGAAATTGATTTTCTAGAGTTATATACATATGAAAAGGTTTGAATCATTCCATTTTGATTAATGAGTCAAAAGTTATGAGGATTTTTTTGTTTACGGGCAATTATGGATTCTTTATTGTAAAATATATTTTAAAGTCCTTTATCTTACTCAATTTTTAATATTTTTGAAAAAAAATAAAATCATAGGATGTTTACTACTTACAACATCATTGTCATTGTAACCATTGGGATTGGCATTTTTCAATTCCAAAGTTAAATTCTTAACAATTCAATATTGGAATCATTCTCTAAGTATACTATCTCCTTACTATTTTTTCCTATATGTTGTACAATTCCAAATGATCTAAAAATTTTCAAGCATGTGGCCAACTTGTCTAGAAAAAAGAAACCAAAGAAGAACCACCATTTTGGACATTTTTTCATAGAAAAGTGACCTTGTGAAGTGCAGCTGCCCTATTTTTTGCAGGGCCAGAAAAATGATTTCAGTGAAATTGAATGCTTATATCTCACAATCCATGCATTGGAAATTTTTGAAATTCTTACCATACATTCACAAGTCAGCATACTACAAGATCCTACAATTATATGTGTCTTAAAAAGTTAAAAAATAAATAAATTTGATACTTGTCCTTAAAATGGCATCCGGGGAGTATTTTTGTTGAAAGCATAGTCATGGAACTGTAGGGGTTAAGTGTGTTACAATAGATTTTGCATTAAGAAAAAGTGAGGTACTTTTTCAACACATGCACTGTGACTTCAATCAAAATATGCACAAAAATGAGAAGCAAGTAGTAGTGTATAGTTAACACATACATGCTTATTTTTTTTCATCAATTAAACATGGAAGCTCTTGTCAAATTGTTCTCTTCAAAAGTGATGCTTCAAATGGATGAAACCAATTGCTAAAATCTTCATCCAACTCATTGAACTTTTCCAAAGTTGCATCTAAAACAAAATTCTTGATGTAGTATAGCAAAAATAATCCAAAATCATAGCCTTTCTCTTGAAATGGGACCTACCACCAATTAATAGAACATAGTTAGCATAGATTTATACCAAAAGAATGCAAAATATTTGTACAATACTTCAATTCATATATATTGAAATACTTGCATACTTTTATTCGGATGATGTCAATTACTATTTTTTGTGTGTTATTTTTCTCATATTCTTGTCATATTCTCTTGATATAATTGAGGAATTCTCTTTGACTCTTCCACAAAGTACTTACCAATTCATATTGAAAAAACTTAGTTCCAAAGGCACTATCACATAAACTAGACACTTTTGTTAATTGGATATAAATCAAAACTTTCAGACCCATGAATTGCCCCTAAAGTGGATGTAGTAACCTTGTCTTTGTTGTGACCATCATTTAAAAAATCCATTTAGATGACATAAAATTTATATCATATCCTTCCATCATGTTTAAGCCTAGGAAAACATATATTAACAAGACTTTAATGCAAGCTTCAATTTACCTCTTTCACAACCAAGTCAATATTATATACATGAACTAGGTACTAAAATTCCAATGGAGTTGTGAAAGTTCATTTTTCCTTCTTCTTTTTCAATCAAAATTAGCATACTCAAAAGAATAATTTGTTTCTTTCTTACACTAATCGGAGTTGCATACTTGAAAGAATTCATTGATTGCTAAAAAGAAAGATTTGGCAAACATCAATTAACTTTAGTAATAAAGATTAAAAATGTTAGCCTGCTAACATCTGTAACATAACAAAGAAAAACCTCATAAATTAAAATAAAACCATAAATATCATAATTATTCACCTTTAATTTGTGAGCTAGTACAAATATATATTTCTTTAAAAACACCCTTATTCTTCTTTTCCACTTCCATATATAGGCTAAAAAATTTGCCTTGTTCATTGGACAATACTTCAATGAGTTTTTTTTTGTAAAGGAAACCAATGAGAAAGTAAAACTATTAAAAAAAATAAAACATTGTTTTTTCTTTCAATGTAGAGGGTTCAACCTCTTGAATGAGCTTGATGTAAAAATAAATAATGGTTTCACTTTAGAAATCATCATGGCTTAAGTTTTTTCAAATCACATGCCAAAATATCCATATAATAAGGATCATTTCTTGAAAAAAAAATTTAGATAGAGTTAATGGCTTAGAAGTATGGCAAATAATGAGTGACAATAAATTAGCTATAAAATAACTCAAGTGAATGAATTTTAAATTGATGGATAAACAATTGATTCAAATCCTTCAAAGTATTCAAGGTCATCAAGATCTTAAAGGGAGCATTCTTCATACTCCTCAGACAAAGTGCTCGAAGAAGTCTCTTTATCCATTACTTCCCAATTCAATGGGTAAATACCTATTTTATTATCCTTGACTTTTATGAAGGAGGCGCTAAAGGCTTGGTATATGTATATCATGTTCAAAACTCCTCTTATAATTTTGAAATTTAGTAGGTATGTAATTTAAATGATAAAAGATGCAAATGTCTCAAAAAATAACCATGTATGGTGTAAAAATCTCATTCTAGTAGGAATTAATGTCTATTGACCCTATTGGGCACAATTGGAAAAAAAACTTTTAATTCTCATTTCTAACATTATAATCTTTCAATTTGTAGGGTCAAAGTTTTCTGAAATTTTTTCCACACTTTCCCATAGTAGTCTAGTAAAAATTTGTATAGTCAAATTTTGAAAAAAAAACATTTTTTTCATTTTTTTCCCACTACCCTAAAAAGTGTCAATTTTTTCACAATTTATGCCCAAAATGTGCATTGGTCCTTTGGGGGTTAACTCACAACCTTCATAAACAATAAAAATATGTTGACATCAAAATGGATATTTTATGAAATTCAACAATTTGTACCATCATGGTAGGGCAAGCTCGGTGGGAAAGTTTCAAACAAATGGTTTCCAATAGGTTGTTGTTTGGGCAGGCAGGGCGGTCAGGGTTCTGAAAAAGCCGGGCCTGCCCGCGAAATTAATTTGCGGGCGCGCTTCCTTCAGTGCCTTCGAACAGAACTTAGAGCCGCGAAGCATAACCTATCGCGCATATTAGGGTTTTGTGTTTTGGGGGTATATTTTTTTTTTGGCGGAGGTGCTCGACGTTTAGGTTGTGAGAATTTTGGGGAGAATTTTTGTGGCAGTCGTGTGTGGATTGTCGTGACTCTGAAGCTTCGAATTTTAGTTTGATATATGAAGTTTTAGGTTTACCAATCTAACGTGGTTCGAGTTCGTTGTGTCGCGCTTGTTGTAGGTGGAGCGTGCATGAGGCCTAGACACCACGAGTGGGGCGCTAGGACATGCAATATAGAACTGGGATTGAGAACGGTGATATGGGAACTCGCCGGCCAGGAGGCCTCCCCCCTGTGGTAAGAAACGACGAGCACATGAATTTTTTGGATGTTGTGGAGTGCATTTCGAGGTCGTTTAACTGTCAATAGCGTTTTTGTGAAAGGTCGGTTGCGTACGTTGTATGGAATGGCTATTGTCTCATTTCGATGGCAATTATGTCACAGAAATGGTTCTGTGAAATATGCGGTTACCTTCTACATGCCAACAATTTACTTCTAAAATACAAGCTGCACATGATAGATCGTGGGGTTATTCAGGAGGTCCACCTGTTGTCGTTTTTAAAAGTTGTTCTCCGACTGAAATCAAACGTGTTTAGAAGTTTCTGAGGGCGATTGTTGGTTTTGGTCCTAATTGAGGAGTGAATGCAATAGTCTTTTTTTTTTTTTTTTCCCCTTCTTCATGCACTCGGAGGTTCATTGTATCTGTTCACTGCTGTGCAGGGAGCACCGCCTTTAAGAGGAGGTTTTCTTGTGGATTACGGTCCGAGGGTGGATGACAGACGTCAAGGCCTGTCATCTTCCGCGTCTCGACCTACTCACAATGGGAGAGATGATCACGATGACGCACCTCCCTCCAGACATCTGTGGATAGGAAACGTTTCTCAGGAAGCTTCTGAGGCAGTTATCAGAGATAAATTTTCTCAATTTGGAGAAGTGGATAGTGTTACAGTCTACTCTTCCAGGAATTATGCTTTTGTCAACTACAGGAATCTAGATCACGCTATTGAGGCCAAGAATCGACTTCAAGGTTTTGTTCTTGGGGGTATGGCCATTCGTATTGAGTATGCTAAAGGGGTAAGGATTCACCTTTTCTATTTTCTAATTATGACGGGCATTGTTAACTGTTTGCAACTCCCTGCAGTCATCTTTGATGTGATGTTCTCTTATTTCTTTATGTGCCTAGGCACAATGGACGAGAGAATAGTTCTCACTAAGACAACTTAGCTGTATTTAGTTCGCAGTAACTTTAATCTTGTATAAAGTATGAACCGCTGGGAATATAGTTTGTAATAAGTTAAAGTTGTAATCACCAAACTATGAGATACAATGCTGTTTGTGGTTAGAGATTGAATCTTGTTATGTTCAGCGTATGATGAAATCTGAGCCAGCGAGAGAGCGGGGTGCCGATTCTGATTACGCCAAAATTATGGAGGAACAAGTTGCATCCAGAGTACGATTTTTAAACCGGCAGTTTGGGACATTTTTATATTGTGGATTGGCTAAATCACTAGCAAGCCATAGATGGGAAACTCTCTTTGTGATATTGACCTTTGACAGTCAACTGGCTTCAGACTGTCCTATCATGTTCTAAATATTACTAACTTACAGGCGCTTGCCACAATTTCAATTTATCACGCAGATTGTAAGAAGCTGAAACATCCAACATGTTTTGCAGTTTGTGATTCGTATGATTGTCATTGATGTATGATAATGTGGTTGTCTACCCGTGTGCAGGCTGCACAAAGCCGACATCTTTGGGTAGGAGGGATAAGCCAGAATGTGAGTAAGGAGCAGATCGAGGGGGAGTTCAGGAAACATGGAGTTTTGGAAGATTTTAAACTATTACGAGATCGAAATTGCGCTTTTGTGGATTACGTCAATATTGAGGATGCCGTTAGTGCAGTAGAAGCACTTAATCGGACCCGTATTGGTGGTGAGGAATTGCGTGTCGATTACGGGCGTTCTCAGCCTTCAAAACGGGTTCGTGACGTGCAGAGTTTTCTAGATGGTCGATGACTTGTTCAACGAAATTTACATAGTTTTATCTATTTATCTTTTGTTACATCTGCGGTGATTTTAACGAATATGGTCATCCTTGTTGCCATTTTAAAATTGCTATGTAACATTTTGGTTTCAGCAGCACACAAGTTCCTGAATCAGAGAATATGTCAGGTTCGCGTTGTTAGTCTGAAGAACGTTCTTATGATATTGTGAAGCAGGATTCTCGGGGAGATCAAAGGGGTTCACAAGATAGTTATGCTTCCCAGCATGGATACCAGGTCTGCATTTTCACTGCACCACATTCCGGGTCATCATTTTGCAACCATAATATGAGGTCGTGCTTGTTACTGTCCTTAAACATCCTCGTTTGTAACTTATTGCTGCGCAATGACAATTGAAGTTGTAACCTTTGCAGGGAGGTATGGGAAATGTGAAAGCCGATAAGGATGGTGGCCCTAGCGAAATATTGTGGGTGGGATTTCCATTGCCTTCTAAGGTGGACGAGGATGGATTACGAAGGGCGTTTATGCCATACGGTGAAGTTGAAAGAGTGAAAACATTTCCAGGACGTACGTATGCATTTGTGCAATTTAAAAAGGTTGAGGAAGCCACACTCGCAAAGAATGCGTTGGATGGAAAACTTTTTGATGATCCTCGAGTACATATACGGTACTCGAAGAGCGAGATTGGTCCAATAGATAGCCCACGAGATGCTCCGCCTCCGTCCCAACGCTTGGGGGATCGTCAAGGTTTCTCAACGGAGGTGCTTGGCGGGCCCAGGGGAATACCTCCAGGAGGAAGTGATAGATTTGGCAGCCCTGGTAGGCCTTCTGCCAACCCGAGTTCACGATTAAGCGGTGGTCTCAGACCAGAGTATCGACCCAACGCTCTTATGGCTGGACTTATCGATCGTGGGAGTTCGAGGGAACCGGACGGCGGGCCTCCTGGGATGGGACGTAGAAGTGTGAATCATGTAGAAGATATCGAGTACTCGAGAGGAATCAGACCCGACAGCCGATCATCCTACGAGGATGCATGGGACCTGCCTGATGCAGATATTGTGCCAAGGGACTCTAAACGTATGCGTGTTTATTCTGGAGGGGGAGCAGACTCTCCTGGATTTGATCCTTGGTATGAACAGCGTCAGCCACAAGCTTCTGACGCTGGAGGTTACATTGGGAGTGGTGCTACTACCAATTATGAGTCTCTGCGTGTACCCGCAACAACAGATTATAGTCTTGGAAGCAGACCCCGCGGAGGACTTCCAGGAGCAGATAATACCAATCCTCTGGCAGTTGGGACGAGGCCAGCTGTCGGTGGACATGCACCAGCCCCTAATTCTTTAATTACTTCTACATATACGAAGCATGCCGAGGATGCCAAAGGGCCCGAAGGATGGCAATGGCACGGTACGATTGCCAAAGGAGGTACCCCTGTATGCCGAGCGCGGTGTTTGCCTGTTGGCAAGGGAATTGACGCAACTGTGTAAGTTGTGGCAACGACTTTTGCTTACTTAAATCTTTGCTATCAATTGTATTTATTTTGTTGATTTCTTGTTCTTTTGTTCGACGAAGTAACCTGGAAAAGACGGTGTTATTAGAAGTATTTCTCTCGCCTGATGCTGCGGCCAAGGAAGCATGATGTCGGTCGTTGTCGTGGATTAAAAAAGATTGTGGAAAATTTCCATTCAGTGACGTTCCTTATATTGCTTCACCGCTGATGACAGTATATTTGACCTCTGTTGTTTTGGGGATTGTGGCATGGAACAGACCAGATGTTGTAAACTGTACTGCTCGCACAGACCTTGATATGCTTGCAAAGCATGTATACCAAGCTGGAGGCTTTGGTGTTGTGTTCTTTGTGCCGGAAGGTGATCCTGATGTTCCGCCCTATCAAGACTTCATGCATTATTTGGGAGAGAAACATCGTGCAGGTGTTGCCAAATTGGCTGATGGTACAACTCTTTTCCTTGTTCCTCCATCTGAGTTTTCAGAGAAGGTATTAAAGGTTCCTGGCGATAATTGCCTGTTTGGAGTTGTTCTGAAGTTTCAACAGCCAGGGCCATCACCGGTAATAAATTACAACCCATCTGCTCAGCAGCCGCAACAGCAGGTCCCTCCATTATCACAACATCCTTCTTATTCACAGCAGCCAATACCCTCTCAACAAGCATCGGGGCCCCCGTCACAATATTCGCAAAACCAGGCTCCCGGGCAACATGTACCAGCAATTCAAGAGCCTGCTTTGTATCAAGGCTTTCATCCTTCTCACCCTCATGACGGTCAGCCACCGCAAACAGGGATTTCGACCTCCATTGGATTGAATGACAATCTTTCAAGCTCGGTTTCAAACCCAAACTCGAATTCTAACAATAGTCCTATGTTGTCACAAGCGCAGTTAGCCAGTATTGCTGGATTGCCAGGCGTTTTGACCCCTGAGCTTATTGCATCCCTCACGGCTTTGCTTCCTAAAACAAACACGAGTCAGGGATCTTCAAGCACTGAGTCCAATATGGCACCACCTATCGTCTCGAAGGGATTGAAGACATTCGCCGGTATGCCGGTCGGCAGCACAGTGAGCGCTCCACCGCAAAGTGATGTGAGGCCCAATTTTAGACCCTCGCAGAACACTCCACCGGGACCGCCGCCGGGATGGCCGCAACAGCAGCCAAACCAGCCAGAGCGATCTCAAGCTGGAGGTTCTAGTTTTCTTTCTCAAGGTCAAGCAGATCAAAGCTCAATGTTTTCATCTCCTCCGCAGCACCACCACCTTCTCCCTAACCCACCGCAGCAGCTCCAACAACACCAACAACCAACATCTCAACAAGGTCAGTCCACTCAGATGGCAAACCATGCACCTCCTGCAGGGCAAGCTTCTGGCTTTTCTTCTGGTCCTCCATTGCATCAGCAGCAGGGGTACTCAGGCCCTCCCGGTCCTGGACAATTTCCACCGCTGCCTCAAATGCCTAGGCCACCACAGCAGCCTATGGGCGCACCTCAACAGCATATGGGAGCTCCGCCTCAGCTGCCTAGTGATCAGCTAGCGCAGTTGACTGCATTGCTTACTCAGCGGCAGCAGCAGCCATCACAGCAACAGGCTGCCTCACAACTCCTGCAGCAGCATTTTCAGCAGACTTCTAATACCCCTTCAAGCGGTTCTGCGTCTGCTGTTCCGCAACCACCACAAGGTTTGGGCCCTCAGTCACAATCACAACATCAACCCCCGCAGGCTCCTCAGGGACCACCACAGGGACCTCCTCAGCAACCAAACTATGGCCAGTATAACCCACCGCCCTCTTGGGGACAGGTCTCTGCTCCACAGTCCTCTGGTCCACAAGCGTCTTTGGCGATGCCACAATTGCAGCAGCAAAATTCTCCCCTTGTTCAAACAGGAAATTGGGAAACCGCATTATCGCAGGCCACTGCGGGCGTGGACCAACAGGTCGGGTTTCAAAATCAGGGTGCTGGCGATGCAGACGCACAACATAAGCGGTTCCAAGCAACCGTCCAGTTGGCCGCAGTCTTGTTGCAGCAGATGCAGCAACAGCAGGGAAAGCCCTCAGGAGGTCAAGAACAGCGTTGATTTTATGTTCCCACTGGTAAGTTCCTACTCTCCGTTGATTTTACCCTTCACGTCTTCTGACCCCTAGATTCCCTTGCACCCTTTGCATGCACATCATTCCGGTTTGCAGGTATGTAAACCACACCTTGCAAAATTTCCTTCAATCACGTGACTACCTCCTGTTTCACATGGGCTTAGATTATCGTTGCACTGAATTTGAGATACACATTGGACAAATAACCGTGCAACCCAGTGGGCGACGTTGCAGCCTGGAATGATGGCATAGTGGTCTCAAATTTGGAGAAATTCCTTGTAGTCCTTATCCTAGTTATCCCCGACCGTTACTCGGAGGTTGATTGATACCTCTAAATGATAGTTCAGAACTCGTAGTTGGGGATGCTGTGCAAGGGATCAGAATCTTGTTCTTCACACGTAACACACTCCTAACGTCCAGAAATTGAACTCGTACCGTACTCTTGCATTTCTGAGCATACCTACTTACGAAGCACGCATATTAGTGTCATCCTTCAAATTCGATCAGCAAAGAGCTACCTAAGTAATTCATGAACATTCTGGACTCGTGAATTACCCAACACTCAAGCGCACCGCCTGTTCCAATTTAATTACATTAGCGTATTGTTGTTGGATAAGGTCTGAAGTTTGCAAGGGGTTCATTTCCTAAGTTGTCTAAGATTCATACCGACATCCTCTAAATATAACTGGAGCTGAATATGACGTCCCTTGTTACCGGTGTATTGTTCGACTAGCCTTGAACCTCTGAACAACCGACACATATTTTAAATCGGTGGATATGACCCTGTGCTAATTTCCACATTCTGTACCAGTCTGCTTTCGCTACAATTTCATGGAACTTCGTTTTCAAGGAAATTTTGCTAACGTTATACGTGAATTCCTAACAAGCACACGGACGCTTTGCTTTGACTTACGAGGTTGAGATTCTCTTTCAACAATCGCCTTTTGCTGGTGGGACTGAGGCTGGTCGGTTTTCCACCATTCATCTTTGTGACGTTTCGTTCCTTTTGATACTTCCACGTTCTTCAACTCGACTCTCTCTTACTAATGCCTTCACTACTTCGGCCCTTACTCCTTTACGATCTACTGATGATACTCACTCTGCCCACATGACGGCCATCTTGCAGAGTTTCTCGAGGCTGGAGATCCTGCACTTGATACACCATTCCGTGGGATTCTGAGGATAGGTTTCATACAACCAGGTACTTGAAAGAGACCGCTTCCACGCATTCAGTATCTCACACAGCACTCCTTTCGTTTATTTCCGACTCATACGTCACTACAAATCCATCAGTTTATTGGGAAGATTTGCAAGCTCGTAAATATTATCTTGGAGAGACCTGGTTTGAGTTGATGACCTACCCACCGGAGAGTTTGTACATTATCCTCAGGTTTAGCTGGATTGTGCGGAGTACACGATAGGGCTGATGATTTTCCCATTCCGCACCCTTTCAAGATTGCAACTTGTTTTGGTTGCTCCGTTTTGAGCTCATGATGTCTCTCGTCCCACCCTGTTTATAATGTCACTTACGAGAAGAGTTTTGGAGAGGATTTTGAACTTACGGGCTATGAAATATTTAACTTGAGAGTTGTACACAAAAATGGACAGCCGCCCTGGAAATGGATGGCCCGTATTATGCTACACTTGTATGAAATTTGCATTTTTTGTTTCTTTACCGTGGCTGTGTAGGTTGTGAAGTTACCACCAGTAGTTGCTAGGATTCAGTAGATGTTTCGGATATCATTAAAGTAGATGCTTTTACATTGCTCAACTATGAACAGCACTCATACTTTTGGGGTCGGAAAGTGCGTTACATGAAAAAGTAATCCATTTCATTTAAAAATTGCCGAGTCCCATCCTTGGCGGGGGAGATGCTGTATGAGATTCTTTGTAAGCAGGACGAAAAGCACTCACCGTTGGGAAATAATTGCTGTGGAAAGGGACCACGCCTAAATTCTGCATTTGCAAAAGTTCATGTTGCTCTATCTATGAATTTGTGGAGTGTGTTTTACAAGAGCAATTACAGTTCAAAATGCCAAGTTAGTGTTGTGAGTCATCTTTGTCACTCTCTAGTTGGTTAGTCTAAGAAAAGTTATAATGATAATAAGATATGAACACTTATTATCAACGTTGGCAAAATATCTATAGATATGAACACCTCAAAGAAGACCATGAATGTTTAAGGCATAGTAAATTGTCAATAGATGAAGTCATTTGAAGAAGTCATTAAATATTCATTACAATGATACATTCATCCAACATGTTTAGTGGTCATTACATTCTCTTCAACAAGTTGCTATGTTGGATTTATGAGAGGCTCTAGTATTGTTTAGAGGTGTTCTATTCAAATAAACTTTAGGAGTGAAGGTTTCTCTAATCTTAAGCCAAAGTGTTCTTTCACTCAGACAATGTCTTTTTCTACTTGCAAACAAACACACAATATTCCTCAATCCAAATTTTTTTTAAATCAAGTAATTGCATAATGGCTATGTATACCTTAATCCTCAAAAGATTAATTATGACATTATTTTCCAACACTAAAACACAAATTACCAAGAAAATTGATATTTTCCATTAAAAATTCTACATAGGGACAAAAACTTCTTCTATATTTAATTTTTAACAAATTCAACCATAGGATCTGTTAGTTTACTTGTTCAAATACATACTTTCAAACTTTTAGAATAAACATTCCCACCAATTGCAAGTCCAATGCACTTAAACTTCAAAATGTAGGCTTTTGTAGCCCTTTCAAAAGGCAAATTTTGTCTTTCAAGATTTTAATGAAAAAACATGTATATCCCATAACTTGTGAATTGTAGTCAATATGTTGGAAAATGAATTGAAAATACTTGAAAAGAAATTCATCTTTAAGAAAATTATGAAGAAAAGGTAGAAGTTGATGAAGAAAAAACTCAACCACTAATAACTTTTGCAATATTTGTCAAAATGATGTGAAACATTGCTTCATTTATAGATTTAGATGATTAGCATCCATCCTAAAATTTACATGAAAAAATTCAAAATTATGAAGTCAATAGAGCTTGCACATATTTTAAAACAAAAAAAGACCATTGGTCCTTTAGGCATTAAACACGAATTTTCAATCCTAAGTTAGTCATCCTATTTGTTCTAAATTTGATTGTTTGAGTAGCCCACATTTTAAAACAATGTGCACTATGTCTTCCAAAATTGCATAAATCTTTTTTTAACATGATTAAATTTTATCAAGATAATTTTTTCCAAAATTTCCTGGAATTCTGTGTCATCTTGAAATATCTTCAATATCTTCAAGTGTATCTATGACAAATCAATTGCTTTTTATTTTTTATATTTTAAAAACTCTTGTCAAATGGCTATTGTAGATTTCAAATATAGTGAATGCCAGTCAATGCAATGAATTAATAAAGTAAATATTAACAAAGTTCAAGGTCCACAAAAATTACAATATGTATGATTAACATAATACATAAATTAATATAAATATTGATGCCAAGAACTAAATGTGATCCCAAATTTCTGCACACAAAAAAACAAAATTATCATTAATTTATAGCAGTTTATAATTATTTTAATCATTGTAATGAAAAGTATACAACTTTGTCATTAGTGTACTTAAATCTTTATTTTGATCTAGAATTTCCTTCATTAGTTTAAGAAGATTTTTGTATTTTTTTTAACTCATGGACAATGATGTTTAATTTCATTCAAATAAATGTTTTTGTAGTATGTTTAATAGCATTCACTAAAATAGTAGATCCCAAAAACAATTGAGTCCTAAATTTAGCCATATCTACTAGTAGCCTACATTTGCAAATCTACAAATCAATTACAAAAACCATAAATACTACTCCCTTTGTTTTTGAATAATACCAATGTCTCCTTTGTAAAACACAATAAAATATAGGTATTATTTAGAAACAGAGTGAGTACAGGATATTGAGTATCCTACTTCAGGTGCCAAAAAAATTCAAAAAGATTTTTAAAATGGATTTCTATTTACATTGAATAGGGGTATTATGGGTACCAAAAAATTAAAGGGACTTATTGTAGAAAACTATAGATGTTTGAAACATGATGTACATTCCTTGGACACTTCAATAACTATTGATGTACAAAATGGCAGATATTTATGTAGTGTGAAATGTCAATTAATTAGTATGGGTCCCCATAAAACCCCTATTTAGTGTAGAAGATTTAATAGATTTATTGTATATATATATATATATATATATATATATATATATATATATATATATATATATATATATATATATATATATATATATATTGCATTTAGATTATTGCAAAAGATTTTACTTTTATTCATTTCTTTGCTAATTACATTGTGTTTCAAAATCAATTATCATTTTTCCAAAATTGGGAATGTATTAGGAAAAACAAATAAATTTCAAAACCAGAAAAGTACACTTAGACCAATTCTATTCGTCGGAATTCATGATGTGAGAAAATGGAAAAGTATGCGTTCATAAAATGACTCACTGATCTTGTTGTTTGTAAGCAAGCCATCCGCAATACATGACGTTATCTGGAATGGGTGTCTCAGCGTAAGGGCTGTTTATAGGCACCATCTCCGGATTGGCAACTCGCATATACAACTCTTGGCCAAGGTATTGTCGCTGCAAATTTTCTGCTCGCAAGTTCCAAATTCCGATGTTATCCAACATCACCATTATCGCCGTCCAAGAGTGTGGAAAGACCTAGATACAAACATTTGGGATTTTTTGGAGTTTTATGAGCATGTTTCCTTTAATTCCCATATTGAACCAATTTTTCAAATATTGAGTCTGGATTTTGCACTATTTTTATTACACCAAATAGAAATTTTATAGATTTTTTTACTAGGTTTTTTTTTGACGAATTCAAATTCCAACTTAGTTTTATCTCCAATTCTAGTGGCTAACATTGAACTAAGCAGTGGTTCTCCACAATCATTGCGACGTAGGCCTTATTTCATTTCAAAAACTAGTTATTAAAACTTGTTGTTGATAATCTTTCTTATTGGGATGAAAAATAAAAGGTATATGACTTTGGAAAATGTCTATAACAATTAGATAGAAAATGTTTAAGAAATGCAACTAACACATTAGAGTTGTTTTTCTTATATAGCATCATAAGAAACACAGTTGAAGAACTATAACAAATTGATTAATAATCTTGAAGGTGGAATATTACTTTAATGTTTTGAGTTTGCAAATATAAGTGTTACAATTGTAAATATGTGATTTGATTACCAATGTCTAACTTATTCATAAATGATATTATTATATTAATTGTTAAGTGTAAAAAGAAATCTTCGGCTATTTCTTATTTTTGAAGGGTCTTGATTTTCTACCCTTAGAATTAAACTAATTTTTATATTGAGGATCTATTGCACCCATCATGTTAAAAATTAGTGGTTTTGAGCTTTAAAGAAAGATTTATAGCTATAGGTAATTATTTAATCAATCATTTGTGATTAAACATTCATACCACTCAATACATAGGAAGCGATCACTTTGTGACACTTCGTTAATCATGATCTATACTAAGTCCTCATCAAACTTCTACATTTCTATATTTGTCTACCTTTGGAAAACCAACACATGTGAAACGAACATAAACTTGAAAAGATGGGGGTTTAGAGATTACTTGGGTTGTACATCGAGCAATAGCGTCCACCAAATTATATTGACTCCTACTAGCGGTACTCCATCGACCTTGATCCATGCTACCTTTTTAATATTCCAAGAATTAGATAATTTGGTTGACTACCTTCATCTTAAGTTATTCAATCAACATTTCTAAATTTTTATAATACTATGTCACAAAAATAATGAACCCTACAACATGTTGAAGAATATAAGACAATTTTTCTTTGCAAAGCAATAAATTAAAAGTGAAATAAATATTCATCTCCATGAATGAGGCAAACTCCTATAGAGAATTCAACTTGATGCATTCTTAGAGCCATGTTTTACAACCAAATATAGATGACCAAGAATTTTTTTTAAATTCAAATAATAGTATTCCCTAGGACTTTCATTTGATATCTCCTTTGATTCCTTATTACTTCTTTACATAAATTAGTTTACTAAACCATAGGAGCCCCATCATAAATATTGATGGTTTAAAAGTGACTAATTCAATTAATAATATTGTTGAAAATATAATTAAAAGTGAATCCACATTTGGTATTGCCTAAATCAGTGAAGAACATTGTAATATGTGTTGGTCAATAAATAAACAAAAAACTAGACAAGAGAAAGCCCTATATGAACTACTCAAGGTAATTCAATTAGTGTGAGATGTACTAATTTTTTTATGTCACATTTTTCTATTAGAAATTTTGTTGATTTGAATTTGATTAATGGATATTGGAAGAAAAAGAAGGAGGGAAGCTTTTATTTTTTGCCTTGAAGCCATTAAGGATTTCTAAACAAATTTGTCCTCCCCCCAAAGTGTCACTCCTATCCCCCACCCCACCCCACAAACAAAAACAACTTAATACCTAATTTCAACTTTGTGGTCCTTTAAGATTGACCCTGAAACAATGAATCCATCACCAAACAAAAACAAAAGAATCTATGACAAGTTGAATAGGTGCATTTTTTGTTTCTATGGATACTCTAAAAGTTGCTTGTTAACATCATATAACTAGGCATAGGTCCTCCCCATGCTGGGAAGGTATTATATTTTGCTAGAAACCTGGGAGGAACTTATCAAATAATCCAAGGATTAGGGTTGGTTGAGTAGCCATCAATAAGACAATTTTACTCACCGCAAGGGTCTCCTTCTCAAGAATGCAAAAAGAGACCCTTGCCTCATTGGTAAACAATTGGTTATGTCATCAAACATTTTTTTGGAGTCCTCCGGGACTTGATTTCCGTATTAATTGTGAACTTACCCAACCACCCAAAAGGCGTAGCCATCCAGGTGCCAACTTTGCAACATGGCTTCCATATTCTCAAACACCATCTCCACAAATGCCTTGTAAGGGCCTGTGACCACGGCCGTCGCCAACGTGGGCTCAAACATGGCCACCGGCATGGTCGACTCTTGGATGGAGTTGAGAGACGGCCATCCGTCAAGGGTGTACACTCCCGAGCTGATGTTGAAATAGTCCGCCAATTTCAAAGGGGTTGTCGTGGGTACAAAGGAAATATTGTTCACTGCAAATCTTTGAAGCCCGTCGATGATGGGTGCGGAGTTTCGGAAAATAAAGGTTTGCGACGGGGGGATGCTCCCATAATGGAAGGAGCCCTGTGGGTTGAGACGAGCTGCTCCCGCCGTCAAGTTCCATCTGCCACAATATGTAAGGTGAAAACATCTAAAACCATCAAAAATAAGCAATTTTGCTGATAGTTGGAGGCATGTTTAGTTTCTCGAAGAAGAAGAAACACATTTTGGTAGTATGAGCCATTGAAATTCATGAATTTTCAAAAAATAAATTAGAATTTTTGGATAAGACATGTAATTACTATAAATTTTCATAGAAGAAGTTCCCTAGGCCATGGAAACCATTATTCACATAGCTTGGTCATAAAACTGAAATCTAGTGATCAGTAGTTCACTAATCATAGCTTAGTATGGGAATGGCTTAATTGTACTTTTGGAGATACTTTCAGCAGAAGTCTACTTGTCAAGAATGGGTACATGGATGGTTTTGGGTGTTTTCACATTACACATATATAACAATACATGGTGTGCTATTGTTGAGTTCCTGAAAATTCAAATAAACTTCAATTTGTCTACATTTGACCTTATATTAGCTCATACTACTATAAGGACACCTTATTGCAACCTTTACCCAAGGAAGTCCACAGTCTACATTTTGGATCTTGAAGAGAGGGATTTGGGGCAATGTTTCTTCTATATAAATTCTCATTTGTTATTTTCAATTCTAAAGTGATGTTTGAAACTTGAAAACACAATTTTTTTTTTTATGAACAATTGATGAATTCAAGATAAATAATGTGTATGTACATAGATACAAATAAAGACGTACAAATATTCAAAAAAAACTAATTAGACCTAAAAGGTTGAAGATTCCATGGGATGATTGACATTATGTCCACTAATTTTCTCAAGCCTTCTACATTGAATAGAAGTATTAATAGGACTCATACTAATTCATCGACAATTTACACTATATAAATATCTACCTATATTGTACATTAGTAATTATTCAAATGTCTAGAGGATGTACATCATGTTTCAAACATCTACAATTTTCCACAATCAGTCCCTTTAATTTTTTGGTCCCCTTAACCCCAAAATGCCCAAGGCCTGTTTGGAGCTTCTTGAAATTTTCTCTAAATTGAACAAAAAGTCAACATTTATATAAGTTGTACCGATTTCTTTTCAATTGTAACCATAAAAATTCAAACTATACATATTAGAGATCACATAGGAAAAGAAAACATAACAATATCACTTACAGATTGAAAGATTATAATGTTTGATCATGAGGGTGTTAAAACTATGAAAATTTTTCAATTCTCTTTTTGCGTGTCAACTCTAAAAAGTTGTTCACTAAAAAAATATGAGGTTATAGGGCCTAGCATGTACAACCCCAATCAATTACGGTTTTTCAAAATCTATTCTACAATTTTTTTTAAATGAATTTCTAATGTGATTTTTCCTCCAAGAATCCAAGATCTAGTGTACTTGAGGCTCATTTCCAAGAGCCCTCAACACTACGGGAAGTCAAGATTGCAATGAGCATCCTTGCACAAAATCTTGAATAGAAAAATCATAATCCTTCATTTTTAAGATCAACTTTTTGATCCTAAAACTAGACTTCAAAAAGAGTTCTTCAAAAATACAAACTAATAATAATAGAAATTTGTTTGGGTTTTACTTAACTTCAAAGTTTTTGAAACACTAGAATTTGGTGCCTTGGGCATTTAGGGGTTAATACCCCTATTCATTGTTGCTCTCAAAGGTAATTAATCTAGTCTCTAATTTGAACAATTAAGTACTTAAGCCCCAAGGCACTCACTTTCAATTCAATGACAAAATTTATACCTATTATTATAAGGTGTATTTTGTTAACTCAAAGGTGCATATAGGTATTTCAATGTTCCTAGAGTGAACATTTCAAGATGCAGTTTCTTTTACACCACCTTCAAATTGCAACTTCAAAAGTTCATAACGAATTCAACATGAATCAATAAAGTATCAATCAAAGTATATTAAATGTAGCTCCTACTTATCTTTCAAGAAAATTTGATGGAAAGATCATTTGAGATATAAAGCCCTTCTAAAAATATTGATCATTGATTAAAAGAATGATTGTACTACAAACACCTTAGACTAAATTAAAAAAATGGAAACCAATGGGGATTTTTGAGCATCTTTTGTTCTTTTTTTTATTCTAATTGGCCCTCTGCAGTTTGCATTATGGAATATTAATAGGTATTTGAAGAATTTTTTTTGCCAAAACTTGATATGTAGCAAAGTGATGCTACCATTTGGGGATGAATGTATCACATTCTTAGGATGGTTGCACATGTTTTTAGATGAATAAATGTCATTTCATCCAAATAATATATATATTCCATCTATAGTTTTAGATGTGAATGCTCCATCCCTCCATTGCTATTGTAAAAGATTGAAGGAAAAAATAAATCAACTACACAAAATAGGGGTATTAAGGGGACCCATACTAATTAATCGACATTCCACACTATATAAATATCTGCCTTTATTGTGCATCAGTAGTTATTGAAGTGTCTCAGGAAATCAATGTACATTATATTTCAAACATCTACAATTTTCCACAATCAGTCCCTTTAATTTTTTGGTCCCGTTAATACTCCGATTCAATAGAACAAAGACAAACAAGAGACGTACTTACACAATGGATCGTGCTTGAGTGAGCGAGAACCAAATATCATCAGGATTAGGCCCAAGAGGATGTACGCCAGATGCAAGACCGTGGGAGTCACTATAGTGCATGAGAGCCACCCCAGCTGCATCCACAAAGGTGGTCGCATTCTCGAACCGTGGACTAGCCATAATGAAGTAATCGTTGCTTGTTTGATCCGCCGTCACAAGCACGGAGTATGATTGCCCTACGTGCACGTCTAGGTTGTCAAAGGATTTTTGTTGTGTGTAGGAGCCTTCGGTCTCCACTAGTATCATCTTATGGTTCTCTATTCGGAAATTCAAAGAAGTTTTGACGCCCACATTTGAAATGCGAAGCCGATATGTGTTACCTAAGCATCACCAAAAGAATTTCACAATTAGAAACAATTAGTGCAACACTCAAATTTGTACTTCTTTGGGGTACTAAGAATTACAAAGAATTTGCTTTCAGCTACAAAAATACATATATATGTGGATGAATTTTTTTGTAATTTAAATATTTTGAGCTTGATAATTTTGAACCCACAATGTTTTGAGCTAGTTGCACCATGTTTTAAACCATATTGACATGTTCCAACTTAATTTATTTTTTCTACATTGACTCAACTGCAACTCAATTCTAGTGATGAATAATGTTAAGTAGTTGTAAGGTGGGTACATCCAAAATCGCACCCTGCCTAAAACTGTCATCATCATAGACTGATTCTGTATACATCTCCAAAATCACTTATATGTACATATGCTGAAAAAACAAGTTTAGAGCCTCTACCAAAAAAAAACTTTGACCCTTTATAACTTTTGCATACGATATCCAAATGTTGCATTCTTGGGTGCATTGGAACCTCCTTTCACTTGCTAACAAGAAAACATGAAAATTTGACCAATCTAATAATATTAACCAAGCGCAGTAGCAAAAAAGGGGTGGTTTTGTGGTTAAGGACATGATTTCCACTACTAAATAATATTATCACTACATGACATTGAGCATAGGTTTTTTTTTATACTAACCACGATCCACAGGAAGAACCCAACATCCGGTAGGGTCAATCCCATTGAATGGTCCATAGCCATTTACGAGGACACCTTCTGTGCGACCAATAAGCTCTCCATTCTCCAATGAGTCTCTCAAGTCCTGGAGCCACCACCAACCATTGTTTGATGCATATTTTGCACAAGTTTTGTTTGTGGTTCTGACCTTAAGGAGGCATCCCTTTTGCAAATGGGGCCTTTTCTCATGAATTGAAAGTCATAAATTTAAAATGCAAGTGTCATTCAAACATGTGTCAGATTAAAGTACTTAATTCTAGGTTTTGTAGTGGCAGTCAAAGATGTTGAAGAAGTGAGATTCAAGATTCAAGGATGTTTTAGGGCTGTGATTTGAACCCTTGTGCTACAACAATTCATAACTTATCTATGCAAGATCTAAATGATAGTTTTTATAGTGCATTATTAGAATCAAGATTCTCAAAAACAAGGACAACACTCACCAAAGTAGAATTACATTTGAATCTTATCTACATGTTGGAGGCTGCCATTACCTTGTGGCTGGAGGTGTACCAATCCCCTATAAGCACAAAGACATCTTCACTGGGTTCAACAAAAGGTGGTGACACTTTGGGGGAGTTGATGCGGATTCCACCATAGCCACCAGCTGCTCTTTGGAACCGGGTACTAGGAAAGTAGAAGAAACTACCCATTTGATCCTTGACTTGAAATTTGTACGTCCAATTCCAATGTGGGGGAATCTCACAATTTGTCCCTAGTACCCCATCTTGCCATGAATTGTGTCGTTGTTGTAAACCAGCCCTTCAAAAAACCCAACCACTCATGTGTATTTCTTTCACTAATCGATGTGCATAATTCAAATTGAACCTACCCTAATTTTTTATACAATTTATTTTCTCACAAGTGGATGAGTAGTACTAATGTCAATTCCATTAAATTGGCAATATTCCAAGCATCATTTTGATCTCTACATTAGCTTACTAAGCCAATACATATGCAATTTAATATACAAACACTACAAGAGAAATGGGTGTTTTAAGTGAGTTTTTAAGTACAGTCCTAAATATAAGATTATAAGTAATGTCCTTTTACGAGATTTTTAGTAAAATGTTACTAAAAACATGAATATTTCTAGTAAATTTTTACTAAAAGTCTCCGTAAAGGTCATTACTTATAATCTTATGTCTAGGACTATATTTAAAAACTCATTTGAAACACCCATTTCTCTTGTAGTGAAATTGCATTTCATCCACAACACTATGCACCCCTTCCCTTGATTGTCTCTCTTAACCATTTCATTTTGTTTCTTTCTTCATTTTAATGAAATTGCACCAATTTAATGAAATTGATGTTTACCCCACAATTGACATCCTCGGTTTTCATATTTAAAAGCTTACAAAAGTTGCAGGTGCAGGTACAAACCATGTGAATAATAAGGGCTCATCCAATCGATTGAACACGTTCACTACAATCATGTCATTGGTTCTGGCAGCAATTAGTGGCCCTGGAAACTCTCCATTAATTCCAATCACCTAGAAATTTCAATAAATACCACCATTACCAATTTTTGAGTAACAACAACAAACACAAAGGTAAACTAAACCAAAAATTGTGGGAACATTATGTATTTGAGCCTACTTCCTATTCTTAAGCTATCTAAGATTTTGTAGGATTGTCTTGAAAATACGAACCAAATTCTAGAATTTCTTAATTAACATGTCATTCTTAGACTCTATAGAATCCACTACAAATTTTCAAAGTGTTAAAAACAAGTGTAACTATCCAAAATCAACCCTAGGCTCTCATCAATAGAAGTTATGTGTTTCAAAGCAAGAACATACAAATGCTGGTTTTGCAAAATGATTGCAATTAGGTGTAATCACCTTATATGTAAAAAATAAAACTCAAACTTTCTCACATATTCTCACATACTTCTAAATGTTATAGGTGTACCTTCTTTCATGTTCAAGACTAGGGTTACTTTCACTTTGAGCAACAACAAACACTCTATGTAAAACCCTATTCAATCTTTCTCACATGTTCTCACTACTTGCAGATGTTGTAGATAATAATAAATGTTATAGATGTACCTTATTTCATGTTCAGATCTAGGGCTTCGTTTTCAGCAACAACATACTTAAAAAAAACATCTACTCAATCTTTCACACATTCACTCATTAATTGCAGATGTTGTAGAAAATTGTAAATGTTGTAGATGAAACTTATTTCATATTCAAGGTTTGGTCTTTGTTTTAAGCAACAACAAACACTACCTATAAACAACCTACTCAATCTTTCTCACATGTTCTCACTACTTGCAGATTTTGTAGTAAGATCATTGTAAATGCTGTTAGTAGATGAATCTTATTTCATGTTCAGAACTAGAGCTTCGTTTTCAGCAACAACAAACACACACGACATACATAAAAAAAACTCCTCAATCTTTCTCACACTTTTCCCCCTTTCTTGTACTGTAGATCTCGTAGATGCAATTGGCCAACAGTCAGTAATGCAGAGGAGACAGATGACTGACCTGCTGGGGTTTCCCCAAAGGCGACTTGGTGATATAAGACACGTTCCACTCCAACGCAATATCGACATCAGAGTCTAAGCCTGGAATCAGAGCTGGTGGGAAAGCCCCGAGGACACCCCGCTCAACGGCCATCAATCCAGTCATCCAAATCATAGCTGCCAAAAATATTCGCACTTTCACACAAAGCCTTGAAGCCATGCTGAATCGAACAGGAGATGATTGACCGTACGTGGTCAAGCTTTGAAAATAATCCGTGGTCAGGACTCCAGTGGGGTTGAGTTAATTCCTCTTGAAAGGCTTAGTTTGTGTCCACGAGATTGCACATCGAAGGCAGGCTAGCTACCGGCAAAAATGATCAAAAACATACAAACTTTTCTCCAATTTGGATCGTGGCTCAAGGCTGGTTTACAACAGAATTCAAGGAGATCGAGACTGCAAGCGACGAATGTGAAGACTTTCTATCGATCAACAACATATCACTCTGACTTCCAGTTTGCAATCGCGTCGCGGTGATTTACAAGACAAGTCAACTACAAGGTTAACTACAAGGCTGCTACTTCAGGAAGCATGGAAAGAACTTTTTTCTATCGAAAATATGTAAGAATTCCAATTTGGTTCCGACTTCCTGAAGTGTCATTAATTCATTGGACACGACAAGATGGATACGAGCTTCAGGGGAACTCCAGGGCTACGCGGGGAGCAAAGATTTTCTATCATTCCATAACAGAAGCATCCACAACTCGTAAGTTCAATTTGGTTTGGTGCCTAGGTGTTCATTAATGCAACCTAAAACCCGCAAGCTACACGGCTTTAATCTCTACCGTTGCCAAGACTTTTCTATCAACAACAAACAGTAACTTACAGCTCCTCCAGTTTGGTTCTTCCTCTCTAAGTGTCATTCACACGATGTCCAAGATGGATACTCGTGAGCTAGAGGGCAACCATGCACAGAGATAAATCAACTGGTCCTAAGGCTTTCTATCATCACCGTCAATGAAATTCTCTCGGTTTGCAATTAGCTTGGTTCCTCAACTCAGACAGTGTCGTTAATGCCGGAGCCTACACTCCTGGCTATGACTCGATCCGAAGCCAAGACTCGCCTTAGTTTCTATCAACAACAAATGAACTCCTCCGATTCAGTTCCTAAAGACTACAAGACGTTTACAAGCTACAAGGCTACCTATTGAAAACCCAAGGCTTTGTATCATTTAACAACCCCCCGCCCCCTCTTTCAGCTTTCTTTGGTTCCTCAAGAGTCACTAAGCTTATTCATTAACACTAAGAGTCGCGAGAGCGAGCTATTTGACTACTGACACAAAGATTTTTCTATCAACAATACATCGAGATTATAGAAACTCTAACTTCCAGTTTGGTTCCTCCAGAGTCGTCGAAGTCCTTCACGCTACACAAACACCTTCACAAGCTTCGAACTCAAGGCAACTGGCATAGACTGTTTTTTTTCTATCAACAATGTTCATACACACAACTCGTCGTCAAGTTTGCATTCTCAAATGAAAGTCATTTACAGAAGAAGCAAACCCCTGCCTACAGAGCTGCTGCAAACATTCAAGCGCAGACACACTTTCTATCAACATCAAGACATTCGATCAGGACTTTTGCAGACTTTTATTGACATATTACAAATTGCAATGGCTAGCTCTCACTGGAAGCAGAATTTGTTTGGGTGCTGGTGGGACAAATTAAAAGTGGTGCTTATGGAGATTGAAGAAGAAGAAGAAGAGGTGAGGCTGAATTCTGCAGATGCGAGATGAAAGGGAAGAAATGACGAAGAGACCGCTCGAGCCAGCGGGACTCGACGGAGAGTGTGAATGCTGTCAATGGGCTGGGAGTTAGTTACAAGAGAGTGGTCTCTCATGAGTGGCAGTCTTTTCCTTGCCGGCTTGTGACTGCTGCTTGTTGTACCACGGGGAGGTTGCTCTTCGCTGGGTGCGCGCTAGGTGTGCAGGGGTTGTGATTGGTTGTGGAATTTCCAAGGCCTGCAAAAACCGCCTAAAGTAGGAGCAGCTGCATCTCCCTGTAGACTTATAGGAGGCAATTCATTCTCGATCACCTGCATTCTGGCAGTATAGGGTGGTCTATTTCCAACCAGTTATGAGATGAGTAAGTGATTAGGAATGGCACACTGTGATTGGACTACAGGACTCTCAATTCTACAATCAGCCCTTTGGTTGGAAATAGGATGACCTATGTCACCATTATGGGAGGAGCATAATCTTTAGTTGAAAAAATTCATGGTAATAGAAAAAACAATTCAAAAAATTATGAGAACCTTTGAAACTCAATTTCTACACATAGGAAAATTCCCCCACATAGAAAGCCTTGCTACATATACATGTAACTACTTAACCCCTAAAAGGACCATTTGTCCCCTCAAGGAACAATTTGGGTCCAGGCAAGTTCCTACTATCTCAATTTTTAGTGATATTTTTTGGAATTTTTTGAGGTTGTGTATTTTTTCAAGAGATTTGTGAAAACATATTTTTTATTTTAATTGATGCCCGGGAACAAATGTTATGGCATAATAAGCAAAAATGGAGTTTAGTGGGCAACACAAAAAAATCACAGAAAGTAAAAATAAATTTTTTTTCAATTTTTTTTTTCAAATATTATATTTTTTTTCTACATGTGAAGCTTTATTTCATTCAATTTGGACTAATAATGAGAAAGTTATGGATAATCTTAGTTTTTCGGGCAATCTAAGCATCGTCTTGAAAAAATAACTTGTGGAATTCATTTTAGAATGCAATTTTTAGAATTTTTCTAAAACAAATACTAGACAAGGTTAGATTCTCTTGCTAGAACAATCTCATGGTTGGGATTATTGTGATTCAATTTCATCTAAAAGCTATTAATAATTTAGTTTTTTCTTCAATCTTGAACCCACCTCTTTTTTACAATTTTTTAATGAGTGAAAATTAAGTTCTTTTTTTCCTCAATTTGTTTGGAAGATTCTCAACTCAACTACTTAACAAAAATAAGTAGAAAATCAAAATCCATAGTGCAAAAAATTTGAACTAAAAAGATTCAAAGCCAAAAGATCTAGTCAAGCAAGGTGCAATCTGCATGGTCAAAGTTTCTGAAATTTCTTTCATATATTCATATACTAGTCAAGTACAAGATCTTATGGTTGGATATGAAAAGAAAAACAATTTTTAATGTTCTTTTATCTTTGCAATAGAAATGACAGTTTTGAGTGTTTTTTGATAGGAAAATCACCTTGGTCCTTGAGGGGTTAAGTGGTAAGAAATGGGTTGCCTCCCTTACTATAGAGGTTGTCTTGTGTGGGTTTGTACTACGCAAGTGCGCCTAGGTGTGTAGGGACTAGTATTGGTTATGGAATTTCCAAGGCCTACTACCTTTGCAATGTCCATTTGCGAATGTATTGGAGAGAGGAGGCAATGAGTTCCATACATGAAATTTTCTATGTTCTTGTGTGCAATTTCCTTCATTTGAAGGCATGCTGTGTTGTAGTAAATTTTGATATCTACTTCATGGTGGAAATCTTGAAAATTGATTGCAACAGAAAGAATGGGGGGTCTCTTTTGAGTAGATAGTCACTCAAATAGGACACTAAGCCGAGACCTCTAACCCAAAAAATTACAACAAATCATTTCTATTTATTTTTCATTACTTCCTACTAGAAAATCAAAATCAAAATCAAATCTTCATATTCATTTTTTGTTACCCCCAGACCTTATATATTTTTTGAATGCATATGTCATAGAAACTGATATGGGATATGTGACTATATATTGTATCCATATTGAATATCATATCCATTCATCATATCCAAGGCAATGATGTGATGATCCTTTAATTTGTGATTTTAGTGAGTTTTAAATTTAACCTAGTATATGATGATAGTTATTCCCTCATAGTTGAAAATTTGTTTACTCAAAATGGAGAAAAAATAACTCAAAGGATAAGCCTAAGAACAAGAAGACATCACCTTCAATTTCTTGTGGAGTTTAACCCCTAAAGGACTAAGTAGCATTTTTTGGCAACATAGTGTTTTCGGTCATCCTTTTATGAATGGAATTTTCATTTCTTTTTGTTTTCAATTTCTACAAAAACATATGGTCAAGGAAGTAGCTTCAAGGAGCAACAACTTTCATAACATTTGAATACATGGTTAATAAGTTATTGTATGACATGTAGTTTATTTTGAAACCTAGGCAGCTCAATCAACTATGAAAAAAAATGAAAGAAAAATTTGACCTTAGTTTCTTTATCGTTATGTATAATTGAAAAGCTTTCAATCACTTTATTTTGATTGATGAGATGAAAGTTATGAGGGTTTTTAGTTTGTAGGGGCAATTATAGAATCTTTATTGAAAATAAACTTTCTTTTTTGAACTCAATTTTCAATATTTATGGAAAAAAACCAAAACATAGGATATAGATTGTTTATTACAACATTATGATTGACCACTAGTATTGGAATTTCTCAATTCTATAACTAAATTTTTAACAACTTGATATTTTTAATCACACTTTACTTCTTTCTACTAACTAGTTTTTCAAGCATGGATATGAATATTTTTTGTTAATTTAAAAAAAATGAAATTCCAACTTATTTCTTCAATATATTATGGAGAGATGCAATTTGTAGGATATACACCTTTTGAATAAAAAATTTGAAAGATGAAACTTAACCATTTGGGAAGAGTTGGAAATACTTCTTTTTGAAATTCAAACTTCATGATCTTGCAATTGGTAAAGTTTCTTACTCTAAAATTTTAGGAAGGTGTATTTTAACAAGTTAACCCCTAAAGTTCCTTAACTATGTTTTCACCAAAAATGCTCCAAAACTGCCATTTCTAGCACAAGAACCAAATTTAAGAAAAAAAACATTCTTGGACACATGTAACCATAGGATCTTGTATTAAGTTGTTTTGAAATAATGTGGAAAAAAATTCAGAAATTTCCACCATGTAGATTGCAAAATATTAGCATTTGAATTGACAAAAATCATTTTTTTGGCCCTATGTAAAAACTAGTAGCAACACTTTAGAAGGTCACATTTGTATGAAAAATGTCCAAAATAGTTGTGCATATTTGGATTAATTCTTCAAGTCAAATTGGCTATATGCTTGAAAAATTTCAAATAATTTGGGATTGTACAACATATAGGAAAAAAATAGTCAATAGAAAAAAGTAGAGAATGATTCAAAATACTAAATTGTCAAGAATTTAATTATGGAAATGAAAAATGCCAATTCCAATGGTTGTAATGTTATAATAAATAATCTATGTCCTATGATTTTATTTTTTCAAAAAATATTAAAACTTGAATTAAATGAAGGACTTCAAAGTTTATTTTAGAGTAGAGATTCTATAACTACCCACAAACTAAAACTCCTCACAACTTTCAACTCACTGATCAAAATGGACTGATGCAAAACTTTTCCTATACATATAAATCTAGAAAACCAATTTCAAATTTTTATTTTAAAAAAAGTGATTTTTTTTTTATTAACCCGGGGCGCCCAAGTTGAGATACAAACAACATTTTGCATCATAACTTTTCACTTGTATACTCGAATGAAATGAAATTTAGCATTCATTGAAGATATTCCTTGTCTACATCTTGTTAAAAAATTGCAGCCTAAATAAGTCAAATCTCCGCTTACATGTACTTGCCCAAAAAAGTTATGTTGCCAAAAACACAAGGTTGGTACTTTAGGGGGTAACTAAAGGATCCTAAACTTTTTAATTGATAAATATAGATGAAAATTTTAGCCATGCTTGGAGTAGTGGATACAAGTATTTTGAAGTAGTTTTTGGGCTTAAAAACACCATCATCATATGGGGTTTAAATACTTTACAATTCCCTTCTTAAATCTTATCATTATAATACTATGGATGCAAATAATAAGCTTCAAGAATTTAAGATATGATCTATCAACTATATTATATACCACATTGGATTAGGATGAAGGTTTTTCCATTCAATGTAAACACTTTTGAAATCTTAATATCTTGAGTTGTATATATTTTTTCTTTGGTGTATATGTACCTTTAGAGATTAAAGAGGCCACCAATACATCTCATGCATATACAACACACTCCATTTGTCTTACAAATTTTGCTATTGGATCTAGAACAAACAAACTCTTCATTTTCACTAGTCCAATAGGAATGAAGTTTTTCTATTCCTTCTCATACAATAATTTAAGACAATAACATGTAGGGGTTGAGTTTTAAATGTTGTTCTACACTATTTTCATATTCTATCTCACCAAAATTTTCAATCATTTATATGTATATATGATAGTTTTGGAAAGACAAACATTTCTCAATAATCATTACTAATTCTCTAAAATATCCTATATTGTTCTATCTACAATGACAAGAACATTTTTTGGATTGTTTTGAAGTGATGTTCTTCTCTACTTCATTCTTCTATAAAATTAGGAATTTTTATGCAACGACTTTGAAGAGTTCTCTAAAAGCACCCACCTTCTTTAAATCAACCCTATAATTAGGTAGTAAATGGACATCATGTGGTTCTAAAATGGCTATGTAATAGATAGTAAATGGATTGAGTATGAAGTGGGGGCACAATCAAGTATGTCAACTTCTAATGTATGCTTCTAATATGGATAGGTTTAATATGTGTTGTGGTCCATTTTGAAATTTAGTAACAAATGTGCATTCACTTATTTAAAATAAGAGTTAGCCAATGAACTATCTTCTTATAAAGAAGGCAAAATTTGTAGAATGGAATTGATACAAATATGGTCCCTTTTAAGGTTGCCATTGGCTGCATTAACAACCCTCACTTGTACTTTACTTTAAGTCAACATGGTACTTCTCAAACTACGTGTGTGCATTTTGCCACACCTATTGTCAAAAATAGGTGCCTAGAGATGACATCTTCAAATAATCATAACTAATTCAATATTGCTTCGAAAATTATGAAACCACTTCTATTGTGTACCTCTTCTTATCATCTTTCTCTAAAAAATAAGAAAAATCTCCCCATCCACAAAAGCCCCTAAGAAAGGCGGATCACCCCTTAAGTGGGTGCTTTTAGAACATCCTACCTTAGATGCAACTCACAAACATAGTTCAAAATTATTTTCAATGAATAAGAAACAAAATTATGTCAACCAAATTTCTAAATTGAATTGGTCTTGAAGTCTCCAACAATGTTTGGAGAGGATTAGCGGTTAATTCATTGTTAGCCAATGGAATTGGGGACAAAAAATAGATTGTAATTTGAAAACATTAGAAACAAAATAGTGAAAAAATCTATTAAATATCTATATACAGTAAAAAAATAGAGAAGAATTAGACTCAATACTTGAGCAAATGGTTCAATATGGGAATTAATGGAAAAATAGTTGGTGAAACTCAAAAAATATCCTGAATGTTGATCACCAACATTGTTTACGAATTGTTGTAATATTGTTCATTGTCTTATTAAAATCCTTGACATTTTTGCAATCATCTTGAATTGTTTTTCAAATATGTGAGGGGGGCATTGGGCATTGGGCCTTATTCTTACAATTGTAGGTGAGTTCAAAGATAGGATATTTATTAAACAATGGAGCCACCAAATTGGAATTCATTACTTGTAGTATAGGGTTCCCCCAAAGGTTTTTGATGAGGTTGTAGCTAACTTAGGGTGTGGGGAAAAAGTTTTAGGATTTCAATTTGAATAGAAACTTAGCAAGTCTTTGAAAAAGGATAAATTGGCATTCTATTGGACACAAAATATGATATTTGTTGCATCATGGACTTGGGGTTGGGAAGACCTGTAAAATTGGAGCCCCGCCCATAGACTGCACAATGAGCTAGCACAATAGCACATGCATGTATCCATCACAAAGTTTAAAACATGTAGTTTGTCAACAGTTATCATGTGGTTACCATTGTTTCATGTTACATTACTTTACAATTTATCACACCTTTACGATGCATTACTTTCTATTGAAAGTAATGCACCAAAACAATGCGATAAATTGTAAAGTAATGCATTGTAATGATGCGCTAAATTATATATCAATGTGCAAACCCATGAAACAATAGTAACCACATGATAATTGTTGACAAACTAGACGTTCTAAACTTTGTGATATCATGGACCTCACAATTAGATTCCAAGACATTCTTGAAGGTTTACATTTTCATTTTCTGCTAAGGGAGTGCTTCAACCTTGTAACAACGCGGTGGCATAAAACTCTAAAAGTGTTCAATGTTAGAGAATCCTTTTATATAAGACAAAAGTGCAAATGTTCATCTTTGGAATTTTGTGTAGATAATGAGGGGTCTTGTTGATAGTAGTTTGACCTCCAATGAGAGCTCTTGGATTTTTTCAAGCAAATGATTCACATGGTACAAAAATGGATGATTTCCATCATGATTAGTATAGCGTTGAAGAGTTAAAGGACATACTGAGCCCGAGGGGGTTTGGATTTTCACAGAATATTTAGGAAAACTCCTCCAATACATGTGAACTTCTTTGGTATCATTGTCTTTGTCTTCACAAAATGCATCTATCAATCTATAGCAAGTCTTGGAGGTTTTCAATTACAATTTGAGCTTGTAGTTTTTTCATCACCATTGATTGGTCATGGCTCTCAAGAGGGTGGAAGCTCATCAGTGATTGGTCATTTGAACAAGCTACATGATGCCCATTTAAAAAAGATTCTAAAATTCAAGTTTCAATAGCCCTCCCAAGACCTCAAATGTTCTTCAAGAGTTAAGATTAATTGAACTCTTGAGTTCTTGACTTATAGTGGCCAAGTTTGAGGATTGGGATAGCCATATAGTGGTGTAATTTTATTTTTTTGTTTGTATCTTAAGATAGCTAGACTTAGAGACGGCTTAGAGGGTGGGGTTTCAATAGTGTGAAGGTCAGCCCTAATATTTTTTTTTATTACATTTTACGCATTTTCATTTTGTTAAATTTTCTCGGTGATGTTTGTAATTTGCATTGTGCTATTGTATTTTTGGTGGTCCTTCTCTAAATCCTAGAGTGTTTTTTTCTACAAGGTTTATTACTATATTGTATTCTTCTCTATTTTCATCTTTTGCATTTTGTATGTAGTTGTTTCCTAGAGAGGGTGTTTGTTGTTGTCTTGGAGTGAATGAAAAAGTATGGTGACTTGATTTGTAGGATGTAAATGGAAGGATTTGTCTTTGATATTGAGTAGCTAATTTTTGTTTTATGGACTAACTTTTATTAAAGTTTGTATTTGCAAATTAATGGAGCCAATAGAATTGCTTGCACAAATCTTCTTTTTCTATGTTTATGCTTGTATGCTTTAATTTTGTGTTTATTATTTTGATGTATTCTTCTTAATATTTGTATTGTTTTTAATGAAACATGGTTTTGTGGCCACTTATAAGTGCATGATGAGGATGTCATAGAATATTGAGCATTCTATACCATAAAGTTATGAAATTCCTTGTTGTACCTTCACTACCTTGTAGTGCAATAGAAGATAAAGTTTTTTAAAGAAACTGTGTAGTATTAGAAATTATGTAATAAAAGAAAAGAAGGGAAAGTAATACACCGCATTGAAATGCCATTGGATGCACCTACAAGTGATCAATTTGTATGTAGCCCCCACCTTGTTTGGTCTACATTTCTTCACTATTCCTCATTGTTTTAGTGAAATCCTACCTAGTTCTACAATGATTTTGGATTGTTTTTGTAGTCACAATTATTACCTTGAATAAAATTGTACAACTTTTCATAGTGATTTCACTAGTGGAAAACATATGTTAGTAGACAAAGCTTTAAGGCCCTACGCTTAGTCTCATGTATGATAACATGACAAGTTAGAATAGGCATGGGTCACAACACTTGGTCTATTAAGGCATGTTTCCTATTAGTGTTTGAGAAGTTTCACAATCACACAAATTCATTTGTTTAATAGTTTTTTCTATATCTTTTAATTTGTATACTTAGATTGTCTCATATTGATTTTGAATCTTTGACATCTACAAACCATGTACTATATTTTCTTTTATTATTGTACCCAAAAAATTGGTTTGTGTTTCAATAATTTTGGATTGTTTTGCAATGACAAACCTTATTCTATAGTATTCTCTATTGTTGTACCAAAATGATTTTAGAAGTTTTTTTCAATACTTATGTTAGTAGGCCATGCATTTTTTTGGTGGTTCATTTCTTGATTTTTTGTAAGTTCTTAGAAGTTCTTAGATGGTTTTTATTGTGTGCTTAACTATAATTGTCTTTTTATTTAATGATTGCTCATTTCAATGTCCAACATTATTTGGGAGAATTAGTTGCATAAAATGTAAAAGGATGTTATGTCTATGCCATACTTAATTAGAACCTATGGGCACTCAAAATATGCTTGTACATTCTTCCAATCACTATATACAAATGTAAATATTGTCTAATATATTCTTTACCAAATTTGACAAATTTTGCATTGAAACACTTGCAAAACATAAATATATGGAATGCCTTGCATTCAAAAAAAATAATAACTATAGAAAGTAAGGGAAAAAAAACATTAGAAAAAAACATTAGAAAAAAATTTGGATCACTATATGGCCTTTGCTTAGGCATTGAAATAGTTGAAGACAATACTTACAAGCACTCATGAGCTATTGGATGCTCACTTTAGACACACTCAATACAAAAGCAATTACTCCCAAGAAGTGATAATGGCAACCTTTGCTACAAACCTAGGGATAATAGGGAACATAGTTGGCATGAAATTTAACCAATGTGGGACCAAAAATCATTGAATTACGGCCTTTGTCTTGGCACCATAATCAATGCATGGTAGCACACTCAAAACAATTGGTCCCCATTGTGAATGCAAATTGATCCCAATGTGGAGGTAATCAAAGTGAAAAAATCATTATACTTTATATAGAGAGACTAATGCAAGATCTTATATTAGAACATGAGCAAACTAAAAAGCTTGAATCAAACATGAAAAAAGAAAATAACAATAAATTAACAATAAATTTTTTTGGCAACAAATACCACTAAAAAAGAATTTGATTGAAATGTAACTTGATTTTGAACTTTAGTTGTAGGATAAATTAAAAGTATGATTGTGTTTCAACTTTCAACCTCGGTTCTACAAATTTTCTAAGTAGATAACATCCTAGTGGTTATTGTGAGGAGAAGGAATTATAGTTGGAACTTAGATTTGCTTCTTCTATAAAGTAGGTACTCCCCAAATTAATACTTTTTGCAATTGTACCTAGTTACTATTCCAAAGAATGTGACACTTTAATACTACATGCAAAAGTTATGAAGGGTCAAATTTTTATTTGGTAGATGCTTTGAAATTGTTTAATCAACATAGGTATATATTGACTTTGGAGATGTATATAGAGTGATGATAATGATTTTAGGTAGGGTGCAATTTTGGAAGTACCCAACTTAAAGGGGGTCAAAGTTAGGTTTTCAACTCCCCAATTAGTCTTTAACACTGATTTCTAAGGTCATCTTCAATGGAAACAATATATTGACACAATAATGGTAAGAATAGTGGTAAACAAAAAAAATGCGCCCCAATGCACCCTCTACAAGGCTCATTATTTTCAAGGGCACATTAGATTTTGGCTCTCACATAGTAGTTTGTGCTTTTATGTATAGCGTGACAAGCAAGCTAGCAATTGTGGTAATGGGAATTATAACGATGACTACCAAACGTGGAACTCCTCCCACCAATCATCCATCTTTGATTGCGACACTAGCAATGTGAATAGTATCCACATGTAGGACATCAAGTGCTTTTAATTAGAGGTCTGGGTAACGTAAAAAGATTGGAGTCACCACAGTTGGAATCTGCCTCGTTACAAAAGCATCCATGGGAACAAGCTTGTGATGAATTGTTGCAATATTCTTTCATTTGGCCTGGATTGAGGATTCTCTCATACCATTTAATGAAAAGTGATGAAGAAAAGAATTGCAACGAACATTAGATTGCCTTGGACTTCTCAAATTCTTGTTTCTCTATTTTTCATTGGCTTTGGAGCATCTCCACTAAGCTATATAATGCAGGCTTGGCAAGCCATTTGTTGGGCTCGTCCTTCTTTGTAATTCCCACTAGGCGGAGACTTTGCAACTTTTTTTCATAGGACATTCTACACTTCTCTCTCTACACTTCGAGCTATAGTAGGCAACATGTTTGACTTGCACCACAATACTGGCAAAAGGATAAACAATGGGAAAAGAACTCCCATCCTAGTTTTGAGTTTGGACCAACAATCCCCAAACTGGCTAAATTTTGCTTGGTTGCTACTTAATTTCTTCAGACCTTCAGTGTTAAATTCAAAAAAATCTTCCAAAAATGAACATTTGGCTAATTTCATTGAATCCATTCTATGATTGTTGGTTTGGACTCCTCTGTAGGGACTAGGGAGCACTTGTTGCTCCAACCTATTGATTGACTCCCATTAGACTTTTCCATATCATTGATTTCATTTATGAGTTGTGGTCTTGGCACCTAGGAAAGTAGGAATTGGATTTGCAACCTTGTTTTCTATTTTCTTGTAGTTTGTTGGTGAAGGGTCGATATTTTCTTTTTGATACAACAAATTTAGTTCATCAACACCATTCCATTGTTTGTTGCAGAGATGCTCTTATAAATCATAACATTACGCATAAATGAAATTTAGAGGTGAGGGAGAAAAAGAGGGATTAAATTAGCTATTATTGACTTCAAAAATTAAAATTGATCGAGGTGTTACTTGATATGGAACCAATGTCAAAGAAAACAAAGTCAACAAGGGTTCAAATTATTGCTAGTGGAAACTTCACTGAATTAACTTCAATACAAATACTATGGGATGTAAGTTGGGTACACCTAAAATTGCATCCTACCTAAAACTGCCTACCTAAAACCGCCATCATCATTGTATACATCTCCAACATCAATATGTATGTATGTTGAAGAAACAAATTTAGAACCTCTACGAAAAAAAATTGTGACCCTTCACAACTTTTGCATCTAGTATCGAAATGTTGATTCTTTGGCACAATGGAACTTCCTTGCCAACAAGAAAATATGAGAATTGGACCAATCTAATACTAGTAACTAGGCACAATAGCAAAAAGTGGCGGTGAGGGTGGTACCATCACAAGGTCGAACAATTCAAATTCTGCTTACATTAGGGGTAGTCACAGTTCCTGTTTGCGGTTGGCTATCCACATGAATTGCGAAAAGGAATATTCTTCTTGGAAGAAATTTTCTCTGTGTCCATTCTTCTCCTCCAGAGGAGAAGAATGGACACAGAGAAAATTTCTTCCAAGAAGAATATTCCTTTTTGGACTACACTATGGCTCCCCATTGGCTCCCATCAATTCTTCACATCTTATTCTCCACATCTCATTGTCTAAACGAATAAGGGGTGTCACACTTCCTTCACCCGCTAATGCTTCCCATTGGTTCCTATTACATCTCATTCTCCACAGAAAATTTTGATGGTGGAGGAACTATGACTACCCCTATTGTTTACAACTTCAGATAGGAGATGAGGATCAAACATAATTCATGCTGATAATCAAACATTATTGAATGGACAATACTACAGATTTTTTCACAATACTTCTTATTGAATCCACAGTTTATGTAAGGTAAAAAGTGAAACCACAATCAATCATAGTATCGTGGATTAAATAAGGGGTATTGAATCCATACTTCATAGTTTATTCTTAAGGTGTCCGAAACGTGGTTACACAATTTGGAATCTTCTTTCAATTACCAACAAGAAAGACGACAATTTCATGTTAAGAATCATTCTCAGATACTAATTCAGAAAATTTCCAACCCTTCATAGGTATGACTACCTTATCAGATACAGACAAGAAAACAAACCTATGGAAGTGAGTGCGCAAGTGGAAGACTAGAATTATAGCCGAGAAAAATCCGCATGCCAATTGGCATTGATCAAAACAGACACCATTTTTGGTAGCATAAAAAATTTGTTGCACTACAAAATCGTTCCACTGATATTCCATTGGAAAACAAGGAAGAGCTCACAGAGGTGGTCCTGTAGAAGACCTTTCTCCGTGACCCGGATACAGCTGCCCTGCCCTGCCTAAGTTAGCGGCTTAAGCAACCTGATCAAACTGGAACTTAAGAGACCGCTTCCCATAGGCTTGGGAAGGTCCGCACACACAAAATCCCCAGCTAAGATGAACCTACAGAGCCAGCTTCCTGAAAATCAGTAAGGTTCTATTTAGAAAACGATGGCCTGGAGCACCGAGACAGTACGCTGATGAACCAGTGTGCTTTTAACTTCATGACTTCCAGAGGTGGCATCCCAAATCTAAGGTATAAGGTACAAGCAGGGTGAATCTAACAGAGAGACTCCCTGGCTGTTGAAGACATTAGGGATCAGTGTCAATAATTAGAACACATAATTTGAAAATCCAAAAGGGATTAGTGGGCATGATGAAACAAAAAATTGGGAATTTAAACCGCCGGAAGTTCTGATGATAGAATATCCCTTCCTGAGTTGCCAAGCTCTTGCAACGAAAAGGAACCAGCATAGATTTCTGACCATGAGTCTTGTAACATGATTCGTACTTATCACAGTCCAACAGCAGCTTGGCCTCCTTCTGTACCATTAAATATGGCTGTTTCACTGCTGCTCCTCCTCGGAGATGACGAGGGCTTTGCTACATAAACCTGTAAAAAACATTGGACTGTATGAGAGCGTATTTCATATACCTCCTCATAAATAGAAAAATTCTAACATGATGCGGCAAGTACAGTCAAAACCATTTGACCACAAAATGGTTCATAGAATAAACCTGCTTCAACTTTGAAGGTGGGGCAAATATCTTTTCCCCAGAGGAACCACGTTCACCAATAGGTGGGCGTCCTTGGTTCCCGCCTCCTTTGCGAAAACCTCCTTGGGACCCTGACCAATTGCTGGCAGACCCAACCCGGGGTGAATTTTGCTGTGATGATCCTCTCTGGTCTTGAGAGTGATTCATTGTGTGATGGGCATGGGGTTGCCCCATGCCACCCATTGCCTGGTATAGATGATGAGGCGCTTGAGGTTGTAGATGGTTTGGTGGAACCCGGCTCCCATTAGCTCCAGAATTATTGTAACCTCCAGAATTGACACTCATTCCCAAATTAACTGACCCTGAATTATTCCCGTTTCCAGAGCTCATTAGGTTGCCTCCTCGAGTCACCCTGGATGAGCGTCGGTTGCCCCGTAACTTATTGTTACCTGTTTCAAAGTGCTCGTCATCAGCTCCTTCAGTACTTAATACCCTCACTAATTCAAACAGCCCAGTAATATCAATAATAAAGCCGTAGTTCACTCGAAATCCTAGTCAACTAACAATGATCATCAGCTTTTCAAGACGACTAAAGAAAAAAGAATGTGTTTCATACTCTGAGCTGATGGAGATATAGCCGCAGCTTGATTGCCAATGGCGTTTCTACCCAAATTTTGAGAGGCCCCATAAGGAGAAGTCATACTGGGAACGGAGGAGGATGTATCACCCAAGCCAAGCTCATCTGGAAATTGGGCAGCAGCATCCATAGAGGTGAAATTTCCATTGTTCACTGGTTGGCCGGGACCGGGGCCTAAACCCAAACTGAAACCTCCATCCTTATCCATCGGGTGAGTGGGCCCTCGTCTTCCCTGCGGCAAGTACCCCATAGACATAGGTACATGCAGAGGACCTGGTACATGCGACCAACCCGTCGAGCTATCCACATTTGGGATCTGCAAAAAGGGTACAAATTTTTTTCAAAATGAAGTTCTCAAATGAACAGGATGATTCTCATTGAAAGGATTTTTTTCACGTGATTCCTTCACCAATTCATGAATGCACAATGGCCAATCCTTACCGTTCAAAATTTTAAAAAACCACAGCACAGATAGTATTGGTGATAGAGGAACAAACAATATGGATAAGCTAATGTTCCTGCAGTCGGTCGGACACTAAAATGTCCGGTCGCATCAAAAATTGAAACTGCACGTAGGCAATAGGTCACTGCATACCTGAAATGGTGCTGACAGATTCAAATCGAATGGTCCTGGTGATTGTACAACCGGCACCACAGATGGTCCTGGAGCAACTCGCTGCATATTTCCAGATCCACGCTGCGTACCAGTCATGCCGCCAAGGCCATCATTGCTGCTCATGCCAGCAACACCTGGACCTGATGGCCATACAGGGGTGTGTTTCCAATCGGGCTGCTTACCTGAACAAACAAACGAAATGCCTACCCATCGATTAATGGACATTCAACAAGAAAATAGATATAATAGAATTTAGTTCAACTTCAATACCCAAATGACGCCAAACTTGAAAATTTGCAGTCTAGAATCCGAGAATAAGAGAAGCACTAGATTTAGAAGAGCTTGCCTGATGGAAGATATGTTGAACTCATAAACCCAAGCTGCCCAAATTGACCGACTGCAGAAAATGGGTTGGTGTACACCAGCATGTGGGGAGGCATGCCTGCACCATGATTGATATACTGGCCTGGATAGCCAGAAGGAGGACCTCCGTAGAAAGAATCAGCGCCTGAGTGCTGTGGTTGCCAACCACTCGCACTTGGGCCAGCACTTGGAACACCCTGGTCATTGGAGCCCTGCAGAGCGCCAACGTCCTTGCCAGACCCAAATGGGTAACCCAACATTTGGCTCATCTCTAAACCAGAGAACGATGATTGACCTGAAGTTGAAAGGACACTCGACGCTTGTCCTGGTGATCCTCTAATCGAAATTGAGGTGGGTTCCACTGACAGATCAGCAGGCAGAGCAGCAGCCATGGAGTCTTCCACCAACATCGAATTTTGCATGACTGAATTTCCTAGCCCCAAACCTGAAATTGCAACGAGGTCAGGCTGATTCTTTACAAGTGAAAATTTCTTCTATTATTAAGATCGCACTATTAATATGCTGGAGGATAACTGCCAAGTGAGGAAGATTTATTACCACTGTGATTTGTTGTCGAGGTAACACTACCAAATGAGTTCTTCATATTGGTTATCCTTATCGACATAGGCTCCCGAGCACTGCAAACAGATTCATCACTGCTTATAGCAGCCACAGCCACAGCTGATGCAGCTGCTTCAGCCTCTGCCTCAGCATCAATTCCCGCCTCTGCGGTTCCTACAATATCCTCTTGTCCACGAGTACGTTTACCTGACCAATACCAGCATGATTTAGTCAAAATAACAGAATTACGGTGAATTAGATTAATGAAACAGATGTTCGAGGTTCCCAAAATACATTCGTATATTCTAGTACAAATATAAAGTATTCATTTGTGGAAAGTCATAAAAAAAAACAAATCATGTGCAAATAACCATCATGATGATTCAGCAGACCTTTGGTGGAAAATGATGAGATATCCAGTTCAGAACTAGATAGATGATTTGATTTCTTCAAATCGTTCTTATCAGATACACCATCAACATGAGATCCTAAAGGCGAGCCGACCACATTGAGGGCAGATGTATGTGGATGACTATTGGATACCCCAATAGGTGGTGACGTCACAGCACCTGCAAAAAGCACCATCCTCACCCTCAATAACCCAAGAGAAATTGCTGGTTCTGAAGTTGCAAAGACCGTAGAAAAGAGTCAAAAATCAAGATGCATCTGAGTTAAACCCATGCCCGGCCTCATCATTTGAACAACAAAGAGCAAAATATATATCAAAAGATTCATACGAAATGAAAAACCTTGACTAACAATCCAGATATTGCATTAATCTGCTGAAATCTAGGCCAATATCTCAGAAATTAATCAATCGTATAGCAAACCAAAGAGTAGAAAATGATACTGAACATACCAAACTGGATTTTGTCTCCACCAAGAAGTGAACCAATTGGCCCTGTAGCTGAGGTAGATAATTTATCTTTGCCTGCCAGAGAGGCTACAGTTGTTCCTGGGTCAAGGACCATGCTGCCCCGCACTTCTAAGGGTAATTGCTGAGAGACAGAAGCCTCATAACGAGCCGGTTTCATGGCTTCTTCTAATTGAATCTGAGTTAAGCTGACCACCTGATTGCAAAGAAAAGCCCATCAAGTTCCATAAAAAGAACATCCTGTATAGAATCTTAACACCATTGCATTCAAGATTTCTCGTATCAATTTATAGTACTGTAAAGAAACAAGCAATATTTTGTCTATCCCACATTATCATCAACACTGCAGAGAATTTGACTCCAACATCACATGCAAATAGAAATCAGGTGTTAAATATTAAAATAACCTAAGACCAATAATACAGTATCAAAATTAACCAACGTTGTATAGTAGAAACCTGTCTAGTAGAATGGGTTCCACCCCAAGCAATCGGAGTGCCAGATATGCCCTCCTGGTGTAGACTTGGACTGTCAGAAGTCACCGCCGCAGCAACCACCTCACTCTCAACTAAACTACCCCCGCATGCAGAACTTGAACGCGAAGACCTACGGTTCCAAAGAATGTCAACTTATCAAACTTCGAGCATATAAAAGAACACGTAAGTCATCGACAGGGCAGACTATAAACATAAGCACGCACACAGAGCTACTCCAAGAAACTTTTATGGCGTCATTTGGAATGAGAATTTGAAGACAACATTGAGGAAAGGAACATTCAAAATCCAAGTCACTTACTTTGAGGTGTTGGCACGTATATCAGATGATCCGCTCGAGGGAGTGCCAATGGGAGCAAGAGGAATGGCCTGAGAAATTCCAGGTACTGTTGGGACGGATGCTACGGTGACTGTCGAAGTGTTTCCAGATTGGGGAACCCGAGTGGTACTGCCAACATTATCCAAGTTGGCACTGGATGCACGCTTTTCTACAAAACCACTGGCTTTACTTCCCTGTCCGGCTGGCCCTTCCATTTGTAATCCGATCTTAGCAGAGCCCCTCTGCTTCCTACCGGCCTGTTCTTTAGCCTGTAGAGCAAACTATGACCCCGTAAATCTCCACAAATGCGGTACTGGATATAAGCAATGAAAAAGATACACATGTATAGTTGAAGACAAGGAACGAAGACAAAACCAAAATCCCAGATCCTATACCAAACATCACAAGTTAAGGCATTGCAAAATGGAAATCTGAACCGAAGAAAAAATCTAACGCACCTTCAAGTTAGATTTAGCCTTAATCTCTCTCTCGCGCTCAGCACGGCGGTCATTCAGCATCTGCCGCTTTGATCTGACTTCAATGAAATCATCCTCATCCTCACGTTCTGCGCCAGGCTGCGCAGACGCTTCCAGTGTTGCTTCAGATGAGTGCTTTCCAATTAAGCTTTCGACAGAACTGTCTGCAGTGCCCGGAAACTTGACCACATTCTTTTTGGAAGCATCATTACCGCTGGTCCGTTCACTCCTTGAGAAAGACTGGGATGAGACTCCACCTTCTGACACAGCTCGGAATTTCCGACTGACATCTCCAGAATAGCTTCTCTCTGGTAGCTGTGAATCAATATCCCTTGACACGTCTCTGCTATCAATACCGGTCATTGAAGTATCTAAAATTTCGGTGGAAACATTCACAGATTGCTTGGAAGATTTTACACCAGAAGCATCGAAATATTGCTCGGTAGAGTCACGATACTTCAGATCAGTTCGGCGGAAGTTATTGCGTCGGCTAGAACGTGGTCGAAGAGCTGCCGAGTCGGCAATTGTATAAGGCGCAGTCGTTCCTGTATTATCATAAGCACTTTGAGGAGTGTGCCTTCCACCACGACCTGGCACACTCCCTGGTCGATTTCCTCTTCCTCGACCACCATTCTTCTCACTTCCTCCCACTGGGTCAACAAAATTATTTGATGTAGCAGATCCTGTCACATGACACAGAAAATCCATCATTCTTCCCCCCAGTTCCAAAGCTCGAATGGCTTCAGTCACAAAATTATTAGGGAATATTTGCAGGAGATATATTCGTAGCATAAAAGGGAGGCAGACGAAATTTTCACCGTCCTACCTACGAATATTTCCCTCCTAGATAAAGCCCAAAGTCACATAAAGCATGGCTTTACCTTGTGGGATTACAGGTTCTTGAGATGAACGCTGGTTGCCAGAATCTCTACGAGAATTTCTAGCGCGGGGATAAGTCTCTGAACCAGATATGCTGCTTGGACCTTCACGAGCCACACCTCGGTCACGCACCCTCCTTTCAGGCCGGAGACTTGGACTACCAGCAGTGAACCTGGTCTCCTTTGTTTCCAACACTACTGAGACTTTCTCATCTACAGAAACAAACTGATTCATCCACGGAGACTGAGGTTGAAGCGAGATAGAATCCTTTCTAGGCTGCCCTTCAACTGGTGCATTTATCAGAGTAACATCTTGTTGCTCATGAGAAAACACCTATCCTCAGACACAGCACACAATCGTTAAGAGTTCGTGATATACATCACACAAAAAATAAGCGTAAGTAATAGCACACCTCACCAAAACAGCTAAATATGATGTAATCATCAATAATTAGTTGACACTGAAAACAGAATGACGAATTTAGTCATCACAACTCCTATACTGAAATAGATTACTGAAATAAAGACATACAACCCAATCAAGGCCAGCCCTATATCTAATTAGAGAGAAAAAAGGGGTCAGAAATTCACCTTAGTGGAAGAATCAGATTCTGCATTTTGTGCCTGCATTTGGGTCGACAAACTAGCTGCCAGAGTAGACTGACTTAAAGCAGGGGTTGACTGAAACATTGAAGGTGGGTGTGCCAGCTGTCCAAACTGGATCGAAGGAGTTATGGTAGCCGAATGAGAAACTTGCTGAAGACCACCATGAGGAGGTACATGAAGGGGCGTCTGAATTGACCCAATCTGAATCGCAGGAACTGACTCCTGCAGAAGTGAAGTACCAGGAAGAAGCCCAAATTGCAGAGTCATGGGAGCTTCTGAAGGATAGTGAAGGTCAGGTAACCAGACGGAAGCCAGTTGTGGAGATGACTTAGTACTATCATTGCCTTGTAGTATTGAGGAGGCCATGAAAGACAGAGGCGGTTGCAATTGTCGTGAAACCGCAGGTGGGACATCACCAGCATCAGATTGTTTGGTTGACCCAGTCACTGAGAGCCTTAAGATTGTTTGCTCAGACTCCTCTTGCGGCAGAAGTCTGGTCCGCACCTCCTCGGTCGTCTGACGAACATGCCGAAGGACTCATGTCAGAGTTTGCACAATATATATCCCATAACAAACTACATATAAGTCGACAATATTATCCATGACAAAGATTAGGAACATTAATAACAAACTTAGAATAAAAACATAGTTTCAGGTTGAGACAACCTTCACACATAATGTACCTGAGCAAGGAGATAAAAAATGTGCCCTACCTGCAATTGTCCAGAGTGTGCGAGTTCTGCGGCCTGAACCTGCAAGATGTCACCATCCTCAACTATTGCCCCTACAACTTCAATGACCCGCTCATTGAGGTCTGCTGAGGAGTAACCCTGATCGTTACCTCCCTCAAGAGCAACCTCGGCCCTATCTATGCCTTGCTCAGGTATACCTTCATCTTGGTCATCCACCTCATCAAGCCCGTCCTCTTTATCGTCATCTTCCTCTTCGTCATAGCCCTCATAAGTCTCATAATCCTCCTCCTCACCTTCATCATCTCCATCTTCATCTTCATCGACCTACATCGGCAATTAAGACCAGTCAGCCAAAAGAGCAACATAAACAACTGCACAAGATTCTATGAGCCGTAAAAACGAGTTCAAACCCCTCAATACACACAAGAGAGACTGCTCCGCTTGGCCATTGCTATCACAGTTGCAACATCGAGTCTTCTTAATACTAAAAGACATATTTGCTGACCAAAATTATTACATGTGGTTCACATAGTCCCACCAGAAATAGGATGTTTCATCATTCTACCCAAAAATGCCAGAACTGCATGTTGGGAAAAACACTTTAAAATGTAAAATATGCAATGCCACAGCATCCCTGAAAAACTAAGGCAACTTACATAAGTAGGAACCAAGTCATCGTCCCGGTCAACGCTCTTATCGTCCGGTTGAACATGCAGTTCTGGCTTGTCAGTTTCTGATACGACCTCAGAAATTACCGAAACTTTTTGCTCATAATCGTCCTCTGATTGTGATAGACATGAGGAAGGAGAATCTCCATTCTGCATAGTCGTACTGCTTGCCAGCGCTGGAGTAAAGTGGTCCACCTTCAAATCTTCATGAGAAAGACCTTGAGACGCCTGGAAAAATTAGCCTTAGTAAGCTGTGGAATGCAAAAGCTGCACTATAATGTAACGTACAGCTGTAGTCACAAAATGAAAGAAGATTCGTGAATCTGATGAAGACAATTGCTTACCTGGGCAAAGGAGCGGGGTGGTGTGAGGGAGGACGTTGGAAACTGCTGCCAGCCCCTCTGCATTGAACCCCAAGCTTTGTCGTGCTGCTGTGAAGCATCTTCTTGTTGTACATCTGCTCCAGTACTTTTTACACGAGAATCCTTTGAAAGGAGTTCATCATTATCATCTTGACTAGAAAAACTGGAAGTCCTATCTACCACTATCTCCTGTTGTATAGACACGCCCTTTTCTCCCCTAACTTGTGAATTTGACATAAACGTTTGTTCACTAGAAAGTCTAGGAGGTGGTCGCACAGGCCCCGTCCTTCCCGGTGGAGGGGGAACACGTGGCTGCCGTGACAAAGAATGTCGAAGACGTCCATAGGAGGAAGATTCTGTTGTCTCAGAGCCATGGAAGTAAGGGGGAGTTTGCGGTGGAGATGGCCGTTGGCCAGGGCCCTCTCGTCCAGATCGCCATCGATCCATCCTATCCCTACCCCATCGCCGATCATCTCTATCTTCCAAACCTTCTAGAGTTCCAGCTTCATAGTCCGGAACTGAGGTCCGATTAAGATTTGTCTGTTTATTGAAGTACACTGAGTCCTCTGCTGCCCATCGCTGATCATTGAAATGAGATCTTCGAGAAAATTCTCCAGAGGGCCCTTCCGAAGTGAAACCCGCAACATTGGGGGGGCCGCCGTGAAAGCCATCTCCTCTATCCCCATAACCTCGACCATTGTAGACCCGGTCACGAGAAATTGAGGCTTGGAAATCAATGTTCTCGTGCCTACCGTGAGGCGGATACATCTGTGTTGCAGATCCAATAATCCTGTCCGCAGGTTGCTCCCTCCGCCACTGAGCTAAGGTCCCACGCTCAGATTCAGCTGCAATATTACTGCCACGAAACTCAGGGACACGGGCAGTCAACTCTGCGGAGGGGTTTTGAACATCCGAAGACTTAACAGTAGAAGCAATTTCAGGCTGCAATGCCCTCTGAGACACCTGAGAGTAGGAAAGTGCAGCAGAAGACTTCAGAGGAGCGCGGTCGTCATCATCATGGGCATTCCCAGTGATACTAGCAACTATTCTTTCTTCTTCTTCCCTTTCAACATCTTCCCGCCGACTGAGTTCCTCCTCCTCACCTCTCTGCCACACATTTACTGGCTTCTCCTCCACGTTGTGTCTGTTCCATCAAATAGAAGTTACTTCACGCATCGACAACATCGAAAACTTGCGTCTAAACGATTCTTATTTTACTAACCCAAATATAAAGCAAAATTCTGAACAATTCAAGCAATTTGCAACAGATAGATCAACCCATCAAGAAGCTAGATTTACTTCGCAAACACAGGATGAACCCATACCCTAAATGCTAGCCTTTTATATGTTATTGACTGGAATAAGAGACTTGACAACACAATTTCGTAGAAAAAGTTTAACAAGATAGCCTTCGCCATTATCAAAAGAGACTAGAGAAATCCAGTGTATAGTAAAGACCTAGCATCTTCCTGCTGCTTGCTCTCAGCTTCTCGTTTTGCTATACGCTCTTCGAGCTCCAGCAATTTACGACGTGCATTCTCTTTCCTTCGTTCTTCTTCCAGTTGCAACTGTCGCTTTTCATCCTCCCTAGCCTTCCGCTCATCCTCCACCTTCTGAGCTGCCTCTAGGACTTCCCGCTCGGCTCTGGCAGCTGCCTCTTTAGCTGCCTCTTCTTCTTTGACCTGTAGAGATTCACACGTGTTGAAACTTTAGCATAAGAAAGCAATGAACATAAAAAATAGAAGATTCCCATAAATGTCCGTGAGGAGCCCAAGCTCCGCGGAAATATATAATAGAACACTATGCAGTTAACCATACAAAGGGCGTCTCTATCGAACTATACTAGTTCAAGCAAAGCCTAAACCGGTAAGAAAAAAATCTCAATGACCTGTGAGTATATCCACCTTTTACTTGTATGTGCAAATATGTGATCACCTCATGCAAGATCCTCAAGACGTAACAGACTGAACACTTCATACCACAACGTCTTTTACCACATCCACACAGGATAAAGCTCGATAGAAAAGGATCTGAACATCATGGAATCAAACCTATCTCAAAAGACCCACAAAGGTTTAGGGTTATCGACCTGTCTTTCTTCTTCCTCTCTAGCCTGTCGTTCACGATCTTCTAGCTCTTTTTGAGCCCTCTCGACAGCGTGCTCTTTCTCCTCTTGTTTCCTCTGTCGGTCCAGTTCCTGAGCCTTTTGCACTCTCTCCAACTCAGCTTCAAATGCCTCCCTCTCCTCATCTCGGAAGTCATTCTCCTTGGCCTCTTCCTTCTTCCTCCGAAAGCCAAGAATTGGAATCATGGGTGGATCTATCCCAACCCCTTGAGATGGACGAAAGTTGTCCAAGCCATGAATCTCTTCAGAGCTTCGTCCATGCGAAACATTGAAATGATATCCATCATGTAATCGCCTATCCCTCCCAGCAGGTAGTTCCTGGCCTGAGAAGCCTCTCCCAGTGAAAAAATCCCCCGAAGCACCACTTCTCAGAAAACTATCACCGCCAAGTCGGCCTCGGCCAGCGTCGAAATCTCCACTTTGAATGCGCCTGTTGTCTCTACCAAAAAAGTTATCCCTACCCGAGCTTCCATCTCTATGAGGCCCTACATCCCGATTCCCAAAACCATGCCGATCGTCGAATCCATCCCGACCCCTACTGTTGGGGCGTCCGTCACCTCCATTCTTGTTGGGTCCGCCGTCCCTGCTTCCGTCTCGGCTGAAACCCCGACCACCAAAATTGGATTCTCTATTCACTCCAACTCCCCACTCCCGAAAACCACCCTCTCGGACAGTATTGCTACCTCGACTAAAACTGTTATCTGCACCATACGCAGCCGTCGAAGACTCACGACCAAAAGAACTGTCGCCACTAAACCTACTTTCTCGGCCTTCGGCAACTTTCCCTGAGTGACCATCGCGCCCCGGAATGAAAGGAATTTCTCTGGAAGGGAGAGATCGACCATAACCAAAGTTCTCGCCAACACGATTCGCAGGTTGATCGGACTCTCGATCTGATCGATCAGTCCATTCGACATAACTGCCCCCTTGTGGCCGAAAGGTAGAGTCTCTCTCATCGTCTGTCCAATTTGATTGACGTCGTTGATATTGCCCGGATGATGCAGGCCCGAGTGAATAATTTCCAGCTTTGGATGAAGATCGAGCAGACAACCCTGAGTCCGTGAGGCGCTGTTGTTCCAAACGAAGGGACTCCTCTGCGGCCTCCTTTTGGATCTGCTCATTCTTCGTTTGCGATGATGACGGCTGCGCAGGTTGGAGCTGGGGGCCTAAACAAAGGCACACCAAAGACAGAATGATCAATAAACAGAATTACAACGACAAAACAAAGATCGCGAATTTTTTCAGACAGAGGAAGAGAAGTTTGCAGTACATATTTTCACGACGCCGACGTTACCATAGCAAACTACTGTCATTCATGTCCGAGAGGAAAACCCCACAGCTACTGAAGCTCCTAAATAATCCCGTCGTACACAATCATGAAAGACAAATTGACTTCCGGTGCCCTCCCACTAGGAAAGAATCCTTTGCGAGCTCTAGATGATACAATCAGATCAATCATTTGCATCAATCGCCTAAATAACACACCTCCAAGCTGAGACTGTAGGACTTCGTCAGGCTTTAACACAGCGTGCTGCTCAGACAAAAGCTGCAGTCTCTGTTGCTGGTCCTTCAGTTCCTGCTGCTTCTCCCTCTGCTTCAGAGTCTGTTCTCTCTGTTTTTGATGGACAGAAACTGGGGTCGGGGGTAAAGCGGCTTGCAGAGTTGGAAAATCCTCCCCCCTCAACACCACGGCCTTCTCGACAGCAACCACGTGACCAGTTGTCACAGTAGGAGTTTGCATCGCACGCACACGAGGTGGTGTATACACACCAGGCCGTCCGACAGACACTTGATTGCTTACAGAAGTTCCAGCTTGTGTGGGCACTGGCCAGTGTTCTCCGCTCAAAGATCCTGCAGTGATTTGACCTGATAGTGTTTGCGTAGTCCCCCAGGTTGATCCGGCACTCAGTGCTGGTGCTAATCTTGCCATTCCTGCGAAGGCAAATGCTCACAACTTCAAGACAGGCCCTCATCATCTTTTCCGGAATTTATCCGAACTGGTGAATTCACTCACTCAAATCGTAAACTATAGCACTGTCACCAAATTATGAAGGCCACAAATTCTTAAAAACTCGTATTCATCCAACTTTCCGATTGACTCTTCGACATGTTAAGAAAGACGAAGACATGAGACTCCTGTCAGGCTCTTGCCAGCAAGCCCCAAGCGGCCGAAATAAGTTTAGGGCATCAAGAGCGCGCATTCAAATAAATGAATGAATAAAACTTGCTAACAACCTCTTCCCTTACATCGCCTCACCCCAGGCACCACACTGGCCGTAAATCCGCCAAAACGCCTCCAACCCTAAATATGAAAAACTCTCAGCTACCATTTTCAAAGACAAGCCCTAGACGAAGTCCTCATCACAGAATATTCATCTCAAACATTCGTGTCTTCCCTCTAATTGTGCAGCTATCCACTATGCAATGCCAGGGTCCCGAACACATGTAGAACAAGCACTGTCCCGCTATTCCCATCCAACACTTCAGGTAAGTGCATTTCAACTAATTAACTCTCCTATCTGCTCTCCCATGCTTTCCCAGTTCCACTAAAACCAACGGCCGGGCCCTCAAGCTTGATGCTATGCAGCACGAATCCAGCACACCTCTCTCACCTTGATCCGACACACAGTAATAACGACGCACATTGCCCCAGCACGACCAACACACTCACATAACTCGTTCTTGAAAAACGAGAGCCATCGTCAACCACCGCAGAAGCTTACAAAAACACTAAATCATGCGTTCCAAGTCAACACTCCTCCCGGAATCTCACCCTTCATAACCGCTCCAGACCTCACACCAAAAGAACCTCCAAATGCCGATCAAAACAACCCAAAAAAACATGCTACTCTCCGTCGATGCGCGAATCACGACCTCCAACAACGCACAACCACAACAACATACCAGTTGTTCCCGACTCCGACGTCGAAACCGCACCAGCAGCAGCAACCGGCGCCTCTTCCACCACCGCAGGCGGCGCTTTGGTCCATCCCGCAGCCCCGGAGCCGCCAACCAGCGCAATGGAAGGATCATTCCCCGCATGCTCCCGTCGCAACGACGGCAGATTAACCGGCCTCGGCACAATCACCTTCCCTCCTTTCGAAGCAGCAGGCAGCACCGCCCCTTGCCGCGACAACAACAGCATCCCCCCGGACGATGACAACGACGAAGAAGACCCCGACCCCGCCCGCGCCAAACGTCCTCCACTCCCATTGCCGCTCCCATTCCCACTCGACGCGCCTCCGCCCGGGCCTCCTGCGCCTGCCGCGGGCTTGCCATAGCTTTTGTTCAAGTTCACAGAAGCAAACTTTGTGTTGCTACCAGCGGCTCGCGCCATAGATCGTGCTGCCGCAACCACGCGCTTCTTCCTGCTGCATCAGCATGAACTACCCCCAAGGCCTGTCCCTGCTGCTGCCGCTTCCTCCTTCCCTTCCCTTCCTCTTCCCTCTTGCTGGCGCCCCCAAACCCTAACCTGCGTGGCTCTCGAGCTCCAACCCTAAGAAGAGCGCATCCACAAATGGAATTGCTACAATAAAATGATTGTTTCAGAAACGGAACAAGCAAAGGTCATGAGGAGAGAAAGGAGGATGGTGGTGGTGATGATGATAATGGAGATGGCGATGGCGATGATGGCTCCTTCGCCACCGATGGATGGGGGGCAAGCTATGGAAGCTTATGTCGTCTTGGCAAAATGAAGGAGACGACGGGCTCTATGTCCCGTTTCTTTCTCTGATGAGTGTGTGTGTGTGTGTGTGTGCGCGACCAAAGGGCCCCGGAGAAAAGAAAAGGAACGGAAGGAAGGGCTTCAAAGGGAGGGGGGGAGACGGAAGGAGGCGCCGGTCCTGGCCTACAGGAATTTAAGTTTATTCTTAAGTTTATTATTAGTGTTTCTAATTAATTAATCTGGGTGGGACTGAGGCAGAGGTTTTTCTACTATTTCTCTAAGCTAATCCCTTTGCTGTCCTCACTGCATTGAAGAATATTTGGAGGGATGTGTAACTCTACTTGTCCCAATCTATTAGATCTGTACAAAATTTAGCCAATAGAAAAAAAAAATCAGTAGTACTGTGTTAGGTGTGTTAGGCAAGGGAGGCCAATTAGGATGCAGAATGTTTGTTTGTGGGGGTATCTTTTAATAATTCCTAAGATGGATGGGGGATACGAGGTGGGTTGTGAGTGATTTTGAGAGGTTTGTTAGTGTGGAAGTGGCTGAAAATGGATGAAGTGCATATGAATATGATGGGAAGGTGGGGTTCTGATTATTCCTAGGCAATGTGACCAGGATGGCTACTTGGTGTGGCTCATGATTTTATACAAGGTTTGGGATAGTTTGGTATTGGATGTAAGGTCCTTGTCTACAAGAATTCTATTTTATTATTCTAGTATAAATGTATATGTGGCAGTGTAAGGGCATTTTCGAAAAGTTATTCTTTGAGAAAGGTGATTTGTTAATTTATGGGATATTCTCTTTGGGGACTTTTTATCCCCTTGGCAAATACTAGACAAATGATGAATGTTTTTGAAAGGTTGTTGTGGAGTGTTAGAAAATGGATGAAGTACATCTAAGTATGCTTGCAATAGAGTTTGTTTATTCTTTAGTGATGTGATTAGTGTAGTCACTTGGTGGTTCATGAGTTTTATGTGAGGTTATGAATAAATCCATTTGTATAAGGTCCTTGCTTATATAAATTCTACTCCATATTTAATTATTTTAATAAATATGTTTGACAACAATGTGAGTGCATTCTAGGTAAGTTATCTCTCAATAGAGGTGGGCACTAAGGATGCAAGATGTTCTCTTAGGATGCATTTTAATCCCTATATGGATTGACAAATACTAGGTAGGTAATGAATATTTTTGAGTGTTTAGTGAGGGAGCATCAACAAATGGATGAAGTGCATGCACGTATGTTGGATTTTTGCATAATCTTCAATGATGTGATGGATGTGGTTACTATGTGCTTAATGAGTTTTGTATGAGTTTTTGGATGGATTAGTTCATGTGAGGTCTCTACCTACTAGAATTCCATTTTATTATTCTATTTTAAATTTATATGTGTGGAAATAAGAGTGCAATTTGGATAAATTATTCTTCAAGAAAGAACAATAGTTAGGATGCAAGATATTCTCCTAGGGTACATTTTATCCCTTTTGAAGGTTGGCAAATACTAGCTAGATAGTTAGGGATGTTTTAGAGAAGTTAGTATAGAAGCATCAGAAAATGGATGAAGTGCATGTATGTTCATTGAAAAAACAAGGTTTGTAAATTCTTAGGCCATGTAACAAGTATTGTTAGTTAGAGCTTCATGATTTGTGTATGAGTTTCTAGATGGCCTGGGCCATGTAAGGTCCTTGCCTACAAAATCTCATTTTATTAATTTATTTTAAAGTCTATATGGCATTGTGAAAGCATTTTGGCCATATAAATTATGCCTTAGTAGGGGAGGACAATTGGGATGCAAGATGTACTTTTGGGGTACATTTTAATAATTTCTATAGTAAAGATCCCCACGAATGTTGTTATATTTACATATATCCAATTCAGTATGTAACTATTGTTTATAGAAAGGATTCAGACTATTTTCCAAAAGAACTTAGATCTCTTGTAACTTTTGGATGCATTGTCCAAATGATGCACTATTTTATGCATTGAAATTTGTTTTCATTTGCCAATTGGAATATTTAAAAATGATAATAGTTTAATTATAAAAACTAGGTACAAGAAAGAAAGTAGCAGTTTTAGTTTTTTCTACATTAAGAATATTGGTGTCCACTAAAAGAATTATAAATATTTTGTGTAAAATCTTTGCCTATATGAATGAAATTTTATTATTTCATCTTACTCATGTTGTTTGGTAGTGTGGGTATTCTAGTTAATGAATCGTCTATAGAAGACAACAATAAAGATGCAAGATGTTGTTTTGAAGTACACTTTAAGTCTTGAAAGTGTTGGCATTTATCCATTGGATGGATTATGAATGTCGAATACAATCTCACGCAAGTCATTTGAAATGAATGTAATTCGAATGTGGTAATTGTGAGAGGAACAACTTGAGATTCTAGACTATGTGATAAAAAATAAAAACCTAAAAATAATTCTTTATTTTGACTATGATTCTTTGGATTATCATCACTATTAGAATTCCTTTGCAAATAATGGGCATTATTCTAAAATGGCCAAGCAAGATTTTGAAATTGTTTAATAGAACTCTTTATCTTTGCTATCAATTTGTTTTAAAAATTTTGACTTCCTTTGAATTGTCAATCATTTTAGAGATTTTTTATATGAACAAGTTGGTCAAAAAAAGGTCTCTAATGGAAATAATATTTAATTTTAATTAATTTTTAAATTTATATTCACCAAAATTAAAATATAATTAGAATATATTCGCCAAAATTTAGTCATAGTTATGCTAACAATTCACCTTTGTATTGAAAATATAATTCTGAAATTTAAATAAATAAATATGCATTGTTTTTGGAAATGTCAATCATCTATCAAGAAGCTTTGTAATTTCACATACTACCAAAGGAACAATTGATGTTGATGGTACTCATGGTAATGTCAATGGTAATCTCAAAGCTACTAGAGGCTCTCTAGCACTACAAGAGCAAAGTATGTTTTAAGTGAGTTTGTAATCATAGGCCTTAATATAAGATTATAAGTAATGACATTTAAGGAGATTCTCAGTAAAACACACCTTTCTCTTGTAGAGTAGTGTAGCAGTTTATTTACTATTAGTAATAGGGATCAATTTTCAAGTAACAAGAAATACTCAAACACAAGAATTTGCTTAGTCATTCTCACTTTACAATAAATAACTCATGTCATTGATAAATTTCCTTTAGTCAAGAAACAACAAAAAGAAGTTGAGCTCTTTGTTTCTTCTTCCAACCTCAAAAATATATTCTATTGTTATTAGAACAATCACTTTTCCCCCATGATAAATGAGTACAAAAATAATTTGTTACGGTAATTTCTTTATATACAAGACTTTAAAAAAATCCAACTATTGCATACATATGAAAATCCAAATCAATCATTTTAATTCTAGCAAATATTTATATAAATTTGTATGTTGGCTCAAGTACTATTTTGCTATTGATAAAAGCTCTCTTGCTATGCTATGATCTCTTACTATGGCTAGAGTCTTAAGGTAAAAAATGAGAAAATGATCCCAATTTTCAAATTCTCAATCCTAGTAAAATTCTTGAATAGAATAGCTAGAGGATTATTCTATAGTATCATTGTTTCCAAAATAATTCAATGTGTAGTGGACCACAATTCATAGGCAAGATTGAATACAAAATTTCTCTATAGTGAAAGGGACTTAGTCAATTCATGATAAGCAAAGGGTACCATGTTATAAAGTTTAAAAAATGTTATGGCAATATTTATATCTCATTTATGTTATAGTTTAATCATAATAGAAAATATACATTAAGTATTCAATAAGTTTCATATTGAGTTTTCCACAAGTGTTTGCTCCATGTAGAATAGGGTGTATAGTTTGAATTTCATACTCTCATCGTGTTGTGTTTGAACTACATATTGAATATTGATAATATCAAAAAGTTTAGAATCTCTTAATATCACAACCAACTTAGAATAATAAAATGTTTAAAAATCTCTTATATCAGAAGTCAAATCACAATGTCAAAAATGTTTAGAATCCTCAATTTTATATCAAAAATGAAATTTAAAAATGTTTTGAACTCTTTGACATATTGTCACAATCAAATGCTTATATTTCTTTTATGACCTAATTGCACCAAAATAGAGATATCCATTACAAGCTTAGCAAGTGATTTTGGGAAAGATCAAACCCTCAAAATACATGGGACTTTGTTTTTGTATAATGGAGTACATGTTTGCTCCACCCATGCAACATGTTATTTTGTCCACCAACCAATCCAATTTCTTAGAGTCCAAAAACAAAAGGAATTTATTTCTAGACTAATTCAATCAAACTTTTTATAAAAGTGTTTTTGGCAATGCTACTCAACTTCTTGAAAAATGCAATTTTGGATGTACAAAAGACAATATTTTGGCAAGGTCATGTATTCATTGTGCACTTTTCATCTAAATAATGATAGAGCTATCTTATTTGGCATACTCTTGACTTTAAGTATAGTAAATAGGACATGAAGAGGATATGAAAATCAAGAACGAGGATAGAATTGAATATGCAAGATGAGACATATCATGTGATATATTCATATGATCTCCATATCAGATTTGATTCCCAAACTTTTTTTATTCTTATATATATATGTCAAACTTGAATCCTAAGTTTATTCTATTAAGATTTGCATGTTAGACTTTGATTCCCAAGCTTTTAAGAAAAAAATTATGTCACACTTGATTCAAAGGCATTTTTATTATGATTTGCATGTTAGACTTGACTCTCAAACATCTTCTATTATGTTTGTTTTCTTCCTTTCAATTTTCTTTTTCAAACTCTATACCAAACTCAAGATGACTTAATGGATAATTTGAATCTTTTATTGGCATTTATTTTGAAAGTATATTTAGAAGTTATTAATTCTATTGCACCAAGTCCTTGAAATTTTTATTATATATTTAAAAATATGATGCAAAAATTCTCTAAAATATCAAAATATAATTACATGTAGGAAGATTGTTTTAGGATCAAATAGTATGTTACAATACTTATATGCATGGTTTTTAGGATGATTGCTAGAACAAATTATACTAATTTTTGTCATAGTTTGCGTGTCTAATTGTTTTTTTGATTGTAACTTGGTCCATAATAATCCAATGTAGTTAAAATTTATACTAATGCATTTTAAACTTGGGCAACTTAGCTTCTACCTCCTTGCACTTGATCTAAATTTCACTTTTGGTGAGATTTTGAGATACTTTGATCATATTTTTTATTTAATAATTATAAATTTTTTTCACTTCTTCTTCTAGTATTCATAGTAATTTCAAATCATCACAAGAGAGATTTGAAAATTTTCCAAAATATAGAAGACACGTAATTGCATCTCACAAAAAGAAAAAGAAAAGAAAAGATTTCATTCATAAGATTTACCAAACTATTTTCATCCAAATTCCAATTCTACCCTCATGTCCTACTCATAATATAAATTTTTACTCTGAAAATGTACATTTTAGGTAGATAAGGTCAAAGTAGAGGTGAGAATGATGTAGCTTGGTTTACCTATTGTAGAAGTAAAATGGAGCATACAACATGAAGGGATTCAAGTTTGACTATGTGATCACAAGTACTATCCTAATAGAATTGACCTTGGAAGAATGCCTAAAGTGAAAGTGGCCTTTGGATGGTCAAGCAACCTTTTGCATATTAAAAAAATGGATGTTTTTCACCCCAAATTTGTTTGTGCAAACCTGTGGATGCTATATCCACATCAATGACTTCAACTCTCATTGTACTAGTTCATTTTAGATTTTATACCGGATAGTTTTTGGAAAAAAATGGTACCCTTATGCAATGTATTTCTATACTTTGAGCTTAAATTTTTTTTAAAGCCAACATCATTGCCTTTCTTTTTGAAAAAAACTAACAACTTGCAAATTCTCAAGTCTTGTTACTATTACTACTAAGATTGAAAGCTTTCTAAAAAAAGCATTCTATTGGAAGTTGAAGTTGAAGATCCTTAACCACATTTCTAAATGTAGAATGATACAAAAATTCTATTTGTACTATGATGTTCTCTACTATAATGTACTCCCATTTTGAAATTTTCAGATTTTAAAGCATATTTTGTATTTGCTAAGTTACCCTAAACTTTCCTTACTTCTTCTTCAAAATTCCTGATATGTTTTTCTTAAATCTAATGTTTTTATAGAATATATTAGACATGTCTGAAAACAAAATTAACAAAATTTCACTCATAAATAACTTAGCTGAGAAATGGAGGATACAGAGTGGACGATTTTGAGCTTTCTCAACACGGTCATGAGCTCCATTCTTTAGGGCAATGTGTATCCCCAATTGAGTAACTGACATGCATCCACGGCGAAAGGCTCTCCTCCAAAGCTCATCTCCGAAGCTCATCCCCGAAGCTAGTTCCCGAAGCTAGTCCTCCGTCTCTCTCCTCCGGTCCACAAGGACCCCAATGCCGCTCCGTCCTCCGTCGTGAGTTGGCGTCGTTGTTGCTGCAATTCCAAGCGGCCACCAGCGGCCCCACATTTATATTTCCACACACAACAGCATCTAACGTCGACTTCGCCGTAAATGAACAGCAATTTCCGTGGCTTACGTGTATTTTTTCTGCCAATACTGTCGAGAATTTCATTAGGTTTTGCTCGATGGTCTCTCTTCTTAGCCTGACTTCGTAGCGATGGTGCTGGAAGGCTTTCTGGGTGGTTTTGCGCACACATTGAATGTTATTAGGTTTCGGGATACACTCTTTTGTTGTGGTTTGGAAGCTTAGCGATGGTGGTGTCGGGATTTGGGGTTGTGGACGTGGAGGTCTAGTGATTTGAGCCACGACGAGGTGGTGGTGGCTTCGTGGTTTGGTTGCTTCCGTTGCTTTGGTTTGTTTGTCACTTTATCATCATGTGGCATGAGGCGCGGCGTTCGGAGAAGAAGGTTCACGAGATCATGGACGCCGCCCGTCGGCGTGCCCAGAAACGTGCCATATTCTTGGCGAAGCGTCGCGTGGACCCCCAGCAGACCTTGCGCATCACCGGCACTCGTTCCCGGGTTCACCACGACGCGACCGTGTACCAAGCCACGGAAGATCAGCAGGGGTTAATCCCATGGAACGGCAAGGAGGATAATCTCATTGATCGTTTCGACGGGCGTGCTCTCCTCGACATGATCCGTGAGTATAATCCTTCCCACTTGCAGCAACGGGAGAAGACGGAGGAGGAAGACGAGCTTGAAGTCATGGTGAATTTCCAACGGTACCGCGACTTAATCAAGCAGCGCCGTCGAGGGTTGAGTGACAAGCAGGGCCTTGACGACGTCGAGCAGGAGCTTGAGGCTCGCTCTACTACCAACACACCCTTCGATAGGTCATCAATACGCTCAACAAACGTGGCTTCCTCCAAGCCAACCTACGGCCAAGTCGGATTTGCATACGAAGGCACCTCCGCACCCTTAAGCAAGGAGGTAGACACGGGATTAGGGTTAGCCGAGAGCGACAGCGACGACGATCCCGTCGAAGACGAGGAAGGGAGTAGTAGCGAGGACAGCGAAGACGAGCAGATCGAGTCCATCGGACAGGACTACGGCGTGCCTAAGTTCAATTCTTTACTTCACCTCGATCGGAAACTGAAAGAGGAAGAAGCGCATGCGAAGGAGTTGGTGAAAGGCGACCCTGCCATGCGGAAACTCAGTCGCAAGGAGCGTCGGAAAGTTTCGCAACAAGAGCGAGAACGGGAGAAAGAGGCAGCTCGTCAGGCTAGTAATCGTCCTTTACAACACGATCCTTACAGGGAGCTTCGGAAGAGTCCCACATATGACTCTTATCATTCTTTCTCCCGTCGTGATAGAGGATCGCTTTCGCCTCCGAACTCCAGGTACCGGGACACGGATTCATATGATCACCGAGGCAGGAAGAGGAAAAGCTCCACTACTTCGACTATAGAATACATTACTGAGTTTGGAATTGAGGGTACAGCTGGTGGGGAGAGTGAAGCTCCTACAACTTCCCCATTACATGACGCAATGGCAGTACCTGCAAGGCGAATCCTTGAAGCGTTGCATAGTGATCCTGCTGCGAATGCTGTTGCGCCCTCTGGTTCTACTCAGTCTGTGCGAGAGAGAGATCCGCGTCCTTCGAGTTCTGCCATTGCGAAGCTTAGCAAAGTGCCGGCTTCAGCTTCAACTGCGACACCTAAGGGATCTCCTGCAAATCCCAAAGCAGCAACAGCAGCAGCGACGCCGGAAACACCCCAGGAGCGACTGAGACGGATTATGAACAAGCAGTTGAGCAAGCAGATCAAGAAGGATATCGTTTCGGAGGCTGGGAAGAGACGAGAGCAGGAGAAGGAGAGGCAAGAGAAGCTGGCGGAGACGCGTCGCATTGCGCAACGGAGTCGACGTGGGCGGAGTCGGAGTCGGAGTCGAAGCTTGTCGCCTGTGAGGTATCGGTACAGGAGCAGAAGCAGGAGCAGGAGTCCCATTCGGTCGTACCCGGCGTCTTCTCGGTCACGCAGCCATGTCAGAAGTTGAATCCATGTGACATTAGGGTTGTTACCACGAATCCTTGACAGCCAAGAGTTAAGTCTTTCAGGGTATGCCTAATGACAGGGTAACTTTCTTATACTCTTATGCCGGTGACAGAGAGTCCTGGATGTTTTAAAACACAGGTTCATGCTGGTGATAGAAAGTCAGTGTGCTGGTAGCCCTGCAAGTGCTGTCTCGTGGAAATGACCCTGTTTGTTTCTGTGAAATTGGATGTCGTTGAGAGCTTCTTCTTGAGGTTCTTGACGATTCTTCCGATTTTGAGGTGGAGGGCGGCTTTCTGGTTTCCATCTCCATTCCTGAAGTCAATCCAGATTCCTTTGTACATATGATCCTAGTAACGTTATCCAGGGGATTCATACATTGAGCTGAAGTGACTGCTGCTGCAAGTCATTGCCTTCCTTACATGTGAACAAAACCATTTTTTGGCTCACGAGCTGGGGATTGATGTCCTATTCTATTACGCTCATTGCCTGCCTGTTGTCTACTCTTCTCTGGTTGTATATATTTATATATCAGGTCTTTGTTGTAGCTTTTGTATGTAAGTTACTTTCTGTGTACTATAGCCGGCATAGGATCTTACCTCTGGAATAATTTTCCTTGATTGGTTAATTTTTTGTGTCACTAAAATTTCATTCATTTTTGTGGTATGATTTCCTTCAGGAGTGTTGTCTTTGATTTTAGCGCAGAGCTTCGTTGCATTATCCCTTTGAATGCAATGACATCAGAGTTGGGATAATAGGAGTTCTATGCAATATGTACATGCTTAACTTGAACATACAGGATGATACTTTCTGATGTTAGGAGAGGGTTTATGGCTTTGGCCAGTCTTGTAGCTGAATCTTTGGGCAAATAGAAGTAGAGCGTCAGTTTTATCTACCGATAGTCTGGATGTTGGTTGAAGTTTGCTGGGAGTTCCCGAGAGTTCTCAGATTATAAGAACTGAGCTTGAAAAGAGTTTGCTTAGGTATCCTCATCTAAGGACAGTTTGAGATTCAGCAGCTGAGAAAATGATTCGGAAAACATAAATTACATTGATGGTTTTAGGAAATGGAAGCGGAAGTGAATGGGATTGCTTTGAGAATTTTTAGAGACTGTTTGAATAATCTATGGATTTTGGAAGATGAGGTCTGAGGAGAATCTATTATTCACAGTAGATGTTTTTCACTCACTTGCTAAGAATGTTGGAAACAACTTTGGATCAATCACAATAGCAATGACCGAATCTATATCACTGAAAATGTTTATGTAGAAAAATTGCATTCTAATTGTTGAACAATAGTTTAAAAAATGTATTAAGCACGTAAGAGAATGTCAACACAAATTACATACATTAGCCATACACTTACATTAGGGGTAGTCACAGTTCCTCCACCATCAAAATTTTCCTTGGAGAATGAGATGTAATAGGAATCAATGGGAAGCATTTGAAGGTGAAGGAAGTGTGACACCCCTTATTTGTTTAGACGATGAGATGTGGAGAATGAGGTGTGGAGAATTGATGGGAGCCAATGGGGAGCCATAGCGTAGTCCAAAGTAGAATATTCTTCTTGGAAGAATTTTCTATGCATCCATTCTTCTGCTCCGGAGGAGAAGAATGGATGCATACAAAATTTCTTCCAAGAAAAATATTCCTTTTCACAATGCATGTGGATAGCCAACCGCTATCAGGCACGTCCCCATTCTCCTCAGAAAATGTAGAAGATGGAGGAACTGTGACTACCCCTATTACATCCAAAGTATTACAACATTCCAAAAGAATATAATGCTCATGCTTGAAGGACAACCATAGTGAGTAATACAATTCTACTACCAAACATTATTTGTTTTAATTTGTGTAATATACAAATGTCTAAAAGTGTCTCCTTTCCATCCATTGGGTCATGTAAGGGTCTTTTGAAATGTTACCAATATGAGATGAATCACTTAAATGTATATTGTCTTCATCTTTATATATGGCTCAAGATAAAATAATAGAGGTTTTAGTGATTGGTTTTGAGTTTGTTTAGAGACGTTCCAATGTAGAAACTATAGTAATTAAATATTCTCAAAATAATCTAACTAAATGAAAATAGTAGTCCTTATCCTCATAAGACTAATCTTAGCCAAAACAAATTTTACATTAGGCAAGTTTTAAGGAGTTGGAACAATTTTTGTGTGAAGAACATTAAAGATGTTTAGGAGTTAACCCCTAAAGGACTAGGGTATATTTTAGCTAGAAATCCTTAGAAAAAATAGTGAATAGAAATGAGAGATTTTTAAAAAAAATTCAACCTATGTAGTAAATTGTGCAAGCCTACAATGCAACTTGAGTAGGAAAATTTGAGAAAGTCAAACCAAACAAATTGCAAGGTTATAGTATTTGAAGATTAACTTGCACTACCCAATAGGATGAGTAGACTTTAATTCCTCTTGCAATGAGATTTTGCATCAATCATCGTTTCTTATGACAATCACATACTATGTTATGTTATCCTTATATCTGCTAAATTTTAAAAGTTAAAGTGGAATTTAGCACAAGTTTGCCACCTTGTCTAAAAGAACATTGAGAAATAGAATTTTTGACCAAAACACTTAATTGACCAAGTTTTAATTCCCACAAAGAGAGAAATATTTGCACCTTGCTTCAAAATTTCCATTCAAAAATGATATTGTAAAAGTATGGCATGAAAAGGGTCAAAATTGAAAAACAAAACAAAACAACCCATTAAAACTATAAAAGAAACATGAGTAAATGTCATACTATTCAAGTACTTTTTAAATGTCATATTGAAACTTTTGATATAATTATAGGGTGTATTTACAACAATATTGTCCACCAATTTATGTAACTTAGTGTAATAATGAGCAATTTTCAAATTTTCAAAAGATTAATCTTCATATAAAAATCAATTTAAGGTAGTTTTAGAATGTCATTTTATTTTGACATTACCAATTTTTTTCTAAATTGCAATTATATTCTCATAGATGCAGTAGATTCTTTAAAGACATTACAAGTCTTGATGCAAAAGTGATGGAAGTTTGAGCTCTAATTTTTTTCATATATTCAAACAAATAGAAAAAATATTCTTCCCAAAATATTTGTTTTAAAAAAAAATAGTCTTTAAATAAATTGTTATACATTGATATTTCATTTTAATTGTTTATCTATTCTAAAATATCTTTTTCCATGGATTTTTTAGGTGGATGTGTTTGAAAGTGAAAAAATAGGTGAGATTTAAAAAAATTCAAATCTAAATTTAAATATGGAAATTTTTGAGAATCAAAGTTTGGATTAAAATTGGTGAAAGTAATATTAAAAAGGGATTTTTGAAATTCAAAATCTTCAAGATAAAGAATATGGATAAATTGAAATCTATACTTTTTTAGTTGACAAATAGTTGAGATTTATAAATTCTTTATTGAATTTTCATTATGCTAATGTTAACTATTTTAGAAATTGAATTTGAGAAGTAGAAAGTATTTTAACAATGGGCATTAGTAAATATTTGTTTTAGAATTGGTCGAATACCGTATACCATCTTCTAAAGACTAAGTATTTTATTTCATTTAGTTTTGTTGCAATGAGTTTGACCACTTTTAATTATCTACAAAGGTCTAAATTTAATGTGTGATGATAAGTACATTTCACTACCAAAAGTAAAGCAATGGTAAATTCATTCATGATTTGGAGTTTAAGAAAAATAAAAAATAAAAAAATAAAAATAAAAAATAAAAAAAAATAAAAAATAAAAAAAAAATAAAAAAAAAATAAAAAAAAAAAAATATATATATATATATATATATATATATATATATATATATTAGTGTGTTCAAGGATGAATCTCATTAAAAGTAATATTACAATTTGATGAATGAAAAATAATATTCGGGCATTGAAAAATTAGAAAATTGAACTTCATTTGAATTTGTTAGGGTGTAGTTCTTAAAGGGTCCTATAGATTAAAGGGCTTTTGGACAAAACACAAATGCGTTATAAAATATAAGTTGACTAAGATTTTTGAAGTTTGTATAAAAAATGACAATATAGGTAAGCATCAAGATTAAAAATGATATATATAGTCAATATTTTAAAATTATTTATAGATTTGCTTCAAATGAGTTTTGAAGATTTAACTTCAAAAATTTATCAAAAACACAATTTCAATCTTTAGCATTTGAAAATCTTTGTCATTGATCAAAACTGTAGTTTCCATTGTCTTGTGAAAAAAAGGCAAAAGATTTAATGGTGATAAGATCAATTCAAACTCACTTCTGAATACTAAATACTAAACAATTTGAGCTATTTTCCTTTGATTTTTGTGAGCCCATGGCAAACTAAGGTTTGGAAAAAAAAAATAGAAGGAACGCTAACTTGATCTAGTTTGCAAGTCTTTTTCTTTCCAAAATCTGCTTGAAGTTAGGCAACCACTAAAATGGTTAATTGGGCATTTAGGAGTTAAGCCCCTCAATGGATTATTGAAATTTGGGCAAGTACTAACAATCTCAATTTTTTGTGCAATGTTTGGAAAGATAGGGGAGCAATTCAAGGCTCTAAAGACAACAATTTTTTTCAATTAATACTTTGCAATGAAAGTTATGAAACCCTAAGCATAAATCCCCAATAATATCAATTTTGATTACAAGTGAACCAACTCAATATCAAAAGATATATCAAAATGAAAAAAACATGTTATTATAGTAACAACATGGTGATGTCCTAAAGTAGAGCAATAGGTATAAATCAGGACACACTAAGTGCACTCCAAGTCTAGTGACTACCAATCATCACTCAATTGCATATCCATTTGCCACATCAAAGTTGTCCACAATGAACATGTAGTGAACATCTTTCAAAATAAAGAACCTAGCATTCAACATCATTTAATGGCCACTCTAAGCATGGTACTAGCAACCAACTAATCAAAAAAATTAATCTTAGTGAACTGAGAGTACACTTGCTTTCTTCATTGGACTACTACAAATATACACCTCCAAGCAAACATACTAGACCTAATCTCAAGTACCAACACACTTGCCCGTGCAAACAATACAAGGATGTGAAGATTATGGACGAGGACATGATGAGGAAACAAGGTATCCTACCATTTAGGTCTTGTGGTTATCTTCTAAGGTTGCATCAAGAGATACCATTTTTGAATTTGAATTGCAATTGATATTTTTCCATTTAAGTTATTGCTAGTAAAGAAGGTTATGGAAGATAGTAAAGTCCTCACTTTCAAATTTTAAAATGGTAGCAATGATGAAGATGTATGGTTGTACTTGATACACACATTATATGCAAGATGTTCTTCTTCAGAGGAATAAATTTTGGATGAACAAGCAAACATGTCTAAGACACAGTTATACAACAAGTGGCTACAATGGTCGAGAAATTAGTAGAACTATTTGTTTGATGTCACATGTGACAACAAAATTGGAGCTTTCACGAAGATGACAATTCTTGACTTTGTGATATTTCTCAATAAAAGCGTATCTAGGAATGGGTTGTCAAAGTAGGAGCTAAAATTGTAGGTTGCGAGGCATTGCAACAATTTGAAGAGAAAAGTTGAGCACTTCATCAATTGCTTGGGATAAAATCTATAGTCACTCAAATCATGCATTTAGAGGGCGATGATCTATTCAAGAATACTAAATGGAAGTTTGACCTCCCTCTAGACCTAAAAGGTGATTCCTATGGCCTAGACAAGGTTAATTATTCACACCTATGAGTGCTAACAAATTTATTATTTTGTCCAAATAATAATAAGGGTTGTATCATCAACACTAAGTAATCTTGGATTCTTGACTAGTCTTTGTTACATGATGTTTGCCTGATTTTTACAAAGAGTAGCCTCTCCTAGATATAGGGCTAGCTATTAATTTGCAAGAGTCGGGAGTGGAGTTGGATCATAAGATAAATTGGGTCACATATGGTGGGCATATTCTCTAAGTGTACGTGCGGTAATTTTCTTGACATAGTATTGGTGATGATTGGCATACACAATTTCCAAACATTTATACTACATTTTGGTTACTTTTACAAGATAAACTCCAAAAAAAATTTCATCTACTCTGCAAGCCACAACTTTAACCCTATAACACCGTTGTGGGCACTAAGTGTCCATTGGATGACAAAGAATCCGTCTAGGCTTCTATATAAGACAACAAAAGTGCAAATGTTCATCCTTAGAATTTTGTCTAAAAAGAGGAGGTCTTGTCAATAGCTTGACCTTCAATGAATATTCTTGTTTTTTTAATATTTTAAGCAAATGATTCATACATTACTCAAAAGGATGATTTCCACAGTGACTTATCCATCCTTCCAAGGTTAATAAAATTAACATTTTGCTTGTAAGGTCTAAGATTTAAAATTAAGGTGATAGATTGATCTCATATTATAGAGCATTGTATGAATTTGTGCCCCTCACCATTTTCTTCCACATTGCCATTCATTTCAATAGCCCATGTAAAGTAGGGTGCTCTAAAAGCAACTACTAACATAGAGGTACATTTTACTTTTGTCAATGTACCAATAGTGTACAATTCAGGAGGTGGTTGCTTTTAGTGACTACTATATTTCAACTTCTAAAATTTATAACTAATTCCCTAAAGGTCAAAAAAAATATGAAATGACTTGGGTTTGATGCCAATTCCACTTTTCTTCCTACGAAAATTCACTAAAACTTTGTTTTTCTAAGGAGTTTAGCTTCCCCTAAATGCAATTAGCTCTTAAAAGGTTACTTTAAGAGTAGACATTAGAGAAATTTTGGACTCTCCAGAGGGTTGCCAAGGTTTGACAAGCCAGTCTATTTCTAGAGCCTATTGAAGCTACTCAGAAGAGGGAATTTTTTGACAAAACAAAGATTCACCTCGTGTGAATATCGGGAGTTCAAAAAGTATATTTTAGTTTTCTATTCTACAATTGTCAGAGGGAGGTGCTTGGGAGGTGCTTTCAAATATTAAAACAACACTTGTCACAACCCTAACTAGTGGTACTTGAGAGTGAATGCTCTGACATTTGGAAGTGACAAAGTGCAGAAATAGGTGAAAAGTTCCTCAAGCAAAATAAATGTAATGCATTGAGGGTCCTTCTCAGCACTTCCTGGCAACCCTATGGAGAGTCCAAAATTTCTCTAATGACTACCTCATATTTCAAAAAATCATGAACTTTCTAGACATTTGAATTCAGCCTACTGTAGATTCAATTCAATTAGACATTGTAATTTTTAGGGTGTCCTTGGCTCTGAAGGCTCTGAATCCTGCTACCGAAGTTGATTAAAAAAATTATTTGTAGAGATGAGGATATGATTTTCTTACCTTACGTTATTATTTCATCTCTTCTCTAAAATAACTTCTAGTATTTTTGTGAGTGGGATTATGAACTTTCTATGGGACACCCTATTACAAAAAACTTTGCTTTAGACATATTGAAGCCATGATTGTTTATGACATGCTTGAGAAACTTTGAATTGGTGATATCAAATTATTTTGTTGACAATAGGACATTAAGCCCTAAGTGCTCCGACATCCATTTTCTAGACAATGAATAGATTGAAATTTGAGTTTCATCCTCTTGATTGCTTGGATGAAAGTTATTCTAATTTTTGGAGATACTTTATCAAGTTGTTGTTGTATCTAAGGGTTGGATTTGGTGATACTAGAGTACACATTTTTCTAAAATGACCAATGTGCAAGTATGTCAACTAGTTGACTAAGCCAAAATTGCATTGATTCTAGTTTTAAATTGGATTTGTCAAAATGAGGTCATAGATTTTTAAAACACAAATTTTTAAAAATCACCATATGAAGAGAACCTCGTTTCAAATTCATTCCAAAAAAATTTACTCAAAAAATGATAACACTTTGCTTGTAATTGATTTTAGAAGGGATTTTCAAATTTTCCTTTCTAAACTTATAAAAAAATATTGGTGATAGCATTGGTGATCTAACCTTACAAATTGAATCTACAACTCAATATCTGCAACTTGTATTAGTATATCAATACCAAAATATGCTTCCAAATTGCAAACTGCAAATTTTTTTCAAATTGTCAATTTTGGAGATGACTCTAGGTGTTTAAAGCTTAACCACTAATTAAAGTCCCATTGTCCCCTTGGGAGACAAAATGGATTTTAATTAAGCTCCTACAATCTCAATTTTTGTCACAATTTCTTAAAAAAATTTTGAAGATAGGAAAATGTATAAACTTTATGAGAATATTATTTTTATTTCAATTGGTGTCGTCCACCCTAAGCCTAAAATGGGGTTCATCAAGTAGTACAAAAAAATTACATATAGTCGGAAATTTTTTTTAATTTTTTTTCTTCAAATATTATATTTATGCCCACATGTAAAGATTTGGTTCATTTTATTTGGACTAGTGATTCAGTTTCTTGTTTTGGGGCAATCTAAACATCTTCTGGAAAAAATAATTTACAAAATTCATTATTGAATGCCTTTTCTTGCAATTTTTCACAAAAAATAATTGACATGATTTACTTTACTTGCTAGAACAATCTCACCACTGGTATTGTTGTGTTTCAATTCCATCTCATAGGTATTAATGATTTATCCTTCATTCTTGTCTTTATTTCTACTGAACAATTTCTTAACCCCTAAAAGATCAACTTGTGTTTTTTGGCAACATAACTTTTGGGGGTAGATACATGTGACTAGAGATTTCTATGTTTTTGGCACAAACTTTACTAGAAGGTGTGGACAAGGAATATCTTTCATGTGCACTAAATTCCAGGGTATTTGGAAATATGAGTCAAAAGTTATGGCCTAATATGTAGTTTGTTTTTTCAAAAATAAAAATTTGAAATTAGGTTTCTAGATTTGTATATACATAGAAAGCTTTGAATCATTCCATTTTGATCAATGAGTCAAAAGTTATGAGATGTTTTAGTTTGCGGGCAAGTATGGATTCTTTACTCTAAAATAAACTTTGAAGTCCTTTATTTAACTCAATTTTCAATATTTTTTGAAAAAAATCAAAACATTAGATGTAGATTGTTTATTACAACATTACAACCATAGGGAGAGGGATTTTTCAATTCCATTAGTAAATTGTTAACAATTTAGTATTTTTAATCATTCTCTACATCTTTCTACTTAATATTTTTTTCCTATATGCTACACAATTCCAGATGATCTAAAAGTTTTCAAGCATGTAGACAACTTGCATTGAAGAATTAATCTAAAGAAGCACCAACATTTTGGACATTTTTTCATACAAATGTGACCTTGTGAAGTGCAACTGCCCGTTTTTTCATAGGGCCCTAAAAAGGATTTTTGTCACTTCAAATGCTAATATCTTGCAATCTACATGGTGGAATTTTCTGAATTTTTTTCCACATCTTCTCAATCTCGTGTACTACAAGATCCTAAAGTTACATGTGTTCAAAAATGATATTTTTCAAAAATTTGGTACTTGTATTAGAAATGGCAGTTTTTGAGGGATTTTGGTGATAACTTAGTCAAGGAACTTTAGGGGTTAAAGAGAATGAAAATCAAGTGTGTGTTCTTTTAATTTTTTTTCTGGACTATCAATTCAAATCTTTAATACAATAACTTCTAAATTTCAGTATAGGTAGAACAATAATTTTAAATTAAGAATATTCAAAGCCTCCAAATCTAAAGCAAGGTGCAAAAAAATGATTTTCTTCACTTCAAATACAAATATCTTGCAATCCACACAATGAATTATTTCTAAAATTTCTTCCACACATTTTAGTACAAGATCCTACCATGAAAAATGAAAAAAAAAAATCTCATTTTTTTGGTACTTTGCAATAGATTTTGCAATTTTCAGTGGTATTTGATGAAAAATAGGCCTAGGGACTTTACAATTTAGAATCTAAAATTGTGGTCATAGGGGGGTTAGATGAAACCATGGATATAGGTCCATTCTAAAATTATTTGTAGTAAATTTTTTGGAATTTTTTGGAAAAAAATTGAAATTGAATGGACAATAATTTATAATATATTTTTTTCACATTTCAAAGGTCTCAACTTTAGGCTTCCAAATCTAGGCTCATAACCTAGTGTCATTGGAACAACAGCATACAAATGTTTGTAAAAGCAAGTAGATTAAAACATATTTGGTATTATATAGGATACTATGTAATGATTCATATGTTGGGATGGAAATTGAATATTACATTTACAAAATGTTTATGAGGACAATTTTGATTTAATTGTAATCCTTTAGAGTTGTTTTGTAAAAATGCATAAGAAGAATGTATATTCTTATCCCTATAGGACATGGCCCCCATGACCAAGGTAGTCACTAAAACTATTTTGATTATTGAACCAAGAGGTGCATTCTTTGTTTTTATAGTGAACAATGAAGTCATCTATTAACCACTTTTTGGCTTCAATGTTGTTTAAGGATTAACCTACTTATGTTTCTTTAGCACCAATAATTGGACCAAAGAAATTTTAAAATAACTTCAAAGAAATCACAAGCAACACATGAAATTACATTCTTACCAAGGATAATTAATCATGTCAAGATCTCCAGAAATCAAGAATTTCCTTCTTTGCAAATGTTGGCCTTCAATTAAATGAAATTGACCTTATACCAAGCACCCTTCTGGTAAGTTTGAAAATTTTAATGTGTACATATGCCAAGTGCATTTTTAAACCCAAGAGTGCCAAATTATTGAATTTGGTATTAAGGTGGGACGTCCATAATGGGACCTTTTACCAATTGGTTTTCATGAAAAATTCAATTTCTTGAAAAAAATTTCAAGTAATTTTTTTCTTGAAAAAAAATGAAACTAGCATCTAATCCAAGTTGTTTCATATTTTTGGGATCTTTGTTGAGTTAGTTATGAATTTTGAAGTGGGAATCACAAAGGGCTCTAAATGAGCATCCATTCTTAATATGCTTACTATTGATACATTGATTAATACAATTGGTACATTGAAGAAAGGAATGTGTACCTTTGCACTAAAGAACACTTTTAGAGCTTGAATTCTTTTAGGACCTAGTCGTACCTTACTTTGAACCCAAGAGTTTATAGAAATTGGTACATTATTCATTGTTGGTGGGATTTATAATTGACCAGAAACCACTTCTATCATTAAGGAATTTACAATAGTATTTTTCAATTTAGGCAAAAATTAATTGTTTTTAAAGGAATTCATAATTCCAGGAAATTATAATGATACCTACCCAAAACCTTGAAAATTGCCATCACCTATTGTTGAAATCCAACCAATTCACACCATTTCAAGCACACTTTCAATGAACCTTATCACAATTCAAGGTCAATATGGAACAAATTTAACTTGATTTTCTTGCAAATGTAGAAATGAAATGAAACTTTATTTGATCCTTCAAATATTTTTTGAATAATACCCATGATATTGATTAGATTAGAAATATGATAGTCTGCTCTAATTCCGTGCGTCTTCTAAAGACTGTCCCTAGCCAAGTTCTGAAATGGACATTAACAAGTTGTAAAATGGATATGTGTAAAGCATTGAATGTTTTGTTAATGATGTCAAAGCAGTTTAAAATTTGTCAAATGTTCCTTTATACTTTGCTAGTGGATGGGATAAGAGCCAATGTAGGTTCATTTCTGAAATGTTTGCCTGTATTCAAAAAAACTTTTCCCCCACAACTTAGAATGCTAATACTTTTCAATCTGTGCTGTCAAACTTGATAAAAAAATTTACCATAGGATCTCGTACAAGTATAGTACAAGATCCTATGGTTGGATTTCTTAATTTTAATTTTCTTTCTTTCTTGAAAGATCTCAACAAAAATGAAAATTTCAATTGATTTTAGTCAAAAAATAGGCCTTGACTCTTTAGGAGTTTAGTAAAGGTCACATTTGGAAACCCTGTCTATTACTTTCTACATGCAGTAGTGCTTGTTTCTGGTGAAGCCATATCTTTTTTCAGACTACGCTTGTGTGGGTTTTGTAAGGTCTACGATCATGAAATAGATACCTATGGCAGAATTCTTTAGAAATTCATAAGTAATTCAAAAATGCTCCGAAAATATGAAACCACTTGGGTTAGATTCCACATCAAATTTTCTTCAAGTGAAAAATAAGGAAAAATATTTTCGTGCATCGAAGAACCATCGAAAAGGCCGACCAGTCCTTAAACACATGGTTTATGAGCAGACTACCTTAAACATTTGATTCTCCTGTAATCAATATAAATGGTTAGGTGGAGAAGATACTAGTAATATAATACATTAGAAGTACCATGGCACAGATAATATGATACTTAATAGTATGTTGTATTGGATACTTGTACAACAAATGAATATTTTATTACTTCAGTCTTTTGGATGATGAAAATTGTTGACATTCATTTTCAACTACCAAAGCTTGAAAAGTTAAATTTTATTAAATGTATGGCAGAGGTTTCCAAATTTAAAAAGATACTATGGTATGAATTTCTCTTTATTTTTCAAAATGACAATGTGTATCAGATTTTGAGAACTCATGGAAAATACGAAAGATATTGCAATTTTATGATGTGAATTTGAACAATTGAATTTTCCTGAGGTCTTTTCTCACTTTACTTTACAATGACATCACTTTCGTTGTTTTTAAATTTGATCATATTATCATATAATATTGTTGTTACCAATTTACATTTGGTTTCTATTGTTTGTATTGAGAAGCCTAGTTTGTTATTACCACAATTGTATGCATTGTTTTTTAGGATGCAATTTGTTACACCCTGATTTATTTGTGTTAATGTAACACCTCCTTGGTAGCCCCTAAATATTACTCATGGGCCTTTTATGAGCTTCTTGGAGTTTGTTCAAATCTAAACAAAAAGTCTAACTTTTGATAAACTTTACTAATGTTTTTAGAACTATAACCTTACAAATTAAAACTAGACATGTCATGGGTCACATAGGAAAGATAATACAACAATCGTACTTATGGACTAAAAGATTATAATGTTTGATCAAGAGGGTGTTAAAATTATGAAAGTAATTTGAAGTCTTTCAATCCTATTTTAAAATTCAAATCTAAAATATTGGTCATGAAAAAATAAATATGAGGTTAAAGACCATAACATGCATAATCATAATTGACTAACAACTTCTCAAAATCTACTCCTCAATTTTTTTAAATGAATTTTCAATGTGATCCCCCCCCCCCCGAGCTTTCAATACTAAAAAATTAAAATTTGCAATGGACACCCTAGTACAAAATCTTCAATAGAAAAATCATAACCAATTTTTTTCAAAACCCATAAATTATTACCTAAAATAGATTTTAAAGCATATTCAACTATAGAAGAATATACTAAAAAACAATACTTTCATAAGATTTTATTTTAACATTAAAGTTTAGGTGACAACAAAATATGGGACCTTGGGCATTTAGGGATTAGGAGCTTGGATCAAACCCTAAGCACCTCAAGGGACCAAAAGTGCCCTCACATAGTCTAGAAGTCTAGTTCAAAGTGTTGTAACTTTTTCATTTGATGTGCAAATTTAGGAACTAAAAATTTGGGAAATTTGACCTCTTTCTTATGTTTTTTGTGGTAAAACTTTGAGACCAATCCTACGTGTATTGGTTTTTTGAAAGCCATACAAAATTCACGGGCTCCACTTGAGTTCACCAAATTGCATTTTGATGGTTTCAACTTCAAGGGTTTGTATCTCCTTCATCCAATGTTTGTTTTCAATAAAATTATTGGGTTATATTTCCTATGAAGTCTAGTTACTATCAATGGTAGAATTTTCATGTCAATCCAAGTTGTTTTGAATGTTTGGGAGCAATTTGAACTTTGGTGGCTTCTTTCTTCTTCATACAATGCATCCCAAAGTAGCTAGCACCTCTGTGCCTACCCCCCTCCCCTCGTTGGAAACCCCCCCACCATCGATTGTTTAAAAAAAATATTAATCCCGCTTTCCTTGCCGTCAATCTTCAAAAATAATATGCCGTTGATTTCTTGAGCCACCCTGAGAGACGATTCGGGCTGCTTAGGTGCTTATGGTATTGACAGTATTAGGATTTCAGTTTTAGTTTCTTGGAGTTTTGCGAATTGGAATGATCATGGAGCTGAAAAAACTCAACGTACTCCAGATCTGCACTTGATGCTTAGCATCTTGATTTGATAAGTAGGGTTTTATCACCATTCTGAGTTTTGTAATTGCTTACAATGTTTTGTACAGGGTTATGATTCTGGGTTTTGAGGATTTTGAGTTTAATTGTCAAAATTTGTGGTTGAGGAGTCTATTGGATGGTTTATTGGAGATTTAGGGTTTAATTGTTAGTAGTTGTGATCTAGGAGGTGGTTGGATGGAAAATTGGAAATTTCCTTGTTTTTGTGGTACAAGCTATTGTTGGCTTGAGTAAACATCTTCAGTTAAACCAGAATAGCAGTGGAAATGTCTCATTGGTTTTATTGGAAACCCTAGCCAAAAAACTTCTATCAGTCACTGTAATTCAAAGATAGAGAATCAATATGGAAGACTTCGTGTACACTATTGTAAGGCTTCTTGGAAATGCATGTTTTTGAAATCCTTCCAAGTGAACATGGATAAATGCTATCACTGGTAGGATTTGAATCTAGAAATCTAAAAAAGTGCGAAGTGATCAGTTTGTTGGCTCTATGTGGGTTGTTTGTGTAATGACCGCACACTTGTGATTCCTTCAAAGATGAAGAGATTGAAGATGAGATTGTTCAAGAGATGTGGGTTTGAGGTTGTCACTTGTTTTCATTTAGTTTTTCTTTGCTTGTCTAGAGAGGTCCTTGTGTGTTTGCATTCTTAAAATTGCACCAAAACTTTGGAGAGGTTGCGCTGCTACCAAAGGTGTCTAACAACATCGTCCATGATCTTTGATACAATTTTAGGGTTCAGTATTTTATAGATTTTCTAAATACTTTCCAATGAGAATTTTGAAGCTCTTTTTATAGAAAGACTACATGTCTGTCTTTGAATTTTTTTTTAATGTATAAGTTCTACATTTAGTAGAAAAATGACACAGACACCCCTTTTTGAATTTGTGTAAAACTTGTGCAACCAATAGGGAAATGACCCGTACACCCCTTTTGAAAGTAATGTATGGTTTTCTCTTAAACTAGCACTTTGTCACAATGCACCCCAAAGTGGTAGTCATTGCCACAAAGCATACAATGATCATTTTTAGTAAATGTTTTTGGGAAAGTTGTGCATACTAGTCTAGTATGCGTGGTTAAAATTTCATATCAATTCAAGAAGTTGAGAATGAATGGTAAACAATTTAGTAGGAGGTTTAGCCATAGATGTGTATTTTGCAAAAAAGAAATTTGTTGTTTTTGACATTTCAAAGCCATTTTATAGACACAATAAGTCAATTGAATGATATTTTCCTTCACCAATGTGTTTGTATGTTGGTTTTAAAGCACTCTCTAGTTTCAAGTTTTTTTTCATTTGAATAGGTTTAGAAGTTGAATTTCACCTCCAAATGTATTGCTAGGAAAATTATAACATCCTTTTTCAATACTAAAACATTATATTCTTGCAATCTATGTGGCCAAATGACTCCAAATTTGATTCACATCATCTACAACACGTACACTATAAGATTTTATAGTTGAGATTTCTATACCTTAGTGACATTTAGACCTATAACAATTCAAAAGCAATGATGTCTTTAAATCCTGAAAGCCCATGGGCCTTCAGGAGTTAGGTAGGGTGCTCTAAAAGTAACCTGACTCTTAAAGCAACCTCTAACACAAAGGTAAATTTTTCTTTCTTCAATGTACCAATATTGTATAGTTCAGGAGGGGGAACCTTGCTTTAAAAGCTACCATTACACTTCAACTTCAAAAAAATTTAACTAATTTCACAAAGGTCCAAAAAATATGAAACGACTTGGATGAGATGCCAATTCCATTTTTCCTTCTTACAAAAAATGAACTCCCTGAAAATTGTTTCAAGGACTTTACCTCCCCCCCAAACTACAATCAACTATTTAAAGGTCGTTTTAAGAATATACTACCTTTTGGATGTCAATTGTGAGTGTAAAATCTCATAGTAAGGGAGTTGGAAATGTATTGACCCCTAAAGTCCCATTGTCCCCTTGGGGGACAAAATGGATTTTGGGCAAGCTCCCACATTCTCAATATTCATCTTGATTTTTTGAAACTTTTTGAGAAGACATAGAAAATTAGTAGGTTTCTAGGAATATAATTTTTATTTCATTTAGTGCTCGGGAGCAAAAGTTATGGCACTAAAGGTCCTTTTTTTCAGTGCAGTAGGTATAAATCCTCTCACACCCAAAAAAATTAATGAATATTTTTTTCTCATAGATTGTAATTTTATCTATATAGGAAGCTTTGAATCATTCCATTTGGATTTGTTACATGAAAGTTATGGACAATCTTATTTTTTGGGCAATTAGAGCATCTTCTTGAAAAAATAACTTATAGGATTCATTTTTGAATGCAATTTTCACAATTTCTCAAAAAAAATTGTTTACCATGGGGATTATAATGCTCCAATCCCATCTTAATGCAAATTTTTTCCATAGATGGTGGTCAAAGTCATCTGAAATTGCTTGCCAACACTCAAAAAAACCTTCTTTTCTCAACTTTGAATGCTAATATCATCCTATCCGTATAGTCAAAATTTCTGAAATTTGTACCACATGATCTGAGACCAGTGAAGTACAAGATCCTACACTTAGATTTCAAAAAATCATTTTTTTTTCTTAGGTGAACACATCAGAAGTTGCAATTTTGAGTCATTTTTGACAGAAAAGTGACATTGGGACTTTAGGGGTTAATAGGTGTAAGAAAGAGATCTAACTCACTATTTATGAATGTCAGGAAAACCACAAACACATGAAGTTAACCCCTAATGCAAGCAGGAGCCACAATGTGATCTACTATTTCTATATTCCTTCATCCCACTAAGGCCAAATACAAGAAAATCTTTCACAATTCTTCACTTACTCAAAAATGATGCAAATTTCATAACATGCTCTCCATAAGGCTCCAAGATAAATCAGCCCCATACCACATGCTATGCTACAATGAACGCCACTTGTATTTTTAGGTCCTCTTTGCACGGTCACCATATGAACAAGGGCAACCTCCTTTAGCGGTTAATAAGTTAAGTTACTTACTTGGTTCCTTCCCTCTCCCAATACTGTATGGACATTACAGTAGCTAATTTATTTATTTCACTAATGATTAGCCAGTGCCGTTGCCCAGTTGCAGGAAATAAAAAAGTTAACTTAAATAATGAAGCACATGGACTCTATCTCTGTCACTAGCCTTTGATTTTTTCCTCTCCATATGATATGGAGATTCCCACGGACTCTAAACTAGGGTAAGCTTAACTAGGCTAAGAATTCTCTTTCTAATTGGACAATTCTATTATTCTTCAAGTGAGTCAGGCACATGTGCCTTAGCATGGGTAGAAATGCCGTGGGTGATGATAATGATCAGGGCTTTTATTTTTTGGGGCTTTGGGGTGGTGCCAGATTGCACCACCCAAAAAAATTGGGGAAGAAAATCGCACAAAAGGTTGTGAAGTTTTTCCCCGGAAAATTTTGAATTAGAAAAAAAATCTTGGATGGAATCGCCAAATTGTAGATGAAAAGAGAATTATGGACATGTGATATGTGCTAATGTGATATTTTCTATCCGATATGTGGATGAATGCTGAAATTTGGAGCAATCATTGTAACACTTTGTATCACCACTTTAGCACTTCGTAAAAAATGAAAAAAAAGAGCCCTAATAATGATAATCAATCTTGATTTGTTTGTCTCCAAGCAATTGAAAAAGATAGACAAGCCCAACAAATAAGGTTCCATTGAATAGTGAAATTAGGTTGCCTTAACAATTAAGTTGCCTTACCTCATGAAGATTACTTTGTAAGTCATCCAACTTGAATAGTACTACACTAGTAGAAAATAGTGTTTCAATGAACAAAAAGTAGCTGATGTATTTCTGTGTTCTTTGCCAAAAAACAAAAAAATTGCGTTGATTGCAACATAGTTTTTAGAAATTTGCGTTTTATACTACGTAGTTTTTAAAAAATGTCAATTGTTTTTGGTTGTGTAGAACATTGTTTTCTACTAGTGCTACAAGGGGTTGGGCTTCCATGTGGAGTGGAGTCTAGGTCGGTGAAGCCCATCGACCAATGACAATGGTGGAATGGGGACTCAAAAAAAAATGGACTTCCATTCTATTGTTGATCAACGAGCATTACCAGACCCCGGACTCCACATAGAAGCCGACTCATAGTCAAGTAATCTTTTTTTTTTTTCTTTTGAAACAAATGTGTTTAGTAAATACATTGCAAGGGTTTTCCATCAAGAAGAGAGGTTGATTTCACACAAGGTAAAGAACTTATAGTTATCAGGTATGGAACCCGCAACCATGCCATTTGGTTTCAGTACCTCACTACTATCATCAGGTGGTTTAGGGTCATCTTTGACCTCTATCAAGTAACATTTGAGTAGTGACTCATCACCAAACAAATTTATACTTGAGTGGCTCTTCACTATTGGGAGGGGGCATTGAAACTTTAACTAAAAATAACATAGGCACCCTTACTTGCTAAACTTGTCACACTCAAATCTTCCATCTAACTTTGAAGGGCCCTCAATTTTCTTGTTCCTCACCCTTGCTCACCAAATATGACCTATGAATAGTCAATTGACCACTCATCAACTAGAATAAAGGATAAAACAACTAAACTTAGGATGAACAATGATCTCAAGGGCCATTCCTTAACATGTTGGGATTGTGTCTTAATAGAATATTGTGAAGGGCTTGTAGCACTTTTTATCCACATTTGAAGAGTGCTAGATCCCTAGCACACATGGGTGGCCATGCTCTAAGAAATTTCAAGAACAATAATGTGGGTACCCTTAGAACCACTACTTTTTGACCCTATGCCTAACTACTATTGTTAAATTGGCCAATTTTTTATATTTTCTTGTTGGCTAGTGAAAACTTAAGACGTTCAAGCACACAAAAGAATGTGGCATTTGAATACCATGAACAAAAGCTCTGAAGGGTTAAAAAAATTGTGTATTTGTTCTAGAATTGTTTTTTCCACATACATACATATTGATTTTGGAAAAGTATACAAAGTGACGATGGTGGTTTTAGGCAAGGTGGGTGTACCCAATTTAGATGAAGGTATTTTCATTCATGTTCATGTATACATTTTACAAGGGAATATTCACATCATTCATTATTGCACAAGTGTTAGTTTCAAAAATAACTTATCATGTAGTATATTTTGGGCTCTTTGGGTCATTTTGTTCTCAATACTTGATTTTAATTTCAATGCAATTAATCAAAATCAAGTACTTGAAGTTTTTCAATTCAGGTTCATGCTTTGTAAATTTCTTGAAAATTGAAAATTCATTGCAATTCAAAGGTATACCATAAGTGCATACTCTTATTTCTAAACACATGAAAATAGTAGTTTGTTGCACTATCTACAATGTCATGCACTATAGTAAACTTTCTTAGTGATTTCTTCAATTTTATGCTTATTTTGTATTGATATGAATTTCTTTCTATTTTACTTCAAAATTTGATAATAATTCAAAGTCTCTACAACCACTGCATTCATGAAATTTTCATGATTTATAAAAGATAAGTATTTGCATTTTGTGATTTTTCATTTATCATTTTCATATCAATAGTGTTAAAATGGAGCATTCAAATTGATGAAGTCAATTTCTCTCCATTTTCAGGCGTACTTGATTATTCAAATTGACTAGCTTGAGTCTATATAAATTGACTAATTGATGTTTAAAGACTAGATTGGAAGTTTGAAGAACTTGATTCACATCAAAAGTTCAATCTAATTTGAGCAAAGTAATTCACTAGAAGAAAACCGTGTGTTTTTTTATGCATTTTCATCACTCCTACCTATTTTTATGTCAACAATGACATAAAAGATAACAAAATGATGTTAATTGTAACACCCAATATAATGTAAAAACAAGTGGATGTCACAAAAAAGGTCTGAATAAAAAAAACAAGTTTCTTCTAGTGATTGCACCTAATTGAGGAAATTTCTTAAAATTGAACTCTACATGTTCTCAACTAGAATGTTCAACCTCTATTCATAACAAATACAAGTCAATTTTGGAGACACTCATTTCACTTATTTGATTCTTTTCTACTCACAATTGAACGGATTTTTTCGGGTTTTTTTTCATCTAAGTTTTTTCAAGAATAATTTTTGAATATTCAGAATTTTTCAACAATGAACTTTTCTCAGATTTTCAGAAATACTACAGTTGTACAATTTTTTTTCATATTTTAGACATGCTCCAATTTTCCCCCTTCAATTATTTACAAAATTGACCTATACATAGCGTACTTACTAAGTTCCACCATGTTTTTTTCTTTTGTCTAAATCGTTGAATAAGTTTATTGACGAGTGCATGGGCCATTCCTTTTGATGATGTGCCCGTGTAAGTTAAGGGTGGGCTTCCATGTGGAGTCGGGGTGGGTGAAGTTCACCGATCAGCGGTGGAGAGGGAATTCCAAAAAAAATGGACTTCCATCCCTTCCTCCCAGGAGTCCCGGTCCCTCATAGTAAATAAAGGCAGACTCTGTCTGTTGCAAAAAGCTGAATCAAAAGTTGGAATCAAATCGCTAAACGATTTGGCCAGGTCAGTTTGACATGTCCTGCTTTGGCCAAATTCAGTAATAGTAAGCTTAACTTCCATGCTTCCGGGAAATACCCGCCCCACCCCTCCGGGAGGAGAGGGGTCACCCGCAACACAGGCTTCACATGAGTGCTTGACTGACTACAGGCATAATTTAAGTTAAAATATCATGATAACAAATCTTTTGGCGGACAAGTTAGGAAAGACTTTTTTTTTAACTTAGACTTTTATTAGCATTCTGTCAGTTTTTCAGTTAGATTTTTAGTGTTTTTTTTAAACCCATGGACAATTTCACATTCAGTCAGTCAATCGTGATGGCGGGGTGGTCTTGTTATAATGTGAGTTATTACATTATGACCATCAACTTGCATACTATAGTTGAGCAAATGGAGGTGACGTGACGTAACTTTAAGTTAAATTCTTAAAGGACGTGGCCCCCATGCCATTGTAGTCATCAAAACTTCTCCAATTTTATCTCAGGGCTTGCCCTCAGCCAGCTCTGTGTTCTGCCCGTTTGTTGTTCTGGTAATATGGTTAACATTCTGGAATAAATTCCGGTTTCAAAAAAACCTGAAAAAAGACTGCTCCAATTATTGGACCAATAGGTGCATTTTTTTGTTTCTACAGTGAACAATGATGTCATCTATCCATTACTTTTTGGCCTCAGTGTCATGGAGGGGTTCAAGGTAGATATCTTAAAAGACTAAATCACCACATTTTGCTACTAAGGTTAATTACACCTAAAATTGCACAAATGAAGCTCTATGGCACAACCAATATGCTCTAGAAAATGAACAACAATTTTTGCACATTGGTGGATGATTGTGAATCAAATGCAAGTGGTTCCATAATTTGTGGATGCGTTGTAAATTAGTTACAAATTTTCAAAGAATGATGCAAGGTGTATGGTGCTATAAGTGTCGTGTAGGTGATGCCAAAATGCATTTACAACACATGAAGAAACAATACTCATAGTATCAAAACATAGTGTCAAAGAGAAGAAGTTAAAACAATAGAAAGTGTACCCAAAATTGACCACTTGTAAGGGGTGCCACCTCTATAGTACTACAAATAGAGTTGCACACTACTCAAAATGACCCCCAATTGCACCTTACACTTGTCCTTGTAATGCACACCATTTTGGGTATCCTTCTTCTTCAATTTCCCTTAAAAAATAGGGATCAATTTTAAAGAGTGGTCCATTTTAGGTGTAGTTATTGTATCCCTAGTTACTATCATTAGACTAGTCAAATTTTCATTAATTTTCTTGTTGGCAAGTGAAAAGAAGTTCCAACACACCAAAGAATGCTGCATTTGGATAATGTTTGCAAAAGTTAAAAAGGGTCAAAGTTTTCGTTTGGTAAAGTAGGAAGTTTGAAATCTGCTGAAGCTCTAAAACCTCCCACCTCCTCAAATGTACACAATTTGTATATGGTGTTTTTTCATCTTTATAGGAATTGGGTAGTTCCAACAATTACCAACAATTTACATTTGAGGAAGTGGGCGGTTTTAGAGCCCTATGCCATTTTGACTTCAAAAATTCATAACTAATTCCACAAAGCTCAAAAAAAATATGAAACAACTTGAATCAGAATGCCAATCCCTCTTTTCTTTCAAGGAAATTTTACTGAAAAATATTTAAAGAAGTTTAACCTTCCCAAAATTCACTTTCAGCTCTTAGATGGGCGCTATTTGAACCTCCTACTTTAGAAGGTTTCTAAAATCGTTTCTTCAACATGCGTACATACTGATTCTGGAAATGTACACATGGTGATGATGTCCATTTAAGGCAGGGTGTGATTTTGGGTGTACCCACCTCACTTGAAAACTGTCCAAAGATCAGGGTTTTAGGTTAAAGTTTATTAGGGTTGTAGAAGTTTATTCAGATCGACTATGTCGAAGACTTTTTTTAAAGTTTTAAAATATGTAACAGAGAAAAATAAATGAAATTGGTCTGCAAATCAGCCCCAACATTGTACCTTCAAGACATAGCTAGTCGTCTGGCTCTAATTAACTCTCATCTTGGCAAGCATGCCGCTGGAGACACACTCAACCTGTTGCTAAATGCATTTTCCTGCACAGCCAAACGATATAATCTATACACCGATCAATGATGGAATGGAGACTCCAAACCCTAATAAAATCGTAAAAGCCAAGGTGATGCTCACTGATCAACAGTGGAATGGGAGTCTAGATTTGAGTCTCCATTCCATCATTGATTAGTGGGCTTCACTAGCCCCAACTCTACATGGAAGCTCGCCCTAAGTCTCTTGTGTGAAAAAATGGGATATACTCACAAATTGTCAAGAAAAAATTATTAAAGGAATTGTGAATAAAGATATTCAGTATATATTTTGCCACTTGTAAAGTTATCTAATATGTGATAATGCATACCACATTACATTGAATACAATTTTGAAGTGCACACTAAATAGTAAAATTGAATTGCTTGAATAATTAGGTTGCCTTATTCCAAGAAAGTAACTTCACAAACCATCAAAGTCAACAAACATTTCTACGCTTATCTCCATTTGAACACATAGAGGTTCACAAGTCCCAATTAACAACAAATGAATACCTAATTTAAAAATTCTTGCATAGTAATGGTATATATATATAATCAAATGTGGATAAATTAGTGAGGGACAACCTACGTTCACTTTTTCAACAAAGGAATATGTTATTAGAAAGTGAGTACTTAGGGAGGGTTGAATGTAGCAATAAAGGAGGACATACTTGTTGTTGTTGGATATAATCAAAACCACTAAAAGAATTCCGGAGCAATGCATCACGGCAAGGTTGTTGGGTCCGTGGAGTCCTTGGAGTCCTTGGAGTTGTTGGCGTCTATTCATGAAAAAATAAGCAAAATTTCATCCCCCTATGAGATGGCCTTAATTATGTACAATGTGATTAAGTTTTGTATTATACTAAGATACAAACTCAACACTAATTATTGACACACACACAAGTTTATATAATCTTGATTGGTATACATCATACTTCAAATTATAGTCCAAGATGTGCTTTGGTACTAGATTTTAGTAAACTTATCAAACCTAATCCTAATTTAGGTACAAGCAATCAAAAGTGCCATTTTTATTGCCTCTACTAGGTGGGTGGTCTAAATGATGATTTGCTTGGTGACAATGCTTGCTTCTTTGAGAGAAATCCAAACTCAGTTGTTTTATAAATTTTTTGACAATATAATAATATTTTATGAATTCTTTGAAGAAGCATAGGGGACCTACTCATGCCACTAGACTACCCTCACTTGTAGAACTAGTGGGACAAGGATTGCATAGACTAAATTTATTATGCATGCCATGATTGTGAAGCTAGAATATAATATATTGTTTGGAGAGAATATATGACACTTTATTATCTTTTCAATGTACCAATTTATACACAATTTGACCAAGTGGACATGGAATTAGGAGGTGAAACATGTTTTATTTCTCAACAAAGGTAGGTTGGACAACTAGGAAATCTATTTATTTTAAAGTTATTTTTTTAATCCAATTGTAAGATCATTTAGCTAATCCTTTAAAAAAAATTCAATTCAATTTCAAAATGTTAAAACCATGTTGATTGTTAGATATTTATGCATGAATTTTGAAAGAAGTTTTTTCACATGCATTTTGTAAATGCGTAGTTCATCTTTGAAAATTTGTTGATTAATATGTGTGTGTCTCACAACTATTGCAAGTTGATGCTATGTTTTAAAATTCAGTTGAAAATTCATGGATTTCCCCAAAAAAATTTTAAAAAATTTCTTGACATGTCCCAATTGAGAAAGAAATGACTAAACATGACATAAATTTGTAGCCATTGCTCCAAGTTGTATAAAATTTGGCTTATATTCAAGATAGTTTTTGTGTACATGGATAAGAAAAATTTCAACCCTTGGATTCAAAAAGGAGCATTGCAATTGCATGCCCAAAATTATTAAAATAGATTCTTTTGTACTTTAGGAATTAAACATCTTCCCTTGAAGCACAAAATACTTCAATTCTCATTAGTTGCCTCCAAAAAATTCTTCAAATTTCATTGGTGTCTTTTAGAGCCTATGGTATTTTTGAAGTCAATCTGGATATTCTATACATAAGAAAAATGCAAGGATTGAATTTGGATGAAGAGCCAACAATAAGACAATTTTGTTCATTGTAGGGGGGCCCCAATTCAAAGACGCTAAAGAGACCCCTTGCCTCATTGGTAAACAATGTTATGTATTCAGTGAAAAATAAATAAATAATATATGTATGTATATGGAGGGTGTTTAATGAAAAAGTTTTATAATTCACTCACTTATTATTGAGTGAGTAGCTATCAATAAAAACAATTTTGTTCACTATAGAGGTTCCCTTTCCAAGGACACAAAAAGGACCCCTACTTCATTACTAAGTCATGTGTTTATTAAAAGAAAATACATATGAGGGTGTAATACAAAGTCTTACAATTCATTCTCTTATTACATGAGTGAGGAGCCATCAACAAGACAATTTTGTTTCAACACAAGTGTTCCCTTTTCAAAGATGCGAAAGGGCCCCTTGCCTCATTGGTAAACAATGTTATATGTTATGTAAAAACATACATTGGGGGTACTCATAAAAAAAGTATTATATTCCACTCACTTATTTCCGAGTGAGTGAGTGAAAGTGAAATTTCTCACCATCCCCTCAAAAAAAGGTCAAAGTGTATTGGCCCCTCTAAGCCATTCCACAGGTGCAAGTAAGAAAAAAGCCCCCCATTTTGTGCTTGATTAATTTACCTTGTACAGCTCTCATAGCTAATTTGGGGTCTCTGATTGCAAATATGAATTCAGAATTTATAAATCTTCTTGTGTGTGAATTTTTTTTTAAATGCAGCATTTTCCCAAGGGGCTGGGCAAGGGGGTCAATTCACCCTGCCCTCAGAAAGCTTCAATTTTGGTCAGAGATGACCCTAAGCTACCAGATGATGGTGGAAAGGTACCCAAACCAAATGGTGTGGTTGTGGGTTTGACACGTAGCTATGACAGGTTAGTTTATTTAGTGTGAAATCAGCCTTTTTCCCTGACGGAAACCCTCGCAGTGTGTTCTTCAACACACTTGTGTCAAAAAAAAAATTCTATTTTACTTAACTTACTTGGCTTAAGCTAGCGGATAGGCAACTTGACAGCCGCAGGTTCATGACCTCCAGATGATGATTCTTTGCCTTGAGCCGGCACACCATGTGACTCTCATGTCCACTAATTCTGCCATTTGCCACCTTGAGTTTTTTAACCACTTCTTGCAGCCGCCGCACTTCCGCTGCATACACATTCCTTTCCACCTCGAGTTCCTGCAACATTGTCAGTCCGTTCCACATCCCATCATTCCGTCCATCCATCACCCGTGTACCACAAGTGTGAATTGAAAGAGCCAACGCTATCATATTGCCATACCTTTAACTTACCGCTTAACCCTTCAGTTAAAGTTTTAAGTTAAGTGAATTTTTTACGAATTTTTTACACACCCAAAGTACAAGAAACTGAAAACAGTACCAAATAGTGGTTGGCTTTTTTGACTTTTTTCCCAATTGGGAGGAAGCGTGCTCAGACACAATCCAAGACGGAACATGCAATCAATATCCTTCTTACCGTAGATCGTGGGTACACACATTGGCGGGGGATTGATCAAGTGAGAGATTAATTTTTAATTTTTTTAATTTGAAAAAGGAGGAGGTTAGGCTTAAGTTAAGTTAAGTAATAACTTACACGAGCGTGCGTGAGGCCGACATCTCGCCGCAGATTGTACAGTTCAATGGATTGCAACTCACAGGTGTTGTAAGCTTCCTCCAACATCAACTTCATACCTGCAGAAATGGAAAAAAAAAAAAAGCATGAGCTAACTGACATTGGAGCTAACTTTACTTAACTTAACCAATCAAAAATGTGTGATGGATGATGACTTGTTGGTTCCCTATAGAAGTAAAGAATGTGCCTATTGGTCTAATAATTGAGGCATTTTAGTGACTACCTTGGTCATGGCAGGTTGCGTTCTTCTGTGGTTAATAGGGCTTTTGTCCACTCCAAAAAGGAAAGAATTGAGATCTAGGATTTTATTTGCTTGGGACCAAAGGAGAGGAGTTTTTGCATAGCTAAAAAACTAGGTAGAAGCACACAAAATTTTTTATTTTTCTTCGTACACTAGGTTAAGGGTGGGGGTGGGGGGCGGGTGTTGTTCAAATAGTCATTGTTTTTTACTATAAGAATGTTAGCCTCCTCGAGAAAAAAAAAACCTTATTTGTTTCATAATTTTCTTGAAACTTACATCGTGAATTTTCAAAGTTAAAAGCATAGGGTACCTATTCATATCACTTGAGCAAAACATGTTTCAACTCTTGATGGTTGCTCTTGAGAGTTCTCAGTGAATTTGGATGAATGAAGTGACCATTCATGGTCCCACTATAGGTGATACAAAATGGATGGTGGTAATTTTGGATGAGAATATTTTATTATGAAGATGCTTGTGTACTAGGGCCTTACTTGAAAATTGAATCAATGCTATTAGGGATAGAGCCTCTTATAGTGTTACTACGTTTTTAGGTGATATAGCTCACATGAGGGCCATTGTGCAATAATTCCTCCTATATATACGAATATGAGTATTATTCATACCACTAAATGATTAAACCAACTTTCATTTGCATATTCATCTACATCCAAAATGGATACAAACACCTTCATCACTCTAGAGAATGTCACTTTTTGCATGAATTAAAAAATAATCGAATCATAAAAATTGAAGTTAGGCCCTACTTAGCCTCGGATAGATGTTTTTATAATAGAACTATTCTTGCCCTCCACCATGAATGTGGAGGGGTCCAATCTACAAGAAAGTGGGACAATAATAAACTCCACTTCAACAAAGATTATGAATAGAGAGCAAGTGTACATATCTCAAATGAACCACTATTTATAAGACTAATATGGAAATAATATATATGAGACTGCAAATCCCACTTCTTTTTCCATCAGGACTCACTATCAATTATCAATTCCTTTGTCCCAATCCCCCAACAAGATTGTATGTACCTACTAGTTTGGCGCGAAGTTTGCGAGGGCTCTCCAAGTGAGACCCTTGCTGATTTGAATTGGGATCCCCTGTTGTTCCTACAACATGTTCAATGTCTTTTACCAATTTCCTAACAAAATTTCCACCACACATGATCCACATTAATTTCAATTCAATTCTCAAATATAGTACAATAAGTGAAAATAGTGAGGGTGATTTAGAGTCATAACCTCATTCTCTTCACATTCTTTTGAGGAAATTGTAGATTTTCAAGATTGACAATATTAATCAAGTTTAGAAGATACTAAGATTATCCAATAAATAGCCCTTTTATTTAATACAATCCCTTTGATCAACCAAATGTTCAAATATAATCACTTAAGATTCAAAGACATGATTTGACATTATGTCCGTTGACCTTCTTGGACCTTCTTACTTTCAAAGATTCTATGGTTCAATTTGTTATATTCAATCAACACTATTTCAAAAAAGTACTAACAACTACAACCAATTACATAATGATTGCCACCACCAACAATAGCATTAGGACAATCACAATAGTATAATGAAAAAGAATAAGTTTTAGCACACTCAAAGCTATACTAAAGTAAAAATTATGCATAATCAATTTACACTCTTAGCAACTCTACCAAATTTGGGTCATTCCCCCCCAAATGTGTGCAAAAATCACAATATTTGAACATTTTAACTTGTACATATTACACAGTCATCAAGATTGGCAAAAAGTATTTCAAAAAATAAATAACAATTTCTTTGGAAAAACACAAATCTCTCTATTTTTAAACAATTTTCCATATCACATTTTCCAATTTTGATTAATTATTTTGTAGGGAGCATCCATTGTAACCACTACATAGGATAGATTATAAGTAGTGCAATTAGGATAAATTAGTTTTAATCCAAAGTTTTCTTTTAGCAAATGAATGGTTCCTTTGTAAAACTCAAGTGCAAAGGCAAACCTAAGGTATGTCCATCCATAATAACATTGCCTATAATGTGACACCTACATTTGGACTAAAATACATCATTCTACTTACAAAACCCTAGATATTGATTACACAAGATGTACACAATCAAACAACAATACTAACATGTGAGTGTAGAGACATGAGCCTACGAGCTTTGAACCTAACTGTAGATATGTACCTACAATCATTTGAACGTATTTATAACATATGTACTTGTAGCATAGGTATGCACATGAAAATAGCCTATACCATAGGTACCTATAATATACGTAAACATCTATAACCATAGAATGTATCTATAATATAGACTCTAAGACTCATAGGCTCATAGATTCTATGCTCATATGCTAGTACTCGCCTACATTCAAAACATAGAAGTCCATGAGAATCTAGTGTCAATTTTTGATATATTTAGGGATAGTACACTAAAAATTCATAATTTGTTCATACAATGTCTAAATAATGCATGCTAAACTCCACTTGAATTCTCTTCCAATCGTCAATATGTTCGAACCAATAAAAACACTTCATATTTTATAATAGTAAGTATGCTTGGTTGTAATCAATGACGATTATAAGTGCCTATACTTTAGAAAATATTGACAAGGAAATGTATAATATAACTACACCTACTTGCGAGACCTTTTTTAAAGTCAACCCCTACATACTCTTAGCTCAAATCTAAAATGTACTCCCTCTATTTCTGAAGAATTTAGGGTTGATTTTAGAAACACCTATTTTGAGCACTTTGAAAATTCAGGTGGAGTTTAACCTTACCTATTCTCGGCCTCCACATTTGCAGCATGTACTTTGCGTCTCCGAAGCTCCATGTCCTTTTCCAGAAGCGCTCGCTTCAGCTGCCAAACCTCTTCGTCCGCAGCCACTTGGTCGCGGCCACCACCCGAGAGATGGCGTGTTTTCAATGTGATAATCGGCACGGCTTTTGAATTAGGGTTCAGAAGATTTGCGCTGTGACTATCAGTACTCCGCGGAGAATTTTGGGAGCTCCAGGGATTCGAGTAGAACATGGCCGAAGACGACGACGGCGGCTCGGCTGCTGGAGCTGATGAGGAGGATGAGCGCGGGGTGCAGGAACAGGAAGTGTTGGGTGTTATCCTCGCTCGCTCTTCGTCGCTCTCTGCAGCTTCGGTTGATGTACAAATGGTATTAAGCTCGGTTGCCATGGCGAGTCAGAGAGTAAAACGATTCAATCTCTAATCATCAGCGGCGATTGAATTGAAGAAAATCGTAAGGAAGTGATGACGCGCGGAGTCCTACATCGATCTTCCATCTTTGTGAATGCTCGAAAGCTCCCCTGCCCTGCCTGCCTTGGAATTAGATTTTAAGAATCTTGCGGAAGGAGATTCGACTGCCGTTTCCGTTGAGCAAGGGGATTAATTTACTCGTACAGTCAGCGGTTGTCGGAACCCTTTAGAATCTTCATGGATAGTGTACGTCTTGCTTCGCGCGTCTTTCTGAATCCATCAATAAAATTTTCTGCCACTGTTCGAAACGGAGTTTGGCCACATCTTGGCGAGTCAATCCAATCCCTCTGGCAAATGCTCCCTAAAGCTCCTTCCCATGGAATTTCTTTTCATTACAATAACCTTATAGCAGCAGACTCGACCGCCGCTTCGACCGATGTACAGACAGTGAGCTCACTCAGGTGTCATAGCTCGATCAGCAATAGCGTTACGTTTCGTCGAAAATCTTAAGAAAATATTGGGTACGTTTTCTTGGATACATACTTTTATTTATTGTTTCCCCCATCATTTCTGTCGAAGAATTCCTGTTCCAAACCTCCCTCCCTGCCTGCCATGGAGTTTGTTATTTTAAACCATCTTAGGTATTCCAGCAGGAGAAGATTCGACTGACTGGCCTGCAATGCGGAACCCTAAGTTTCGTGACCGCTCCAGACGACGTCACACCATCTAGGGTTTCACGTGACCGTGCACGTGACCTGCTGCATGCTGCTGCTCCTGCTCCTGGTGCTGGTGCTGCAAGGGGGGAAGCGTTAGTGATGGCGCCGTCTGCTCACGCGTCCCGAGACGACGGGATTGGAGGGGATCGGTAGAGGAGCTCTTGGAAGAACCCACCACCACCACCACCACTCCAGCAGCAACGAGAAGACGGAGGGGTAGGGTGGGGGGCCACTGACACAGCAATCATCTGCAGGTGGGAAGGAAAGTTTCACGTAAGGTACTCTGCTTGAAAATCTAACGCTGCACAATGAGAGGCAATTTGGATTGATTGCAAGTGGAGGAGAAAACAAAAGGAAAAAGGAAAGCAGGGGCTGGTTGACTGCCTGGGGAGGAGCCGCTCGAGGAGGAGGAGGAGGGAATAGTACCGTGGAAGGGGGTGGGGTTCACATGAAATGGTTGAAGCAGGAGCATCTAGGATAACTGCCAACTGACAATGGCGGTTGGGTACTTCACTTTCATCTGAACGTAAATTGCACTTGAAATGATCTCTCCCCCATTCATGGAAAAGGTAATAACTTAAGTTATGCCCCTATGTTACTATGAGCTTCAGCACTTTTTTTATTTACTTTAGGGCTGCTTCTGTGCTTTGTTTAAGAAGTTTGAGCCAATGACAACATGACATGTGGCAACATTCTAAAAAAATGATAATTTTTTTCTTATTGAAGTTGTTGGTAAAGTGTAGAGGCTCCATCCAATCACAACATGACATGTGGCAACATTCTCCAAAACAAATCATATTTTTTTGTTGAAGTTGTTGGTAAAGTGTAGTGTATACCATATAGAGTGCAATGAAATTGCTAATCCTTGTTGTATGTACTAAAATTATATGCTTTTATATTTGCACTTACTATACACTAGTACACCTTGTTGCAAAATTTGCAACATCAAACCTTGTAGCAATAGGGCTCCTTTTTTAGACTCCAAAAATGTGGATGAAAAGATGAACATCCACATGATGGATGAAATTTTGACTTATTTTCATGACACTATAATAAATTATGGTAGATTATGGTATGAACTAAAGTTATATTTAATTTGATAATACAATTAAATATGATACTACCAAAATATGAAACTTGTCTACATAAAAGCAAAAACATTTAGTCGAAAAGGGTGTTTTGGAGAACTTTTAGGGTCAAGGCTAAAATACTCATTGTTGTCATTTTGATCATTGCATATAGTAAGTTTTTTATTGGTTTTTATGGCGGTGGTGTCAAGTTAGATTGGATTTGGTTTAGAGGTGAGAGAGTGGACATATTTGCCTTCTTCAATCTTCTTTTAGCATAGTTGAGTTATTTTATCACTATATTGATTATCCAAAAGCATCATTCTAAACCGTAAAATATTACTTGAAGCATAAACAAATTAGAATGTTTATTTCAAAACCACCACTTTCTACCCCAATATGGATATTTTTACTCCCAATATGCTAGAGTCTTGTATACAATTGTACCACACTCAACTTTAAACTACATTAAGATGCAAATAAGTGGTATTGGAATATCTAACATGTGAGACAATTATGATACTGGATACATTTATCTTATGACTTTCAACGAAACAAATGGTTGAAACCAATTCATCAAGTACTAAAAAGAAAGAAATGAGATATGAAGAAATTTACATTTGAACTTATCTTTTGCTCATGAATAGGGATGAAGGTTAGAAATCTTTGAGTTCATGCAATCTAGTGTAACCTCATAGATGTCACAAGAGGTGGTCTTAGAAATTGAGATTTGAAACATAGGATGCCCTTGATGTTGGGCAATTAAAAAAGTTAATAACTTATAAGTCAAACTAGGGCTTCAAAATTAAAACTAAAGAATATTCTTTAAATATTCAGAGTGTGTTCTAAAATATATCTATTTCAAGTATGCTACTTATATCCCCTTCAAAAATACCCTTTGGATACTCTTGGTGATCAAAGTATGCAAAGAGTGACACCCCCAAGAATGTGGCTTTTTCATATTATATTATAACCAAGGATAATTTCAGTTAAGTTGATTGTAACACCTTGCTAGAAGATGAATCATTTCCTTTGTTATACTCTTACAAAGGGATTTAATTAATTAAAAGTGGCCATGGACATCTCACAAGTCATATGTAGGATCCCTATTATTGTGGGAGGCAAAGCAAAATCTTGCTCAGAAAACAAATCGATTTTCATATGGTGTTGTAATTTATTTTTGTATAACATTCACTATAAGAAACCTACGTTTTTTATGTTTACAAAAAACATATCTTGTTTTTTGAGACGTCACTGCATTAGACGGTCAACGGGCATGGGAGTGTGAATTTGATGTGATGTTGCAGAAAACTTGTGCGGCCAAGTTGGAAAACGAGCAGATGTTATTGTAGATAGATATATTCTTAATGATGTTCGAAAAAACATGTTGATGGTTTTTTGTGACATCCAAAAAACATAGACTGCCATGTCAATAAGTAGATCCATTTTGATTATGGGTAAGTTAGTAAAAACTACTATGGTCTATGGTAAAAAATTGACCCTTTGTGAAAAATTTGGGGAAGGGCAACCACATGGCATGCCTTGCCAAAAAAAGGAAATGGATGGATGTGCACCATGGATGAAAAAGAGATGGTCTTCATACAAGTGGGTAGGTGGAAGTGAAACAAACAATATGGGATATGTAAAACAAGAATTGTGTTCAATGTAAAATGTCTAAAATGACATCCAGGTGTCTAAAACAATGTTTAGATGTCTAAAATAGTGTCGAGATGTACAATGGTCAAATTCCCATATTCTAGTAATTCCATATCTTTTGTCTCACCATGGACGGACAATGAATATAAATATGACCTCTGTTATCTTCATTTTTACTAACTTTTAATGAAGGAATTCCTTCATTTTGCCATAAAAAATTCTCTTGATGGTAGATGGTAAGTTTTCTTCAATTCTTGTTGAAATCAACAATTTTATAAAAAAAATATATATTTAATTTCTTTTAAATAATTAATTTTGTTGATCTTGCCTTACGGATATGGTATGCACCAATTGATGTCTCAAAGAACACCTAGATATCTAATTTGATGTCTCAAAAAGCAACATTAAAATTTTCAAATGACATAAAAGTGTACTGACAAGGCATGCCACGTCATCATAATTGGTTCCATGTCACTTTTCCCACCACTATATCAAATTACCACATCAAGAGCCATGTCATCAATGGTTTGGATGAAAAAAAACCCACATGGATCTTTTTGCTTGTGTGGTGCTTACATGGCATCCACGTGCTACACTATGGAGACCTTCAAGACCCTGTTGTCTATGACATTAGAAAAAAACAAGCTAAAATTGGAAGCATTTTCCTTGATTTTTGGACATTTTTTGCCCGTCCATTACAACAAATTTTAGGTGACATCTATCCGGATTATTTTCATGTCAAATTGAACGCCAAGAGATGTTTTTTGTGATGTTAAAAAAAACATTGTTTTCTTATAGTGATTTGTAACAATAAAATTGATAAATGCTTTGGGGACGACATCCTTCTCTTCTCTTTGCAAACACTACTTCTAATAAGATATGGATTTTATTGATGTGGTATTGTTATGTCATTGCTTGTCAACAAGGCATGTAAAAAAACAATTTTTCTTTGAGAATTGGCATAATGGATTCTCACAAAGGGGGCATGATGAAAAGGTAATATTTATGTATACAAGGAAAAATTGTCATAGTAGATATGATATTATATATTGTAAGTAAAAGAATACATTGTAGATAACTTCATAATTTATATGTATAAAAGTTTCTTGATGTGAAAACCTTATGTTTATCTTCAAAAGAAGTGTCATATATTGGCTTGGTGATATTGCATGATCATATTTGCAATACTAAAATGCATGCATTTAATGAAAATATTGGATGGCAATGAGAATTCTTGTTCAAGTGCAAGGGACTATAGCAATTTTCTTCTTTTGTAATTTTTTAATATTAATATTGTTATATGAAAATTCAAATGTAGCACCATTAAGCAAAATTGACAAAAAAAGAAGAAGCATACATGACCCATGTTTTAGGCTCCCTACTCTAGTTGTTGCAATCAATGGAAATCGTTTTCCATGATGTAGATGTGAGCTTCTACTATAATATAAAATGTCCTCATGTATACAAATTGCACACAATAATCTATGGAAATTATTTTTTTTGTAAAAATTCTTATTTCTCCATAAATTTATCTTTTGAGAAAATGTATTGCAAGGGGAATAGGATTATATTTTAGTACATCCTATAGCTAGAAGCATGCTAGAAGTAGGTACAATAGTTACATTTCAAAGATGAAAATTGTTTGATTGTAAATCATGTATGTATGTCCCATATCTATTCCCAAAGTACGGGGTGACTATGACCTTGGTCAGTGTCTCATTGGTTGGTTCACTTTCTATTGGCTAGTTAAGTCATGACAATTGTTGTACTATACAAGTTACACCAAGTACCTTGAAAAGTGAATAAGGATCACCCATTTCTTATTATTACCATATCTAGTTGTCAATTCAACTTTACAAATCACACAAGCACCATGAAGTGAAGTAGGTTCACCCCTTTTTTCTAACTAGGGTATTTAGTTGTCAATTCATCTAGTGCTTTGGAAGGGTTTTATATAGGCAAATTCAATATATTCTTTATGTTTAAGCAACAATATGAGGTTATTGTCCTTCAAGATGCCATGTTGTTTACACCCTAATCTATATAATTATTTAGTCTATTGCTAAATTAAACAATAACGATTATAGTTGCAAGCAAATATCAATACGAGGCATTAAAACAACAATTTGTCATTGTACTATTTTGCATAGATATATTCAAACTTAGAAACCATGTAGGATTAAATTGTCAACTAGGTGGAGATGATAACCACTAGTCACCATAGCTTAAGCTTTGTCATACAACAATAAATTTATCAATTTTCTAATGTCAAGGTGGGTCAAATGCCTCCTTAAAAATCAGATTTATTTCTATCCTAAAGTAGATATTTAATTTGTTGATAGCCACTATTGCTATTAGTTTTAGAAACAAGGATTCAATTATTGTGTCTTGTTGTCCCAAATGACCTTGAATTTGAAAAAAATAGTACAAAAAAAATAGATATTTATTGGATGTAATAGATGATTCTTTGATAAATGAAGCTTTTATGTAATAAATTGGAGAGAGGAATTAGGATGCCTCTTTTCTTTATGCTACTAATAATAACCCATTGAAGATTTGGAATTTTAAAATCTTAAATTCTTGAAAGCTATCAACATTAAAGCTATAATATTTGAGACTTATAATTTTAAATTTTAGCCTATATATTTAAATTTTAAAAACATTTATTTAATGAATTTATGACTTTAAGAATGTTTATTTTGGGGTTTTATTTATTTTTTATTTTTTATTTGTATTGTTTAAATTTATCAATTTATAAGCGCTAGAAGAAAAATATATCCTAAATGACTATTAATTTTGTCCATAATGACTACAAATTTTCTAAATTAACTCATTTATATTCCTTATGGACAAATTTTAACATTTGATTAGAACATATTTTTATTGTACTGAAAAAATAAATTTGTAAACTCTTAGGATTTAGAAAAAATTGAATTGAAGATAATAGAAAGGCTTTAAATAATACTAACCTATTGCATATTAAATGAGGTGGTGGCAAATGTTATAATGAGATCCTATATTGAAGCAATGAAGTTCAAATGTAGTAGGGATGCAAAGGCAAATGAAATGGTGACAAAAACAATCCTAGCAATGGAGTCCCAAAGCATGATGGATAATAAAAGATGCCAAATCTGTTGTGTGTTCAATTACTAGAACTCTAATTAAGCGGTTTCAAAATTCCATGGCTTTACTTATGTAGCTAGAACTGACCCTTACAGTTTGTTGAAAATTGGCAAATAGTTTCAATATAAGTCTATGCATAACGTAGTATTGAATGAATTCATTACTAGAAGTTGAATGGAGTTTTGAGCTTAAATTATATCCGTTAAAGTTGTTTTGAAGAGACTGTAGTAAAGTATTGATGGTTGTCATGAATTTGTAAGAAATATACAATCATTCAAGTGGTATATAAATTTATCATGATATGTTTAAGTTAATTGTCATGATGCAATGGCTTGGGTTCTAAATAACCAATTCTTTCTTTTTCTATCATTCTCAAGGCTATAGTAATGGATTACACTTGCTCAAGATATTTTAATCATTTTTGTAGAAAATGAAAATCATCGTAGTTTGATTTTCTATACTCCTTTAATTTGGATATGTTTGTGTTTGAAAGAAGGATACAATGAACTTGAAAAGAACTATGATGGGAGGTCGAAATTAACTAATTGTTAGTTCTTCATTGTAATGGAATCATTTTATTCCTTTCTAGTCTAAAATGTTCCTCTAGTACAAATCTTTGTTTAGGGCCTTTTTTGTTGCCTTCATGTTTGAATTCATTATAATTTGTTGTATTATTTGTGATGCATTGGTGCCTAATCATATGCTCATCATATTTCAATGACTATTTTTTAAATAGTCAAAGTTATCAATTTTTATTGATCATGATTCTTCATCACCTTCCTTTGATTGTTAGACTTATGCATTGTTAATTTCTATTCTATTATACTAGAAATGATAATATTATTTGAGATCATGGTTTCATATGGAAGTGTTAATACCTGTCATTTTGTATTGTAATTAGTAGTTAAATTAATTGTCTTTCAAATGACAATTTAGTTTATGCAGGTAGTCCAATTGTGGATATTGGAATCTTTGATTTGCAACACAATTGGGTTTTTTGAAGTTTGACTTGCAAACACAATTGGGTTCTTTTGGAGAGATTATGTTGAACCAATTTCATGGGAATATTCATTTTTAGAAATTGATTTCTAAAAATCATGAAAATTGAAAATAATTTTTTTTAAATACATTCAATATTTAGTTGGATAAATTTGGTAAGTGTATTGATAAGAGATTTGAATAAATGTATTAATTGAAATTGCTTAAGAAATCAATTAATTAACTATTCCATCATATTTCATATCAAAACTTAAGTTAATAAACAAGGTGTAAAACTATTTTCTATTTTATACTAATAAAAGTACGATTGTTGCAACATTTGCAATAGTGAACCCTAATATAAGAAACATGGTATTTTGGAGGTATTCTCAAAATTTTAATCCTTACTTTAAATGAAAAAGTGTTAGGAGGACTACATGACATCAGGCCTTGAAATTTTGCACTTCATAAAATAGATTTGTAGTAATTTGTGATGGACTCAAAAAATCTACTTGGGTGGAAAAATAAAAGACACATGATTTTACATGAATTTTGCACAAAATATATTGTGAAGGCAATATCTAATGGTTCTTTATTTATGCAAACAATACTTTAACCCCTAAAAGAATTGGCATTCACTAGGTGAATTATGAATGTTTTCAAGAGCATACTACTAGAGCTACATGAAAAGGATGATGGACATACAAGTATATTGAAAAAATCAATATTTGTCTATTCTTTAATGATGAGACTAGTGTGGCCATTCGTTGCTTCATGATTATTGTGCGAGGAGCTGAATGGATTCATGTAGGGATGGTTACATGGTAAGAAGAGAAAAATTTACTAAAATAAAAATTCGATACTTAGATTCTTCTTTTGCCTTAATTTATTTTGCCAAAAATCTCTAAGCTACATCCATCTTCCTTCCGAGGAATCTAAGGAATTGATTCCTACAAAACATAGAGGACCAATGGAGTTATCAAAAGTGTAGAAATCCATGTGACAAGTGAAATAATTGTATTAGATATTGGCCTGATTTAAGAATAGTTGCACCATGAATTGATGCAAATTTTCCAATTTAAAAAAGGGGGGCTATGAGATGTATTCTATAGCCCATTATATGATCATGTATTTGTATTATGAATCAAATTTAGTATAATTCACTAAAACACATGAGAACATGACTATATACAGAAGTCAAGGTTACCCTACTTCTAAAGTATGACTAGCATAGCCTGCAATCATTATTCATTTTGTGATGTGCTAACTACTTCCATCTCTAAATCCACTCATTGTCTTCATGTCCTATGAAGAATAATAGTCATGAAGTTTAAGTCAAAGGGAATAGAGGATAATTCCATTCTTGGAGAATAAAGGTCACTATTTCCATACATGATCAAAACACACTTCCTTCCATTGTCCACACCTTAATGAAGTGACAATACATGTGAACTTGAACCATCTTTTTTGTTTTGTGGATACAACATTTTTTGAAAATTGCATAGCAACATTAATGAAATCCCAAATTTTATGGAACACTCTCATTGATACTTTATAAGTTCACCAAAAAAATCAAGTCAATTGAAAAAAATTTCACCTTTAAATAAATTTTCATATCCTAAAAATGTATAGTCTTCATAAAGAGGGCAAATATCTTCAACTCCCTTTCAAGGAGTTAAACCTTCTACTTCCATTCCAAATATCTTTTAATCATTACAATTTCTTGTCAATTAATATACCTTCTGTTTATACTATAATCTTAAAACTATCATTTCTATGATTGATCTTTTCTTTTCATAATTCTATGAAATGATAGTTAAATTTAGAACAAATTTTAACTTAAATACACAATTGAAGAGTATGATGGATTTGTATCTATTTTACAAGCACAATTTGAATTTATAAAAATGATTGGAATAATATATTTTTGAATTTCTAAGTAATCATCAATAATTTGTATGAAATGTGATTTTTTGGAAAACTTGAAAAATTTTACTTTTTTCTTTTTATCCCCTAAAAGATATTCTTTAGTGTTTTTTGAAAATTTGGTGAGACTCCAAGGACTTCAAAATTTTGAATGTTTTGCATGATTTGTAAAGAATATCTTGTAATCATCATACTATACATGTAAATATTTGTTTCATTTCAATCTAGTGATTATTGCAAAACTCATAAGTTATTTTTTGCCCATGTCAAAGTGTGGAGCTGAATTTTTTTCTTAAAAAGCATCAACTAATTTTATTTGAAAATATGTACGGTATTTATATCTACATACAAACCTTGAACCATGCTATTCATACAAAAGAAATGAAAGTTATGAGGAATTATTACTTGTGGACAACGAAAGTAGGAAAAACATATAAATATGACTTTTGAACTCCATTTCTAAAGTTTCCAAATAAAAATAAAGTTATAGAATATGTATTGGTTTCTACTCCTTTTGTCTTGAAATGATTGTTTGGAACTTTGTTGAGATTTTTCTATGCAAATTTCATTGATCATATTGTGAAAAACATAATTAAGAAAGGTTCTAATTTTATATCACTAGAATCAATGACAAACGTTGCACGTGTTCATTGCAACCTAAATAAAAATTAGCCACATTGAAGTCTCCATAATACCTTCTTAAAACAACCTTAAAAAATATGACATTCAAAATCGACAATCATTTCAGGATAAAAGTAATAGAACATTTTTTTTCCATTGAAATTGATAGTTATCAATTTAATGTCAAAATTATAAGCAATTTTTTTTCTTTCATCATGTACCACTTTTACTTATAATTTTCTAAAATACGAATTTGATATTTTTTTGGTTAAAATTTCAACCTTTTTTTATCAACAATTTGGTTTAAATGAACAAGTTATGAGAAACTTTTGTTATTCTCAAATTTTTTTGAAACACAAAACTTCACCTTTAGAAAGTGTTGGAATTTTTGTAATTGGTGAGGGTTTTTACTCTAACATTTGAAGAAGATTTGTACTTGAATAAGTTAAAATGAAAGACAAGGTGGTGGAATTTACTAAAGAGTAACTAAAGATGAAGATTCTAACCCTTGTTTTGGATAAAAGTATTTTGAAGCAATTTTGGGCTTCACCAACCTCTAGGGGTTAAATACTTTAAAATAATTTTTGTGAACATCTACCTTCAAGTCAAAGTTGGATTTTACATTGATGTATATAGAGTCCATTTTCAAATATTTGAGCAACCAAGGGGTCAATTTGAAGTGCTCAACTACAAGAATGGAATTTTGAAACTACACTACTAAAAATAGGATCCACATCATACATTAGGATGAGGTGTATGCACGAATACATGTGTAAATGTTTGAAGCCACACAAATAATTTTGAAGCCATAATTATTTTTATTGTGTGTGCTTTCCTCTTTAAGTTTACGTATTCAGACTCTAGACTTCAATATAGGATCCATTCACTAATTGTAAAATAGATGCTTCAAGTGACTTCTTGTATGTATTTTTGACTACTATGCATTAGGTCTTTAGACCTATAAACTATGTTCCCTTGTGCAATGGTGCTAGTAAGTGAGCCCAAGAATGCGAGCTTGTGAGCATTGAGCCTACATTATAGGTACCTATAATATAGATACCACACACTATAGAAGGTGTATGTATTATAAACACTTGTAATATGAGTATTTGTAACATATATACCCTATAATCATAAACGGTTTCTATGGAATATACACCTATAACATAGGTGTGTAGTATTATAGGCTCATAGGCTCATGCTCCTATGCTCACATAATAGCAACCCTCTTCCCTTGTGTAGGATAATTTAGGCCATAATAATTTGATGTTGCTCACTACTTTTAGATCCTCATCTTTGCAAAAATATAAGTTTGTTAATCCAAATTTTAATATATTTATAAAACTAAAACAAGAAAAATTAAATTTTTACATTTAGAATTTTTGAGAATTTAAGATATTAAAATTTCCACATTTATCATTCCAAATCTTCAATTGATCATCACCATCAATACCAAAACAATAGAGCCCCAATTTTTAAATATATTTATTTGTAATTTGTCTTGATTAATTTAATGTAAAATTTATAAGTTTTTTTACTTCATTTGACCTAGAAAAGTTCTTTTGGTCTATTTTGCCGAAGGGCCTTGAAAATTGCCATTTCTAATTGCCTAGACTGAAACTGGAGAGAAATATTGTTTTGAAAGTGTCAACCAGATAATTTCATTGCACTAGTATGTCTACACCTAGTGAAAATTTCTAAAACTTTTACTTTAAAGATTCAAAGGTAGTGTTTGAAATTTTCTACATAGAAAGTTTTTTTGGACCTTGCCCAAGAGGATTAACCACTATTTCAATAAAATTTTGCACTCTACCAAGGTGGGAATTGTATGTATTACATAGTGCATCATGTTAGGTGATTGCATGTCAATTTTTGACATAATCCAATGACTCTAGCATAAGTTAAAAAATTCATATAGCCAAGGTTGTAAAATATTTGACAATACACTAGAACTTTTTTATTTTATTTTAATTTTGCAACTTTTTAAGCAATGCATAATTCTCATGGTGAAACCAAAGTTATTTTTACACTATAGAAGTACAATAATTTTTGGAATCACATGTAAAAATTTCACAAAGTTGTAGTCAAAAAAATAATTGCATAGCTAATGTAGCCTATTGTAGCCTATGTGACAAATGTGGGGAATCCAAAAAAGAACAAGAATCTAGATTCAAAAGCCCTTTAGGTCCCAAATGTTTGAGTTTGTCCCCCCCCCCCCCCCCCGGTCTCCTCTACAAATTCCAATCCAAGACCGACCCATATTCAATTGGGTAGGGCATATAAGTACTTAGTTAATACATAGAGCCTCTATCCAAGCTGGCCCTAAAAATTCAATAGAAATTTTTTTTGCATAGAAGTAGCTATTGACCCCTTCTTCCAAAATTAGATATTAGTGTATTACATATATATGAGCTTTTGCTAAAATCTCACAACATCTCAATGAAAACTTTATATGAGCCTATCCAAGCTATCAAAAACCTCACCATGAGTCTTTTTCCCTTTAAGGATTAATTCATCAACCACAAGTATTAGCCATAAGTTACTTTGAAATAATTTCATTTTATCTACATATCTAAGTGTGTACAAATCCTTAACCCCTAAAGTCCCAAAGTCCCTATGGGGGACTCTTAGGATTTCAGGTTGGCTTGTGTGATCTTAATTTTTGACTTGATTTTTTGAATCTTTTTTAGAAGATTGGTATTCAAATTAGCTTTCTAGGAATCTGAATTTTATTTCAATCGGTCCCCGGGAGCAAAAGTTATGCCACCCTAAGTCCAAAAAACAACTCTAGGGGTAGCCCCAAAAAATCATTGAAAATTGATTTTTCAAAATTTTTAATTTTTTTCACAAAGATTATTTCTTTGTCTATTTGGACTAGTGATGAGAAAGTTATGGACAATATTGTTTTGGGGGCAATCTAAGCATCTTTTAAAAACAAATACCTATATAATTCATTTTTGAATGCAATTTTTTTAATTTTTCAAATTTTTTTTTGATGGGGTTAAGTTAGCTTGCTAAAATAATCTAGTTGTTGGGACTATTGTGTTTCAATTCCATCTTAGAGTTGTTAACATTTTGGTTTTCCCTTCAATCTTAAACCTACTTCTACTTAACAATTTTTTCATGAGTGAAAGTTAAATGTTTTTTTGCTGAATATTTTTCTTTAGATTCTCAACTCAATTATTCAACATAAAAAATTATAAAATCAAAATTAGTAGTGCAAAAATTTAAAGTTAAGAAGATTCAAAGCCAAAAAATCTAGTCAAGCAAGTTGTAAAAAATACTTGTTTTCTTCACTTTAAATGCAAATATCTTGCAATCTATAAGGTCGAAGTTTTTGAAATTTCTTCAACACATTCTTTTTGAAGTAATGTAAACTGTAAACAACAAGTAAGCTTATGTTGTGCATTGTCAGTCTTCCCCAAAATTATAAAACAAAATCATACTTCAAGTTGTTTCAACGTATCAATTTATAAGGTAGCAATCTAGTGCTGGTAGTTTGTTTTGATTTGTTGAAGGTTGTAAATTATCTCTTTCATATTTCATGCATTTGAAAGTCAAATAATAATACTCATTAATTGGCATTATAATCAATTTTTAGAATAAATAATAATGACAAATGAATGATATTTTTAATGGTAACAAAATCAATAGTGAAACAACCAAAAACTTTCAATAGCAAATAGCTTGCATTTGAAAATATAAAACTAAGTCATTAAGAGACATTTGAGGGCTCTACAAGCTTGTGAGTTCCCAGGCTGTGGGGAACACATGAATTGCGCCATTGCTACAGTCTGATGTGGTCGAGACCATGCCATGTCAAAAAAAATTGAATGTTTTTTTCAACTTCTTTTTGCATTTCAGAAGTATTTATTTATTTTACTGATAGTAGCCAGCCATTCCCAAACATCACATGGAACATGCAAGGGAACAACCCTAAAGCAAGCATCCTTTGCCCCAAAATCTCCTCTAATGAATATAATTTCAAAGATTGTGGAAGATATTTTCATTAGTTTTTAAATCTCCATTTCATACATATAATACTAATTTATTTTTATACTTGTTCATAAAAAACTGAGTGGTTAATTTCAAAAGAAAGTTTATACACTTTTTGACAATGATTAAATTTTTATGCATATTAATAACTATAACAATTGTAATCAACTAGTACATAGGTATTAGGAGCAAATTATCCAAGTCTATAAATTTTTATTTTCAATTTTTCATCTTTCCTATATATAGATCGTGAGAGCAAATTATTCCATAAATTTTTTGTTGTTTTTTGTTGTCTATACAACTATTATATGGATCCAAGGGATTCTTAAAGAGTTTGATAAGATTTGATTCAAATCATATGAAATCCCATGAGTTCGTATAACATCCCACGAGATCTGGCTTGGATCTCATGAGTTAAAAGGGATACAATGGCATTCAACTCAAATGTGATGGATCAAAAAGGATTCCATGGCATTTGACTCAAATCCCACAGGTTGAAAGGGATCCGATGGCATCCATCTTGAATCCAATGGGTTAGAAAGGGTTTGTTGGCATTTGTCTTGGATCCCAAGGGTCAAAAGGGATCCAACATCATCCGACGAGTCAAAAACAATCCACTCAGTTAAAAAGGATTTGATGAATTCATATGGGATTAAATGGCGCCTGACTTGGATCCAATGGGTAAAAACCACTTGGCTAGGTCAAAAAGGATCCGATGGCATCCGACTCACATTGAATGAGGCAAAAGGGATTCAATGGCATTTGACTCAAATCCAATGAATTGAACTCAACTTGTTGGGTCAAAAAAGATCCATAGCAAGCATGTTACTCGAATCCAATAAGTCAAAACCAATCCACTCAGTCAAAAGGAGTCCGACAATATGTGACTCAAATCCAATGAGTCAAAACCAATCCACTCTGTTAAAAGGGGTCCAACAATATGTGACTTGAATACAATGAGTCATAACCGATCCGTATAGTTAGAGGGGATCCAATAGCATTGGACTTGGATCCAATGAGTCAAAACCGATCCGCATAGTTAGAGGGGTCCGATAGCATTGGACTTGGATCCAATGAGTCAAAACCAATCTGCTCAGTCAAAAGAAATAGGACAAAATTTGACTTGGATCAAATGAATCAAAACCAATCTACTTGGTCAAAAGGATCTGATAGCATCTCATTTAGATCCAATGAGTGAAAACTAATTTGCTTGATCAAAAAAAGATCTGATAGCATTTGACTTGGATTGAATGAGTCAAAACCAATCTGTTGGGTCAAAAGAATTCAAAAGCATCCTATTGAGATACAATGAGTCAAAACCAATACATTGGATTGAAAAGGATCCAATAGCTAGCATTAGACAAACGCAATGAGTCATAACCAATCCGCTCTGTTAAAAAGGATCTAATGCGTCAAACCAATCTATTTAGTCAAAATAAAATCAATTGCATCCTACTCAAATACAATGGGTCAAAACCAATGTATTGGGTCAAAAAGGATTAAGTGGCATCCAATTTAGATTTAATTAATGAAAACCAATCCTTTGGGTCAAATGGGATTTGGCAGCATCCACTAGGATCTAATGAGTCAAAATCAATGTGTTGGATTAAAAGGGATTCAATAGCATTAGTCTTGTATCCAAGGGGTCATAAAAGGATCTCATAGCATCTAGCTCGATCCGAAGGGTCAAATGGGATCTAACATCATTTGATTGGAATCCGATGAGTCAAAAACAATCCACTCCATTAAAAAGTATTTGATGAATTCATAAGGGATTCAATGGCATATGACTTGGATCCAATGAGTAAAAACCAATCTACTAGGTCAGAAGGGATCTGAGGGCATCCAACTAATATTTGGATGAGTTAAAAAGGATCCAATGGCATTTGACTTAGATCCAATGAGTCAAACCAATTTGCTCAATCAAAAGGGGTCCAACAACATTTGACTCGGATCAACCAATCCGTTGGATCAAAAGGGATCAAATTGCATTTGGCTCAGATTCAATGAATGGGAATTGATCTCTTGGGTTGAATGGGATTTAATAGCATCCAACCCGGATTTCATGAGTCAAAACTAATACGTTGAACCAAAAGGGATCCAATAGCATCCAACTTGGATCCAATGAATCAAAACCAATCCACTAGGTCAAAAAAGATTCAATAGCATTCAACTCAGATTCTATGAGTCAAAACCAATCATTTGGATCACAGAAAATTTGATGAATTTGTAAGGAATTTGATTTTGCTTCAAGATCCAAAAGACAAATCTTGAAAGGTTTCAATTTCAAACATCTTTGAGAGAAATTATGCTAAACACCACAAATTTTATCAAATTAATATAAAATACATGAAATTATAAAGGTTCATTTTTCATAACACAATTAGTTCCAAACCTTTCATATTGCATACAAATAATACATCCACATTCCAAAAAAAAATCCTATCTAAAATCGTAATTTCTTGACTTCTCTTTTCATTTCGTAATAGTTAGTATTTTAATAAGTATATTAATAGGCAAAATCTATACATGGCCTAAATTCACTCATCACCAAAGCTTCAAGCTCTTTAAAGTTTCATAGTTTTAAAAACTTTTGAGTATCCAAAATTCAAATCTAGAAGCAAAAATTAAAGGATATTTTGCACTAGGCATCTATATATGATGCAAGAGAAAACAAAACCTTGAGTCCTTCACATGGGTGCAAATAAGACTCCCTTAATTGCACATTTCTACTCATTAGAAAATACTCTCCAAATTTTTTGTACAATCACCATCTTCAATCATCAATCTCATCTTCAATAAGCTTGTAAGAATATCAAATGTGAGTTAAAGTTTTTTGAAATATTTTCTATTTTCTATTAATAAAATTCCAAATTATCAATCTCTATTTGAGCGTAACTTTTGAAGAAATTATATCTAGACATAAATTTTTGATATTACAATTCATTTTTGTATTCTATTAGGTCTTCCAAATTTTTACTTTATTTTAAAATGAGTTTTTTCAAAAGCTTGTTGTATTCTCCAAAATTATCTCCAAAATTAAACCATTAAATCACCCTTAAATGCATTTCTTTTCATTTGCAATCATCAACTTTGTATCAAATGACTTGTAAAAATACCATATGAAATTAGCTTCATGTTTGGAGTACATTTACATAGACATTATTGTTATTATGTACACTATCAAGTTCAAATAGACATCAAACATATCATTTAAAATATTCATTACAATATGCAGCATGACATATTTGATTGTCAAGCAACCATATTTATTCAATGCATAAATTACAATAAATTACACAATTACATTTGGAGTAAAATTTGATATTTGCAACATTTCAAGGACCACCTATATTGTCAACTACAAATAGACCTCAAAAGTTTTCAATAAATTGTACAATCTCTAAGTACACTACTCTAGCTTTGTATGGTAAGAATTTCAACAATTCTAACCACATGGATTGAAAGATAGTGTTTGAAAATGAAATATAAGTTTTTTCTTTCAGATTTGCCGAGTTGGATCAATTGACTTTGATTGACTTTTGAACATTACATGAATTTGGAAATCCATGAAATTATGTTTTTCATGTTGTTAGGTGGTTTTATACAAAATTTGAGAGGAATTGGATAAGTGTAGTATACACCTTCATTTTTTGCAAGAATGTCATTTCAAGATTGTTCTAAACCTTTTGGGCACTACAACTTCAACATCTAGACATTGATGTGAATTTTTTTTTAATTTTTAAGGGGGTAATAGCAACCTACAACTTAGAATAGAATTTCAAAGAATACCAATGAAAATAGAGTTATGAGTACATAAGGATTTCAAAAGCTCTACGCTATTTTTAAAAACTTTAAGGGTTATCCCTTAAGGATCAAGGAATAGTCCAAATTTCTAAAATTGTGAAGATGCATCATAAAATGCAACTTATAATAATAATTTAATGATGACTCTCAAATAATAGTTGTAAAATATGATTCCTAGACCATATCCACATGGCTAGATCAACTAGTTTACAAACCAATATTTCTCAACAAAATTTGAAGCCAAAAGTTGAAAATTCTTGTAGAATTGATTGTAGATTGAATATTTTTTATTTTCACAAGAATTTTTTCCTTCCACTTCAAAATATCAAATTCTAATCATATTGATTTTTGAAGATTAAATTTTTTTTAATTTAAGTAATTTTTGAAGGATCATTTTTTGAACTACAAAAGTTATTTTTCAAAGTTAGACCTACCAATATCCTTTGAATTATAGAGTGGTTGCAAAAGAAAGTCTTCAAAAATTTGTATTGTACAAATGTTAAAGAACTAATAGAAGAATCTTCAAAATAAATCAATGGATGAAAAAATGCATTTTTATGTGTTTGGAATGTGTTTGCATTCATTTGGTGTTCAAAATTTGAGTGTATCAATATTGATCGAATTTACTTTATAGAATGTTTCAATATTGCTTTTACAATCTAGGCTACAATCACTTAACATATGTACCCATCTTGTGACTTCATATGAATTAACTTGTGAAGATTAATGTGTGATGAAACTATGTAGACCCAATTCCGAACTGATTTCACATTCCATAACATTTAAAAACTCCTTATAGTATTCTAAAAATAGACTTCAAGACTAAAGTTTCAATAAAAATTTGAAACTACACATGATAAATTCATTTGTAAAGGATGTCTATTTAACAATAAAAAAATAATTAACCTTGAAGTATCCAAATCAATTTATGCAATGCAACACAATAAATTTCAACATGTTAAAGTGTTACCTACATATAGGTATTTAGATACAAATAGATTTCCAAAATTATACACACATGTGGTATAAGATATTTCTTTAGTTATTATAATTCATTATCATTATTTAAAATATCTTTAGCTTGTAATAAAAAATTATTTACATAGCAACTTGTAGACTAATGGATCATATTAGGTTCTAGTAGAAAATCATGTTGAGAGAAACAATATTTGGATGGTCACATTTGTATTTTTTGGGACATTGAAACTTCAAATTCAATTCAAATTTGATGTTGAATTTTGATGCCTTTACCTCACAAAAATACAATGTCACCCAAATATTGTTTCTCTCAATTGGTTTTCTACTTGTTATGTTTGAACTAAATTTCACAATTTTTCAACTCTCGTTTCTACCAAGTATAAAATGTTTTCAATGCTATATACTACCAAATACAAATAGACTTCAAAGACTATAATTCATTGAAACCAACCACTTGGTATAATAGGTTGTGAAAAACAACTATACTTCATTGATTATTAATCCCTAAAGACCTTCTAAATAATGGTTGAATCATAACTATTCTTGAGCCCCAAGACATGGACTCAAGATGTACAACTCCAAAATGATCACTTCAAAAGAAAACTTGTAAACTTTTATTTACCAAATGTGATCAAATCTAGAAATTTGAATTTACATTGAGCTCAAAGACTTGAAATTATCTAAGAAAAAATTCAATATAGAATTATTCAACTACAAAATATTAACAAATTATTGAAATTTATTTGTCAAGGTAAGAAAATTAGATATTATGCACTTCAAGTCCCTATACTCGCAACCAAATATGATACAACATTAGAACAGAGGTACATGATGATGTATATTCATTTAAAATCAAATATAAACTACTTTAGAACCTACCATCTTCCAAGACCAAATCCTAATTTTTTTGCCTAAAGTCCTAAACTATGCACCTTATGAATATTTTTCTTGGAATTGTTTATAGAAATCCACCCTTCATTTATAATTCCAAGCCAATTTTGTTAATGATGTTTAATAATAATTTTTATTAAATTCATGTTAAAGATTTTTTTAATAAATCCTATTAAATAAATTCAAAAGTGATTTTCTATTAGTGGCTTAGTTTTGGTTATAGCTATAGTAAATAGAATTTTAAAAAAATCATAGTTTATTCATATGTTATAGTTAACACGAAAAAAAACACCTAAGGCAATTTTCTAATAGAAACCGCACTTAATTGCTTATTTGGGGACCTTCACTCATATTGTGGAAAGGCAACGTGGTTTGCATGAAACACTTCGAAATTCAATGCATAAATTTGTAGAAAACTCTTTTAGGAATGGAGAAAAAATTGAATAATTATACATTAATCATTAGCCTAAACTTATATTTTCTTCAAGGAAGTCCTAAGCCTTTCATTGACCAAAATGTCAAGCTCTTGAAACTTAGGATTTTAGATTAAATTTTTTATTATATTTGTGCAATTCATCATCATCATCTTCTTCATTTTAAATATTATTTAGTGTACTTCCAATAAGGAATGCAAATGTTGTGAATTTTTCTTATTCAGAAAGATACATCTAATAGTATCATCAATTAAGAAAACCTACCTTTTCAATTGTGTTATACAAGTGTTTAAATTTTGATTGTATCGGTGTATTTGTATGCAAAGTATTCTATTTGATTGATAAAATGAAAGTCATAACAGACTTCATTCTTTGAACAATCATGACATCTTGGCACAACAATAAGATTTGGGATATATTCTTCCACTCAATTTTTAATAATTACATTATAGATTTCACATAGATCATATTTTGGAAAGTAAAATGGAAATGGGATATTACAAATATCACTAGATTGAGTGAATACCATTGCAAGTCTTGTCTAAAATAAATAAATTTTAGTACAAATAGAACATTTATATGAATTTCTCAAAATTATTTAAAAAATGAAACCAAATTATGACTTATTGATTTGTAACTTGCAAGTGAGACAACATCTAGAGGATGGTTGATGAAAGTTTCCAAGAGCTAAATGAAATGGATGAAGTGCATCCAATTATGTTGAAACATACTATTTGTTTATTTTTGAGCAATGTGGCTTGGAGATTAGTATTTCGGTACTTTATGATTTTTGTTCAAGCATGTGAATTGGGTTTTTGAAGATAGATAGGAGTAAAAAGAAAGTTTACAAAAATGTAGACCCAATGTTAGAATTATTTTCAAACCATAATTTATTGTGCCTCAAAAGCTTTAGAACAAGAATTATTCATCTTCCTAGTTCTCTTAGATATTAACCTTTCAAGGCCGAAGGAGCCTATTTTGTGCCTCTCACCTGTTCAACAGATCAAAGTTATAACTTCATTTCCCTTCATTCTAAGAAGTATATCTAAGTGAATTTCATATTTTGATGTTCATATTAAATAGGGAAGTTCAAAAGTACAATTGACACCATGTAATAAGCTTGATGTATAATGCATACTATCAATCAAAGTTTAAACTTGTGAAAAAGTATAGAAATTGCTTGGGCCTTGAGGGATTAACTGCACCTCTAATCCAAACTTGAAAATTGGTAAAAAAAACTAAAAAAACTTAGCATTTGAAGCACATAAAAAATGCAATTCATAGGAATTGAAGAAAATCTAGCTTTGGACATTGGAAGATAAAAAAACACTAAAATGCTAGTTCATTGCAAAGTGAAGAAAAATAGTGGGCACTTCAAAATATTCTAAAATTTGATGACACTTGGCAAATGTACATGACATGTCTAATTGACAACAAATTTTGAAGAGACTACGTACTATTTTCCCCCTCTCAATGAAGGTACTCAGGATTGTCTCACTCATTCAATGTCTTTAGGTAGAATTGCGCCTATTTTACATATTTTCCAATGAGCTTTAAATGCTAATATTTTCAACCTTCCATTCTACAACAATAAAAATGATGGTTTATATTATTTTAAGGCATTGGAATGACATCCTCCCAAGTGTGGACCTATAGAGATCCTTAGAAAAAAAGACCAAAATCCAATCCAATTCCAAACCTTAGGGTACTTGGTCCGTTAAAAAGTCATCCATTATCCAAAGCTAGATTTGCTAGCTCCTATTTTATTTATCTTTCTAGTATGCTTCACTAAATGCTAATATTATCAATCTTCAATACCAAGCAAGTAAAAAATGGATGTCCAAAGCAAAAATTTCTTGTACATATCTTATGTACTTTTTTCAATGTGCTTCCAATGCTTCTATTCACAACCTTCATTTCCATGAGAATAAAAAAAGATGTCCAAACCTAAATCTGTTTGTACCTATTTTATATACTTTCTGAATTTTTTTCTAAGTGCAAATATTCTCAACCTTCAATTCCATGTGAATAAATAAATCATGATCGTCTCAAACTAAATACGTTTGCTCCTATTTTACACATTTTTCCAATGTGTTGCATCTACTAATATTTTTCAACCTTTAATTCCATGTTAGGATATCTAAAGCTAGATTTGCTTGGGCTTCTTTCATGTATTTTACCAATGTCCTTCAAATCGGCAAATATTCTCTACCTTCAATTTCACACAATTTAAAAAAGAAATTCCAAAGCTAGCTTTGCTTGTGCTGATTTTACATATTTTTCTAATATGGATCAAATGCTAATTGTCTCAACATTTAATTCCGTGTGAATAAACAAAGAATGTCCAAAGCTAGATTTGTAAGGCCAATTTTAAATTTTTTTCCAATATGCTTCAAATGCTACTAGCGACCGTATTCACAACCTTCAATTTCATGTGAATCAAAAACAATTCCTTCTCCCCTTCCCATCCAACGTGTTAATTAAAAAAGAGACCCTCTAAAAAGGGAAGTAACCCCCATAAAGTCCCCCTATGAAAAAGAAGCCTAGCTAAACACCCAGCCAGCCAGCCTCCACTCCCCGCCGGTCACTCGGGCAGTCACAAATAAAAAGTCGGTTCTTGCCATCCCGTGTCGCCCTCTATTTCCCCCCCTGCCCGTGCCCCTGCCCGTCAAAGTGGTGACGACGACGACGCACTAGTAGCTTGTGCAGGTGAGCCCCCGCTTGCCTTCCCAGCCAGCCCGTGTTGCTTGCCTTGCTGCTTTGCCGGCTCCAGCAATACCTTCTTCCTTCCCCGGCGCCACATTCATTGCCCCATTCGTAGCCTCGCGCGCCCTTGCCCGCCCGCTCGCTCGCTCGCCCGTCCGTTGTCTCGGGAGCTTTCTCTCTCCCCGGGAAGAGCCACGCCTGCTTCTGCTGTCACCAGGGAGCTTCTCGTCGCTTCGTTTGATGCAGTATTGAGGCCGCGGGATGCGTTCCTGGGAGAGCGCGTTGCGGTCAGGGTTGCGGATGGAGAGAATCTTGAGCTCAAGGTAGTGGAGTGGTGCGAGATTGTGGAGGAGGACATTTGGGAGGGCGAGATTGGGAGGAAGAGACGGAGATTGGGAAGGGGAGAGAGATTGCTAGGGTTTGGTGAGATCGAGGTTTGTAGTCGACTGGGGTAGATAGGGAGGGGCGGCTGCGAGCCGCGGAAGCCCTCTGTCTTATGGAAAGGCAGTCTGAAGTGCAGGAACACCAGCAGCAAGAGCAGGAGCAGCAGCAGAGGAAAGGCAGGAGTGGGAAGCGGAGGTTGAATAGTAGCACGAGTAGTAGTAGTAGTAACGGCAATAACGGGCCTGAGCACGACGACCACGCCATGGCGACGGCGACGCTCTCGGTTCCTAAGGAGCCGAGTGGTCGATCGTGTCGGAATACGGTGCGCCGGAGTAATCATAAGAAGAAGAAGGCGTTGAAGAAGGATGCGGCTGCGGCTGCTGCTGCTCGAAATATTCCGAGCGAGCACGGCGCGGAGTCTTCGGTTCTTCGCGATGGGGACGGCGATGGCGGGGGTTTGTTAGACGGGATTCGTGTTGTGAATCTGCCGGTGGTGGTGGATGCGAGCGAGTCGTCGACGGGGAGTGACCACTTGTTGGTGGAGGACACCACTGTTGCGGGCTCCCCTCGAGAGGAAGCCCTCATTCCTGGTCTGTCCGATACGCTCGCGCTCGTGGTGCTGGCGCTGGTGCCGCTTTCTTATCACCATCCTTTGAAAGGCGTTTGTACGAAATGGAAGAAGTATCTGTCTTCGTCGACGGGGACGGGGAACGAAGTGCTGGAGATGCGGAAGGTGTGTGGTGTGAAGGAAACGTGGGTGTTTTTGCTGGCCAGCGGAGGTCAGCAACGGCACCCGCAGTGGCGGGCGTTCGACCCGGTGTACAACAGGTGGAGGCGTCTGCCGCCGTGTCCTTGCGATTACACGTTCGATAGCTGCGACAAGGAGTCGGCTGTTGCGGGGACGCAGCTGCTCGTCACTGGGCAAAGCTCAAGTGGGCCGACGGTGTGGAGGTACGATCTGCACACGAACGCGTGGGAAAAGGCGGCCAAGATGTTAAATAGTCGGTGTTTGTTTGCTTCCGCGAGTCATGGGAATTACGCCTACTTCGCCGGGGGGTCGAGCGAGGGCGCGGTGTTGAGGTCGGCGGAACGGTACAACTCCCTTACTGAGCAGTGGGAGCGTCTGCCGGATCTAAGTGAGAATCGGAAGTGGTGTTCCGGATGTATTATGGATAATAAATTTTTTGTGATAGGGGGGCAGGGTAGTGAGAGGCAACCGCTGACGTCCGGGGAGTATTATGATGAGGGCGAAAACAGATGGGTGACAATTGATAATATGTGGCCGGCTGCTCGGACCCAATCGCCAGGGCAAACCGCACCTCCGCTGCTGGCTGTAGTAAAAGATGAGCTCTATGCTGCAGATGCGAGTACGATGGAGCTCAATGCTTATCATAAGGGGACAAATACGTGGAGACCCTTAGGACCTGTGCCCTCGCGTAGTGTGGACTCAAATGGATGGGGGCTGGGGTTCAAGGCGGTGGGCGATGAGATTTTTGTCATTGGAGGCTCGAGTAATAGGGGGAATGGGACGTTCTGCGACCAGATTCACGCATGGCTGCCACCGCAAGTGCAAAATGTAGATGGCTGGCGTCAGGTTGGCCAACTCCCGAACACGAGTGGGTTCATCTATAACTGCGCTGTGATGATAGTTTGATGCACCCTTCTGTTGGCTTAGGTCAATTTCCGCATCCCTGGTTTTGTGCAAGTCGGACAAAGACAGGAAGGAGGTGGCATTCATCTGACTTTAGAGCGGCTCCAGACAGACAGGGCATTCGATTCATTCGGAAGATAGAGGCATTTGAGAGACATGAATGTCGATGGTAAGGTTGTATTTTGCCAGATTCGTTGGCGAACTCGAAATCTGTGCAATGGAGTTTTCTTGGAGGTAGGAGGGAAAAAAACACTGGAATGATGCTGTGTGAGGAGGATGTTCTCCAGCCTCACATGGATGGCGATGTCAGCATGTGGAGTGAATTGGAAATGAGATCGGGAAGGCCAAGCAAAAAAGGGATGCAGCGGCGAGAATGTTGTGGTGGAGGTCTTGGTCTGGATCTACCGAGGTCAGCATGAATAAGCTCTGCATTGCTGTACGACTGTCGAATTGTTAGTAGGTTTGCTGGAGATGCAAACACTGGCCTCCGGGATTCAATTTGTATAGAGGAGAGCAGAATTGCTATTCTTTCCAGGATTTTGTATTGCGAACCAAAGAAAACTCCGCTTACCAGGCTCTGCCTTTGGTTTTCTGGGCCGCAGAGAAAGTATTTGTTGGTTTCGAACTCGGTTCTCGAGTTTCAAACCTCCCAATCGGAACGCAGCAGGGTTCTCACCACCTGTATGTTCAGGTGGGTAAGTATGCACGAAGCTTCTCTTTCATTCTCGCACTTTTCTCTTAGAAGGAGAGGATTAGGTTTAGGTTTCCCCTGTAGATTCTTGTATTGCAATGGCAGTTACCACTGAAACCGGCAGTGCGTGTCTATAGTACTGGGTATGAGACCTGATTCACACTAGTTTCCTTGTTGCTGAGGAGTGGGAACAAAACTGTCTCCTGTTGTTTCCATCTCTGCTGTAAGCTACATTGTGGATTGTCCCAAGATGCACCGTCGGTTAGGTGGTACTGCTCCTTGCGTTCTTGCCCTTTTTTTTTACTTCTGCTGCTGGTTATCATAGGGGTACTGTGGTGTCGTGCTGTTGGCACATCTGTTTATGTTTTAACTTCATAGGCTTGTAAATGAAAGTGTACAGAGGATCCCCTTTTTTCCGGCCCTGCTGAAATGTCTATTCCCTGAGAGTTACAAGTCTCCTTTATAGTCTCACTATGATGTCCCACTGGATGGAAGTTTTTTTTTATATTATTCTTCAAAATGATTAATTTGCAAGCGACCACTTTCTTTGCTTGATCTTCTTTCTCTCTCTCTCTCCCTGTGTTGTGCAACAAGTGTGGATGCTCTTCTTTTGCTTGCTATATCTCCCAATTTCTGTTTCTATCTATGTTGAGTGCCATTGTCGTTGTTGTTCCGTGTTGTTTCATCGTCTCATGGTCGTCATGGGCAGATTGCTTGCAGCCAACAATTCCGTGTGATTGTCCTAGCTGGCGCCACTGTGGATATTATGGAGTATCATACTTCAGGACATGCAAAAGCATCTCACTAGGTGGGTAGCCCCAGGCGCACACCCCTATTCCTGCTACTTGAAGTAAAAGCTTACACTTAATTAGAATACGGGGTCAATAGGGAGGAGTCAAGAGGAAGGCGATTGCACGTGATGGGCTTTACTTTTAGAATGGCCAAACTTGAAGAGTCCTGTGCACACCAAATATTCTACAGTGGTACCGGTAGTATGGTTGCGTCCGTATTCATTGAAATCTAGCCGCCGAGATTAAAATTAGGCCCCTGAAACTCGGGAGGCATGGCTGGCGGGCGGGCTGGCTGACTCCAGGAATTTCTTGCAGGTGCTGTGCTGTGGCTAAGATCGATTGGGTCTTTGGCGGTTTGGGGTTATTTTATTATTGATTTTTTTCTTTTTATAATTTTTTTATATCAGGGTTGCAATCTGCACGTTCAGTCAGTGTGTCCGTCCTTTTCAAATAGAAAGCCACCACCATCAACTTTCACGATACACTTCCAACGTGTACGGAGCCCCTTTCATTACGGTAATGCCTTGCATGGTGGGAGGAGCCTGTTTAATCAGCTTTTAAAAAATGACGTAGAAAGGGTGCAGGAAAGTATAAGATATCATATATATATATATTATTAATCCCATGACCAGTCAGTCAGTCAGTCATTTCTGGCTAGCTTCAACTTCTTATTCACAAGGAACGTACGTTATGGACATTCAAATGGACCATGTGCCGAAGAATATCCACTCAAGGAACACCTTGTGGGCACCGAGAATTTTAAAACTTTTTGGAGACACAAGGAACTCTTTGTGAGCACAGAGGATTTAACCCCTATGGTAGAACCACCCATGACCAACCACTTAAGCAAGCATTCTGTGCATGATCTGGAGCAGCAAAAGGCACTGTAAATTTTCTACATTGTAGATTTGTAGAAATAATTGAGATTGCAATTTTTTTGGTAATTTTTTGCCTTGAATTGAAATTACTATGAATTTGAGTAGTCAAAAGTTGATATGGACCCATCTCCAACACGTAGAGTGTTCATTCAAAGATAACTTTGGCTTGCAAAATCAAGCACAGTTGTCAAGACATTGATGGTTAGAAGATGATTGGAAACCAAGACCTAATGGTTAAAAAGCAGTCACTTCTCTTTTGAATTTCCTAGTACCTATATATTGGCCATAGGACCTTGTTGGTAATGGGTGGTTCTACTATAAGTTAAATACCCCTTGAAGGCCTTTTCCTAAATTTATCGGAATTTGCTCTAAATTGAACAAAAACCAATATTTTGATAAAGTTTATCAATTTTTTTATTTTAATTTGTAAGCATACAAATTTAAACTAGACATGTTAGAGATCACAGAGGAAAAATACACACTACAATATCACTTATGGATTGAAAGATTATAATGATTGATGAAGAGGGTGTTGAAATGTAGGGTGTTAAACTTGTTGTACGAAGTGGGACGCGAAGAGTGAATTTTGTGTTTTGTAAAAAAAAAGAGCCCTCTATTTTTGTGCCATGTTTATTCTATGTTCTCTATCTCTCCTAGTTCAATTGAGGCCTCCAAATGCAAATATGAATTCAAATTTTGCAAATTTTATCATGCTTAAAAAATAAAGAATTTTTGTACTTTTTCCTAGAGGTAAATGCACCCTATTTTGCCGACTTTGTGGGATGGATTTAATGTCCTATTGTTTGAATTGAGAAAGTAATTTGAACTCTTTCAATCTTCTTTTTACATTTCAAATCTAAGAAATTGGTCACCAAGAACATATGAACTTAAAGGGCATAATATGTATGACCCCAATCAATTTCTCCCTTCTCAAAATCTACTCTATGATTTAAAAAAAAACAATTCCAAATATGATTTTTTTACAAGATCTAGTGTATTTGAGGCTCATTTCCAAGAACCCTCTTTACTAGAAATGAAGACTTGCAATGGACACCCTTGCACAAAATCTTGAATAGAAAAATTATAATCATTCATTTTCAAAATTAGAATTTTGAATCTGAAGCTAGACTTCAAAAAGAATTTTTCAAAATTTATATTATTGAAAATAGTAACTTGATTAGGTTTTCTTTAACTTCAAAGTATTGTTGACACTAGAATTTTAAGCCTTGGACATTTAGGGGTTAAATTTTTTATAGTGCCCCACCAAGAATTTGGAAATTTCCTTGATGTCGAAGCCATTGCCCCCATGTGCACAACCAACATGTTGCTATTTTCACAAAAACTCTTTGTCAGTCCTTGAAAAGTTAGTATACCTCCAACATATCCTATTTGTGGCTTCCCATATGCATTTTCGGGTCAAAAATAGTACTAAAACCCCCCGAAATGACTAAAATAGACATCTAATCAGGGGCAGGTGAAAAATAGTAAAATAATTTCTAAAATTTGGAAAAATTTACAAAATGTTTGAAATTGTTGCATTTCCCTTCCTTCCAAATTTCATGCCAAAAAAACTAATGATGCCAAAGTTATGAGCACAAAACTACTTGTCTAAGGACAAGAAGACAAGAAATAAGACAAGTGTTTCTTGCAATCACCTATCTATTATTAAAGAAGCAACTCTAGACCATCTACCAAAAAAACTTTGATCTCTCATAACTTTTGTATATGGTTTTAAATTGCATTTTTTGGTAACATAGTGATTTTGGGTAGCTCATTACAAACACTCTTTTTTTTTTTTTTGCTGAAATTTTCTCAGAATCAGTGCTTGAGGATTATTCTTAAGGCTCATCAATTTTCAGAACTTTTGACTTCATGGTTAAAAAAATATTGAATGATATGTCATTTTCATTGCTCGATGGGTAGCTCGGATAGCTCAAAAAACTTCTTTAATAGCCGCTTTTAAAAAAAATAAAAATTTGAATTTGGTTCTCTAGATTTACATATACATGGGAAGCTTTGAATCTCTCCATTTTGATTAACCCCCTAAAGGACCATTGTCCCTTTGGAAGACAAATGGGATTTCAGGCAGGTACCTATAGTCTCAATTCTTTTCCAAATTTTTGCAACTTTTTTTGAAGATAGGAAAATTGATTAGCGTTTGAGGAATATAATTTTTTTTTCATTTGGTGCATGGGAACAAAAGTTATGTCCAAATAAGCTCATAATAGGGGAGAGGAGGCAACAAAAGAAATTCAAAAATTGAAAAACTTGAATTAAATTTTTTTCTCATACAAATTATTATTTGTTTCTACATGAAAAGCTCTTATTCATTCTATTCTGATTTGTTATGAGAAAGTTATGGACAATCTTGTTTTTCAAGCAATTAGAGCATCTTCTAGAAAAATAACTTGTCGGATTCATCTTTTAATGCAATTTTTACCATTTTTCAGAAAAAAAAAGTCCACATGGTTTCATTTTCTTTCAAGAACAATCTCACTATTGGGATTAGTGCATTTAATTCCATCTTAGAGAAATTAATAATTTATATTTTCCTTCTATCTTGTTCCTACTTCTACTTAACAATTTTTTAAAGAATAAAAATTAAATTTTTTTGGAATTTTTTTTCCTAGACTCTCAAATCAATTCTCCACGAAAAAGGTTTAAATCTCAAAACTTTGTAGTGAAAAAAATTAAAGTTAAGAAGGTTTAAAGTCGAATAATCTAGTCCCGCAATGTTCTGAAAAACTTATTGTTTCACTTTAAACGCAGATGTCTTGCAATTTGTGCTGTCAAAAATTTTGAAATTTATTTTACATATTTTTATACTATTTGGGTATAAGATCATATGGTTAGATGTGGAAAAAATTAAAATCTTCAAATTTGTGATATTATAAGAAGAAAAATGTATATTTTCTATTTTTAGTATATTACCCCTCTCCGCAATGTTTTAGAAATTTGCATAAAAATTTTTTTGGGATGAAAGGTGACAAGACCAACTATAAATTGTGTTAGCACACTAAAGTGCACTTCTAAAAACTTGAAGTTCAAATGAAAAGCTATCAAACTCATTACACAATCCATCTTGCAATTGTTGAAATGCAATTTTTTTTTTGAGTAGAAATCACAATTGTATGTTTAAATTTTCAATGGTGAAAATCATGAAAACACTTTACTCTTTCCCTTGGGATCATTTTCAAAGCAAATGGATAAGTCCAATTTTTTAGATCTCAAATCAAGTGAAATTGGCAAGCTTTACTCTTCTACTAAGATATACATATGCCTTTGAGGACCTCTCAAAAATCAAGTATTTAACTTTTTCAAAGAAAGATAAAAAATTTCAGTAGTTAACCTTTGAAACTTCCTGTAAAATTTTTTAAACTAGTCACAGGAATTTAACTGCCCATCGCTAAATGAGCTTGAAATTTCAGATCGACCATATATGGTTAGTTAGGCATTTGGGGGTGAAACAAGAACTTGAAATCACTCTTAAAGATTTTCAAAACATTTTATCAAAATATATATTTTTTCACTTATAGAAAAATAAAAGGCAACAAGCATATTATAGAGGTTTATAAAATTTTAGCTCTTAAAGGTCCATGCATCCAAAAAGTGAATATGCCTTGGTCAACCTTCATTTTAACTTTCAGAATATTCATTTTGGTACATGTTTTAACCTCCAAAGTCCCAGGGCCTTGTTTTCATCCAAAAAATCACTCAAAATTAGAATTTCTATTGCAAAGAGCAAAAATAATTACTTAATTGAAATAATAATTATTTTTTCTTAAACATAAAATATTTTTCTATCTTAAAAAAATTCAAAAACTCATGACAAGAATTGAAATAGTAAGAACCTACTTGATATCCATTTTTTATCCCATAGGGTACTTTAGGGTTTAAATTAAGGAAATGAAGTTTTAGTTCTACTCCATTTAAAATTTTTGAAAAAATAAAATAAAATTGAAAAAATTATTGCAATTGCGAGTTCTGAATTTAACTTTATAGTAAGTCTTCTAGTAGAACTTTCTTCTTTTCAAATGTTTAAAAAAAATTATAAAAATTATAATTTTCATGAAAAACTTTATTTATGGTAGAAATACTAGATTATTCTAATACATGTTGTAAGTGAAATAATTTGATTTCAAATTTTTTATGAAAATACCACATCAAAATTTATGAAAAAATCAAAATAAATTTTTTCACCTTTGAGAATATTAAGGTTTTACATATCAATTCTATAATAGGATAAATTTAGCTTGAAAGTGAAATTTGACTTAAATGTGTTTTGGGTGTAAAAATTAAAGTAATCAATTGAAATTTTTGCACATTAATCTTTGTTGTTGTAAAAGGCACGAAGGATTGGGAGGGGGCGTGGAACCCCCTAATCTTCATTACTACTTGTACCTTTTGAAATAATTTCAAATTAATTGGATTGTTTTGCTATCTAAACCTCAAATAGAGTAACTACTGACATGTCTAAATCAATAATTAAATAACATAACAAGTTGAAATACTCTACACAGATATGAAGATAGGAAATTTCATTAGGCTGAAAGGTGTACATCTTAGACTACGTGGTTTATACTGTAAAAGTGCCATCTAGGATAGGCTTACATTTCAAATTGAGTAGGCTAAACCATAAAAGTAACAAAGCTATTACAGAATGGTGCCATTTTAATGAAATTCCCTACGAAGAAACTAGTAGGACATATTTTGATATGAGATTGTTGCCAATGGAATGCAACGATTGCCACTCCATGGTTTTTTAATTACAAAAAAAAATCTATTCTTATTTGATTGCAAGGCATGTTTAATTGCCTTACATTGCTCTCTTGTCAGTTTTGATTTAAAGACTATAAGGTAGACCAATCCATTTCTATTAGCTGCCTATTTCCACCATCCTATTTTTGGCCTCAATTCCACCACAATACTCATTCAAATCTGTCATTTTTTGACAATTTCAATGCATTAGTGGCAACAAGGGTTAACATGTCAAGCCTTCATTGGTGAATACTTAAATACTAATAGATACATAGAATGATGGTTATAGGTTGTTAATAGGACATTTATTACTCTAGTCTATAGGCGGTTTTGTAATTTCATGGCAAACCACTTTAGAAATTCATAGAAAATACAATTTTAATCAAAAAATTATAATTTCACTTAGGTGGGATTTATGAAACATGCGCACACCTTCTGAAAAATATGTGCTCCTCTTGGAGTTGGCCTCAAGATATTTAGACTGCAAATCATGGGAGTAATAAGCTTGTCTACCTTGTTCTTAAGTTGTAACTGCACCTTAAAAAAATTGTCACTCTAGTTATTCAACATTCAAGGATTGGGTATTCAAAATTGGGTAGTAGTAGGATCGATGAAGTATGGTGGAGGTTCATAATCATGGTATTTGGTGTATAAATATATAGTGCTACTAATAGTTGTTCTTTTGATTAGATTTGTAGGTGATATTGAAAACTACTCATTAGTAAAGTATAGATTTGGTATCCAGAGACATTTTTTGATTATAGGGCACTCCGATAGTAGTGTGAGGAACTTACAGTTTTCAAGATGCAAGAAAATCATATGTATTGGCAATGGTAACAAAGTAATACTAAGGTAGTTTTACCCAATACCACCCAAATGTAGGGTCCGCATTGATTCTAGAGTGAGAATGTAAAACTATAGTACATGTCCTATTGTGAAGTTAATGTGAGTTAAGGCATGTATTACTATCATAAATTCTTGTCATAGAATCAATAAGGGCCCTACATTAGGGTGGTATTGGGTCAAGAGGTGGTAATGGGTTTGTCTACCTTACATGGAATCCCATCGTTTTTCATTCCTTGAAATAATGACAAAATGTAGGGTTATTGTAGAAAGTCACAAATAACAAATCGTGGGGCCAACTTGGCTATTAATATCAAATGATTTTCAACATCCAATGAATGAAAAGCAATAGAGGTTTGAATCTCCAAAATGAAAAATGATGGGGTTTGTCATAGTGTAAGTAGCTAGGAATTGGACATCCATTTAATTTCTTGGGAAAGTGGGAAGTGTATCATATGCATACCATGATCAAATGGCTCTAGATTTCTTACAATCTATATTGATTGTGAGCAAGTAAAGTTTAAGTTTTTAGAGTATCAAGGTTACTAGACTCAATATGTTTTAAGGAGGAGTGTTTAAAGAAGTACATCTATATCACATTTCAAATTTGAAATGTGTGTCAACATTAGGTCAATTGGCATTCTAGTTCCATGCCTTCTATTACATAGATTCAATTTACAACAATTTCATTTTGGTTTGAGAAAAATCCATACAACTCAAAGTGAGTAAACTTTTGTGTCTCAAGCTTTGTTCTTTGATGAATTATGTCTACAAGATGTGAATTTAGTTGGAGAAAGAACAATGTTGAATACCACCCATTCAAAATCTACAAATTTTGCTCACAAAATGACAATGACATCTACTCTTCCAATTTCACATTTACAATGTTCAGACCCTCACAACAAAATAACAAACTTCAAATCAAAATCAATGAGATCAATACTTCAACTCAATTTTATCAAGTTCACTTGCAATCACTTCATTGTATATAGTTATGTTTTGTGCACAACAGCTTTGCTACCACAATTATTACAATTGCCTTCAACTTAATTTGGTATAGATGTGTTTCATCTTTAAATCCCTTCTTAAAAATCACCTTCAATTGGGAACATTAGAGATGCATTCTTTGACCACATTTTTGTTGATTGATCATGTCAATCATAGAATATTAAGTTTCGAGCATCCATTTTCATTGCTCCAATGTCGAAGGCTTTATGCACATTCCAATGGCAAGGTTGATACATGGCCTAAACACTTCTTATGCACATAGGTTGGGGTTCCTTGACCCAACATTCGTCAAGCTAGTATTCCTTTTTACTTGTTCAACCACTTGGTGCATAACTACTACATGAAAAACATCATGTAAATATGCTTATGAAAATACATATGAAACACTTATAAGAATATATATCTCCTAAAAACTAACATACTCCAAATACATATGACCATCCAACCAACAAGCAACGTATAAGGGGTGCTATTATGTGAGCATAGGAGTGTGAGCCCATAAGCCTATAATACTACACACCTATGTTATAGGTGTATATACTATAAAAATCGTCTATAATTATAGTGTATATATGTTACAAATACCCATATTATAGGTGTTTATGATACATACACCTTCTATAGTGTGTGGTAACTATATTATAGGTACCTATACTGTAGGCTCAATGCTTACAAGCTCGCATTCTTGGGCTCACATACTAGCACCATTGGATTCAAAGATAAAGACTATTGTCTAATAAAAAAAATTATAATATTAATACCAGATCCAATTTTCTTTAATATATAATATTGTAGGTGATTCTCTAAGACCCACATGTCTTGTTTTCACTTTCAACCACATAAATTATAACAACAATAATTTTTCACAAAAATAAAGTGAAAATTTTCATAGTCATAGACATTCAATTAGTAGTGTCATGTAATAAAAACATAAGATTGATATTTGAACAACAATTTAAAATGCTAACTTTGATTTTGCAATGGATCTAGTCCTTTAGTGATCATGGCAAGAAATTCTCAAATATATTCTTGCTGTCAGTAGCAGATGAATTGATAAGTCAATTTTCGAACGGTTCTCATCCAAAAAGATCATCTAACTTCATTCATCCGACTGTTCTCATCCTCCTCTCAGTTCTAGGTTTGGCAGAGTTGTTTTTCGAGCTCTAGGGTTTCACCATTGTTTCTCTCTGCGATTGTGTTTCGCCATCGCTGGCCTCGACTTGTGTTTTTCCTTGTGTAGTTATCGTGTTTCGTTCATTTCTCCAATATCTTGATCAGCCATTTTTCCAAGTCCCGAAAATGACGACGGCAGAGGTGGTGGACGCGGTGGACTTCGAACCGGAGGAAGATGATCTCCTTGACGAGGACGTAGCGATGGAGGATTTGGAAACGCCTCCTGCGCCTGCACCTGCTCCTGCTCCGGCACCTAAGCTGAAGTCCACTATCATCACGAGCGGCACTGGAGGAGGAGGCTCCCGTGGTGGAGCGCCTGCTGCTGCTGCTGCGGCAGCGGCGGGGCGGAAAACCAAAGGGCGAGGGTTTCGAGAGGAGGCCGACAATGATCGCTCGCAACGGTACATGAAGGAATTTGATTCACTGGATTCGGGTGGCGGACCTGGTCCTCAGCGATGTATCCTCTTATGACTCTCTTTGCCGTTTTTTTCTTGTTTCTTGAAATATTTTGGGGCTAAGAGTGTTATCTGAGAATTTCAATCTGGAGGTAAGTATAATGATATATATTGTCTCACAAGCGCTTGAGAAGGGATCCCTTGATATTTAAATGCGTCGTTGTATATCTCATAGAGCGCTTTGAACTCTCTGTTAGGGTATTTTAGCGCTCGGGACCTGTTCGATGGTTTTCTTTTTCGTGTTTATTGTAACCTCTTTCAACCTTCCTTCGTTTTTTATTTTATTTTTCTCGACATTGCCATTTTCCGTCAACATTTTCGGTGATTAGAGTATTATGTCAGAACTATAGTTTGAAGGGAATTTACATCTTAAACTCCGTCACACAAGCACTTGAGTGAATCCCTGATTTGCCTCCAGTATTTTTAACATAGTAGGACGTTGCAAGGTTTTGGAAACCTTCGGTGTGGGTACAATAGTGTTCAAGACTTATTCGGTGTCTTTCTTTGAGCTACCTTTGTGTTATTTGTTGTAGTTTTATACTTCCTTGTTAGGTTTTTTGATGAGGAAGCTCGGCTATTTTTGCTGCTGCCACTACTTTTCCTGTCTTCTACCTCTTTATTGGACGTGAACAATATGTCAGTTGTCGGTGAGAGCATTTGTTTCAAACCAGAGGAAGTTTTTATAGTGAACTGGTTGTTTTGAGGCTGTAAAGAGATGTCCCCGATTTTCTGTTCTGCATCGGGGTCGTTATAGAGCAGAATTAGCCTTTACATTGAGACCTGGGTTGTACCTGATTATAATATCACAAGCCCTTGACCTTGCATTCTAACTAACACTGACGCCCTCTGGTTTTGGCGTAAACTATTATCACTGTTTGAGGAAAGTGTGATATTTGTTACCAGCTTTCGGGCTAAACCCTTGTTTTAGTAAGAGACAACACGCAGCTGACGGTTGAGATACTGGAACTCTAGGCGTTGCTACTTTAGACTACAAATCTTTCTAGGGTTTGAAGGATCCGAGTGTCTTAAGTTGTGTGTGCCAAGTTTTTCCTTCTTTCTCTTCATTCCATTCTTAAGCAACCTACTCTTTTCTCCTTGGAACAATTTTCAGTTGACTTCCTGACAATCTACTACCAGCTGTTGAGGGTTGGATTATTCTGGTTACTGGTGTCCACGAAGAAGCTCAGGAGGATGATCTACACGAGACTTTTTCCGAGTTTGGAGAGATCAAAAACTTGCATCTCAACCTTGACCGGCGAACTGGATTTGTCAAGGTCTGTTTCAAGTTTAATAATCAATGTACCCTTCTTCTGCATTGTACAAGGTTCTCATTCTGCTTTATTGGATGCAAATAGAAATAATAATGGATTTGTTGGATATTGTGAGTAGCCTTGACGTTCTATCATTTTCCTTAATGTAATAATTACCTTTAGCTCGAATTGTAGAATTTGTATTTAAATTTAAGAAATTTGTAATTGATTTTGCTAGTGTTTTGCGTGCAGGGTTATGCGCTAATCGAATATGAAATGAAAAAGGAAGCTCAATCAGCAATTGATAATTTGAATGGAAAGCAGTTGCTTACGCAAGCCATATCTGTGAACTGGGCGTTCAGTAGTGGCCCACTTCATCGCCGCAATGTTCGGAGAAGGTGGGATGTTCATTATTGTTTGTGTTTTAATCGTCCTTATCTGATGTATTCGGTTGCAGGCTCATTCATTTGTAGTTTTGCTGTAGTGGTTTCTGCTTACTTCTTTTGAAAGCTTTGAATGGTGCCACCAGTATCGACAATCCCATATGCCTTGCTATTGACGTTTTGAGGCTAATGTTTGCTACCCCACTTGCAGGTCTCCTCGAGGTGGGCACAGGTCCCGGAGCCCTACTCGAAGACGGTTTTGAGTTCCAGGTATATCTCGATACGATATATCGAGAACGGTTAGCTTCATGCGGAAACACTTCAGTTGAATACGGAGATAAAAGTAGAGAGGCAGTCGCCATTTACCCGGAAAAGAATCTCAGTAGGAGGATCACAAAAATTCATTACGAGGTAGTGGACTACCGTTTGTATATGGAATCCTAGTTTTCTCACTGTTTTCTGGGTACGTGTTTTCTTTTGGTGAAAGAGATATTTCATTCTCTATTCTGTGTATTGTATACACACTTTTGTACTCCTGTTTCGCATAAAACGTTGGTGCTCAATTTGAAGTGGCCCATTGCGGTGTTTGTATTCTGCAATGTTTATTTGTTCCTCATTTTGATGCTGCCTTTGAACGGAGGAGTGTGTGAGCCATTTCTTACTGTAATGGGTTAATTTGATGGCTTTGTGGGCCAGTTTACAGTGAAGCGATTGCCATTCTCTGCTTCATATGATTGGATTTTTGTGTTATGTTCAACTCTTAAAGGTCTGATAGGGACCATATGTACGGTTCTGCATTTTATTCATAGAAATTAAATATGAAGTATTTACCAAAATATGATGAGACATACACTCTTAACAGAGATCGGAGAATTGAAAATTTAACAGCTAACAACTTTTATTTGGAGGTCATTTTAATATGTAAACATTGTCATGTTTGAATATGCCCATGTACATGTAGAATATATGGTCATTTTGCAACTTCTCAAACATGAAGTCATTAGAAGAGTCATGTGTCATTGGATTTAGTTCAACATGAGAGATAACTTTTGTAACTATTGTATTCATGCCCCTTGTATGTCATGTACATGAAAAAACATTCATGCCCCCTATTTGCCAAATAGACAATAAAATCTAAGATGCAACCCAAATTGGGCTTCTAAGACCTTTAAGGTTTAATACCTTATGTCAATTGTACACCCAAATTCAATAGAATGATAAATTGTTGTATTGTTGACACCCCTAGGATTCATATATATAGTGGTAGATTTCTTATTTGGTTAATTTTGGGTATATTTACCTTACTTGATTTATCATGATTATAAATATGGAAATTTTGTGGAATTTTTAGAATGATTAATGTTGTATTGTATATTCTTGTATAGGATTAAATTTTTTTTCTATATCTAGCAATTTCAACATCAAGGATGCTAAGAGCCTTCCAAGGGGCTTTTTCATGGATGTAAAAATTTGTCCCTTATTTAGGACTATCAATTTTTCTTCCCCTCCCCCATTTACTTTAGGGTCCAAATATGAATTCAAAATTTTCAAATTTTATCATCTATGGTAAATGATTTTCTCTTTTGTTTTCCCAAGGTAAATTTTGGGAGCAATGCTCTAAATTTTTGCTCTCTTGAAGAAGGCTTGTAGCTTTGGTATAGAGTAGTTATGTAGAAAGGATTTAGAAAGATTTACAATCATGGCAAATAAAACTCAATTTGGAAGAAGATTTTATTGGCATTGGACTACAAGGGAGGAGGGTTAGCATCTAAGTGAGCCCATACTACAAGGACAAAAGTCAATTGTAATGTAGCTGCTTATTAGTTGTAGACCAAGAAATTTTTCATCCCTTCATCCTTCTATAGGTCTACTTTGCTATTGCCACAATCAAGCATATTATTGTATAGGTGGGTTGAAAAAAAATTGGTGATTGCAAATTATACCATTCAATTTTCTTTGTATAATATAGAATAAAATTGATATTTTTTGTCTTCCATGATTAACATTCAATTCTTATACAATCCCAATCAAGTACACCTTGGCTAATTTCAATTTTGAAAAAGAAAAAATCCATTTTGGATGAATTTTTTCATTTAATTTTCATGGTTTAACATGATACTTCATTGAAAAACATTGGTGATGAATTTTTTAAATTAGATTGTAGAGATATGTAGGAAGCATCCATATGCACATCTTTCCTTCAACAAACATCTCCAAAAAAGGTTCAAAATTCTTTCTATAGAGATTTCAATGTTGGCATGACAATGCCTTAAGTTTGAAAAATAGACGTCTCTTTATTGTAATTGGATTTGAGCTAATTCAAATATAAAGTCCTACATCTTTCTTGTAGAAGAAGATATGAGTTATGAGGCTCAAAAGCCGAACAAAGCATCTTTGCCAAAAGTTCAAGGAGTCTTGAAAAAAAATTGTTTTATTTTAGTTGTTCTAATCTCTAATATACTTTACCATGAGACCCCAATTTTCTTAACATATAATTGTGATACCAATCAATTATAGAGTTATAAATTATAAAAAAGGGTATAATTGGTTTAAAGACCTACTTTTAGAAAATGTTAATTTTTGCAATTTGGGGAATGTTTCCAATTTTTAATACAAGTAACTTTTGGGGTTTAAATGACATCCAAAACGGTATTCTATAGTATCTTGCACACTTTAATATTCCTTGCAAGTCACAAGATCATTGACTATAGTATATTTTTCCTACATTCAAATTATATTATAGACATTATTTGTCATGTAGGGGATTTTGTGTAGTCACATTAAAGTGATAAAATTACCCTAAAATATAATTTAATGGAAGGTGTTACTCCTAATTGTTTTCTCCCCAAATGTATTTGTAAATGTCTCAAGGGTATTTGTGGAGATTTTTTTTTTGATATCAATGCCTACATTCACCCTTCCAATGTTGTGAATTCATGAACCATCTACAACTTGTTGACAACCCATACAAGACAATTGGCTCTTGATTTTGAGACCATGCTCTTAGATCTATTACATATTTCTGTCATTCTCCTATATTTGCAACACAAATCATGCAACAATTTGAACAATCTTTGTGTATCCCTTTCTAGTAACCACAAACAAGGACATGAACTTCTGCATGTATGAAACTTCATGAATGGCATGAACTTTGTCATGTTTCTCTTTGTCGTTTTTGAAAATGATTCTTTATGAACTCCAATTTTTATATGACAATGCATTGAAAATTTGCTTCTTTGAACTTTCGACATCCTTGATCATGAGTCATTCATCATTTGTAGGGTGGAGAGTACTAAAGCCCTAGTATGTTATACTTGTATTGAATTAAATGAAAAATATATATGAATAATTTCAAAAAAAATACTATAGAACAATACACTAATAATAAAATTCAGTATCAACAACACTAATTGATTTTAAAGTGCTACTAATTTTACTCTTGATAAAGTTTTTTTACCAATTGACTGTATTTATAGATGTCCCTCTTCAAATAGTATTGATCTTTATCATAAACATGAGAGGGGTGCAAATTTATTATTTTGAGATTTGCATGTGGCCCATTTTAAAATGTGTGATATTAATTTATTTTTTTCCAACTCTTTTTCCAACTTAATATTCCAAAAATTCAACTTCTATTTTTTTTATTTAATTTTTGCCATGCCGGTTGTAGTATCTTGAGCAAGAGCCTTGTATTGACACTCTTTTCAGTCTTTTGAGGTCCTTTCACAAGAAGTTAATTTTAATTAAGTTTAGAATCTTGAGTTCTAATTTTGGTGATTTTAAAGGATTTTTTTCGCTAATTTATTCTTAAAAGTAATTTGTACTTCAATATCATACTCCATTAAAAAAAAATTAGCTGAATTTTGGTGGAAAATAAGTTTTTTGGATTAATATTTATTATTTCATATTTCATATAATAAAACAACTCGTATTTGTTGTGTACAATACAATGATAGTCTATTATTAAAATACTCCACAATTTCAGATACAACCTAATTCTAAATAGTGTTGTCAATAGTATTTATTTTGCAATTTGCAATTTTTGAGGCAATAAAAAATTCATTCAATAATTTTTATGTATAAATCAACAAATTTTCTTGATTTTTACTACGAAAATTAATGATATTTTGTCATGATTCATCAAAATAATAAGTAGAAATTGATGATGATTTGCATTACATAGGTACAATAAACAAGTCATAATATTCAACCATGATTAACTCTTTTTACAAATAGAAAAATGTGAATTAACAAAGTAAATCTCGAATTACTAATTCTTTAGATTTCATCTTAAAAAATCACATTCTTGGCAGTATGTGATTACATTTTCAACAAAATCATATATGGAATTAGTTGTAACAAGATGCACACAAACATAGTCCAACTTTGTACAAATGGCACCCAAAAAAGAATCAATTAAAAAAACATCAATCATTGAAGGAGAAGTTCTACTTGAAGGTGAATTATTATATACTATTGTAAAAAAATTCTAATTCATAATATATTCAAGAATATGGTCAACATTCCATTTAAACAAGAAGTTGTATTTATTGTCAAAGTAAAGACTATGATATATTGATATTTAAAGATAGTTCAAAGTTCAAACAAGTTTTTACATAGATTTAGTTTTAAATTGTACATGTTGACCCTCATGTCAAATATTTTTATGAACAATTTAGTGAAAAAAGTTTTTAAAATATTTGATATGATAATATTGATTTATCTACTTATTTACTGCATTATAATTGGAAATTGATTAAATCTCTATTACATGTACATTCAATTTTTTAAATTATATAATTTTGAGAAAAAAATCTCAAAGCTAAAATTTATTACAAAGTATTATATATTCATAACCTACTTGTCTTTGTAATAGATACTGATGCTGGAATTGGAAAATTCTACTATCCTGCTGGTGCTACATATGGTATTTTAGTTTTTGACTTCTTAAAATAATTAAATTTGAATGGTGTTAAAAACTTAGAAGTGATTACAATTAATGTTGGGGGAGAACCGCCAGTTACTTCATTGTTAGTTGGCGAGGTTGGGAAAAAAATCGTTTGCAATTTGAAAACATCGAAAAAATCTATAAAATTTCTATTTAGAGTTAAAAATAGAAAAAAAAATGATTCAATATGGGAATTCAAGTAAAATAGCTGGTAAAGCTCAAAAATACCCCAAAGCTAATGGCAATAATTGTATAAGACAATTATGATAGAATTCAATTTAATATTTTTTGAGTAATTGCAAGAAACAAATGAACTGTTTATGTCCTATCACATTTTGCTTACCAATGCATCTTTCAAATACAACTTTGCAAATAATGATTTATTGTAGCAAAAATTCATAGAGAATATAAAGATGATTATTTTTAGCCTTTTAATAAGTCTATTATCTTATTCACAATTTGACAAGGAATATTAATTTTTTAAAACGAAGTAATATTAAGTATGCATTCTAAAATATTGAAAGTTTGAATTTAGAAGAGAGATTTCCCTACGAGATTTGCAGTAATAGTTAAAAGGAATTTTAGAAAAATAAATGTAGATTGTATAGAAGCCTGCAAATGATTCTTCCTTTAGTTTGCATTTTACACAAGATTTTAAATTTTGGTGATTCTTTTGGTACATAACCATCCTAAGAGAATATTTTGAAATATAAATGCTTAATTCTCAATTTTTTATCATTTAAAAAAAAGAATTGGGGGGGGGAGGGGATTTCGACCAACTTTCAATTTTAATTCATACCTATGAAATTTAATATGATTGATCTTTCTAATTCCTAAGCAAAAAACAAAAAAATATTTTTGGAGTCATTTTTTCAAAAATTAGACTATAGGATTTTATTCATTACTACCAAAGTAGTAGTTCTTTAATTTTCAAAGAATTTGATAGTGTAGAGTTTGAAAAAATTCAATTTAGTTTTTTGAAAAAAAACAATTTTTTGTAGGTAGAATGACTTGTGTGCGGGGGGGTACATCTCAAATTTTTTACAAACGAAAAGTTTGCCCTTTTTGACCAAATGTAATAGTGAATATTGTACCTAGTGGTTAGGGTTGGCAAAAAACATTTTTTTAAATGGATGCTGAAATTTTGGGAAATTCATTTGCAATTTTTTGGGATGGAGAGAAAAAATATTGCAAATTACTGACAAAATATTCCTAATTTTTGGTGCACGAAATAATTATTCAACAAAGCAAAATGTTGAACTTGCCCTCTAAGTATGGTAGTTGAGAACATTCATGATAGTTTTCATTGGCACAGGAATAATAAGAGATTACTTACAAAGCCTTGTAATCAATGGAAGTATAGTAGGAAAACAAGAATCCCACTTGACCAAGACCATCAACTATTTGCTCCAACAAATAAACCCTTGCTTATTTGCACTATCCATAGAATACTTTTTCTTGGGATGACCTCTCATTGGCTAGGTCTCTCTTTCAAGATAAATTGCAATTAGCAATTCTTGATGTGTGTGCATTTGAGTTTGAGTTTGAAAAATCACTTGGATAGAGTTTTGTCCAAATCAAGAGTTTGAGGGGTTATAGGAAAGCAACTTGTCAAACTATGTAACATTCTCCAAACTATATAAAACTATTTTCAAAATTAATTTCATTCTAGTCCAGACATCTTGACAAAGAAGGGCACTCACCAAAAAATGGTCCCATGGGCCGAAGGGGTTATTTGATCATTGTTCGTATATTTTTGATGTTTTTCCAATTTTATAGTACTTCTAGAAAAAAATTAGAGGTAGACCAAAATGCACAAATTATATTTACTGTTCTTTGCAATCATTTTTTTGTAGTAAAAAGGCATTTTAAAACCAAAATTTTAAGTACAAAAGTCTATCAAAGTCTATCAAAACCTATATTTGGTACATCATTAATTGATATAATACATAAAAATCCAAAACAATGCTCGCATTTTTAATGATTAGCTTGTATAATTTCAATTCTTGTCAATCCAAAAAAAAGTATAAGGTAAAGCCCCATCCCCCTTAATTTGCAACAAATTATTATTCTTTACATTGGACAATCCTTGGCAAGAAGTAACAGAACATATTATACAATTATTGTTTTGTATATTAATAACATGACATATGATGTATTCATTAATATAATGAGTTGTGAGGTGTTTACATTGATATTTTAAAATATTGAATTCTTGACACTTTGAAATTTTTGACACAATGAATGGAGAGATTTCTTCATACTTGGACTAATTAAATAATTGTTTGTATTGCAAAATTTTCAATTATTGATGTCTAAAAATCATTCACTAATCTTATATCATTCAAAACTTTCTTCAATTTGAACATATTCAACTTTAATTTGACAAAGTCATTATTCATTTTATCATCCCTATTGGAAATCAAAGTATTTAGATTCCTATGTGAAATCCTTTCAATTCACTCTTGACAACAATATTTCTAATCTTTCTAGCTATGGAACAAAAACTTCTAATTTCAAATGTATTGAACACAATTTTGTAAGTTCTTTAGAAAAAATACATGTAAAAAGTATGATATTCTCTTAATAGAATAGACTTATAAAAAGTATATATACCATTACGTATACCATTTGTTAATATGTCCAATATTTGCCAATAAAATGTGCCTATATCCACTGATATACCTTTTTCATAACTACTTTCAAATTCATAAAATAAAACCAACTTGTGCATAGTATATAAAACTTTATGTCTACCAATGGTGTATAAATTTTAATCTTTGATATAAAATCCTACCTTTTCCTTGTTGAATATTATGCTATGTTGTTAAACAATGATCACTAGATAAATGAGATGGTGAAGAGAAATCACTTTTCAAAAATATAACACCTTATCTCTGATTAACATAATTTCAATATTTTACTTTAATAAATTGAATAAAATTTATTATCAACTAATTAATATTTCAATTCTATAATAATAAGAAGAATTGAAATTATAATATAAAATTTATAATGATTTTAAAATTGAATTTTACATGTGTAGAATTTAGCTAGCCTATATAATTTATTAAGAAAATTAACATCATATTTGAGAAAAATATTTTGAAAAAAAATTACATAAAATTTTTATTTTATTCAACTCCAAATATATTTGGATCCTCGATCTAAATAGCTAAATGAAAGAATTAAATATAAAACCTATAAATATTTTAAATTAAAACTTTATAATTATTGGAAATTTGTTTCATTTTTATTAATATCAAATGATTTTGTATAGATATGAATTTGTGGTAAATATGAATTGACATTTGTGTATTTTAGTGAGTCATTAACTTCTAAAGTTCTTTCATGTTTAGAGGCCCCAAACCACCTCATAACCATCTCCAAAGCAAAGCTAAAAATCCTCATCTATATTTCTTTATTTTTAAATTCAACCATAGGATCCTTTAGTTAACTTGTTAGAATACACCCTCCTAAAATTTTAGAGTAAAAGAATTTATCAATTGCAAGTTCATGATGCTTGGATTTCAAAAAGAATCATTATTTTTCAACTCTTCCCAAGTGGTTAGATTTCATCTTTCAAATATTTTACCCAAAAATGTATAAATCCTACAACTTGAAACTTTTGATAATATGTTGAAAAAATAAGTTGGGAATACATATAAAAAAAATTCAAAAAAAAAATTCATATTCATGTTTGAAAAAAATAGTAAATAGAAGAAGTAGAAAATGATTTAAAATACTAAATTGTGAAGAATTTAGTTATGGAATTGAAAAATGCCAATCCCAATGGTTGTAATATTTTAATAAAAAATCTACATCCATCGATTTTATTTTTTTTAAGAAATATTGAAAATTCAATGAAATAAAGGACTTCAAAGTTTATTTTAGAGTAGTGATTCTATAAGTGCCTGCAAACTGAAACTCCTTAGTACTTTCATCTCATGCATTAATCAAAATGGAATGATTCAAAGCTTTCCATGTATATGTAAATTTATAAAACCAATTTCGAATTTTTGTTTCTTGAAAATGTGATTTTTTTTGGAGTTGCCTAGGCTGACCACTTAAGAAAAACAACTATATATTATACAACAACTTTTAAACCATGTAGTCAAAAATTATGAAAATTGTTGCACCTTAAATCTAATCCTCGATCTCATGTTTTTTGAACATTGCAAAGAAAGAAATGAAAATTTTGTTCTTAGTGAGCAACACAAAATTTCTATATTACCAAAAAATGTTATTTGGTCCTTTAGAGGTTAAGGTATTTTAATGAATAATATTTTTTTTATTTAAATTACTAATGATCAAAAAATAAAATATCCTAAATTATGTTTAGTCAAAAATATGAAAATTAAACCAAAAAAATCTAAAGTGAGAATAGACAACTTCTAAATATTTTATATAGAGAGATTCATTTCATTTTTTAAATTTTATATAATTAAATTATATAATTATATATATCGTTAGAAATCCAAGTAAACTTTCATTTGTATTTTTAATCTAGCATAGAAGGCGAATGGATCTTAGTAGAAGAAAGTGCACAAAAAGATGTTATTCCTCCACCTCCACCTCCACCTCCCCTTCCTACACAAGATGAAATGCCTAATCCTCCACCAGGTTTTAGATATTTCAATGACTTATATTTTATTTTATTTACTTAATTAAAAAAAAATTAAATTTGATTAAATATTTCAGATATCATTATAAAAAAGCAATTCATCATCAAATGTAGAAATACATATTGAATGATAAAAAAGAAAAGTTTCTTCAATTTTCAATTGCTTAATATTTATTTATATAAACCACTCCTATCTAAATTCATGTTGCAAAATTGCATTTAATACTTGAAGTATTAAGGACTTGTAGTTTTAAAATGATTAATCTAATCTAATTAAAATTGAGCCAAAATTTTATATTATTACATGCAATCATTATGTAATATACAAAATTTTGGTGACAAAATTGAAAAGAATTACATCAAATTGTTGAACAATTACAAAATCTAGTTTAGAATTGTTTGTGCTTTCAAAAGATAATTTCTGAATTGCTTTAATATGATCATATTTCTATAATATATTTTTTAAATTATAGCTAAGAAAGAATTTAAATATGATAAGTAGATAGAGTGAGACCAAATCGTCAACGCCATGGAAAAGGATTATACATTGATGGTGGATATGAATATAATGGTGAATGGCAAAATGACAAAATGCATGGTCAAGGTAAGATATGCAATAAAATACAGTTTCAACCACTTTCAATAATTTAATCAAAATAAATTCAATCATATTAAATATGAATATAAAAATATTAGATATTCCTGGAAGGTTGCTTGCATGTGAGCCTAACATCTTCATCACTTGAACTTAGGAGTCTAGGCACCTCTATTATAGACACATTCAATGGTTTTAGAGTACCTACTTACACCTAGACTCAAGGCTCCTAGGCTCACATGCTAGTGTCTTTGTATATTCATGTAATTAGGCAAAGCTAAGATATTTTTCAATTATTAAAAAAATCAAGTAGGAAAAGATATTTTATCTGAAATTTATTAGTTTGCATATTTTACATGTATGTCCACATTGTACCACATATTTAAATTGACAATTCAATGGATCATGAGCTAACTTTGAAATTCTTTCAGTAATATAAGTCCTATGATTTTGAAGATTCAAATTTAGAAGATGATCTCTACCTTATACAACACAAAAACAAATTCCACAAGTTATAATGTTCAATTTTTTGGTTTAAAGCCTCAAATACTTCAACCACATTGTATTTTATATTAGTTTCAATTGACTATAACCAAAATTTGGTCATGATGTATGACCAAATTTTGGAATTAAAAAACAACTTCATTGATAGGTTCAAACATGATTTAAGTATGAAATTGAACCTTTCATTAATAGTGACCTCAAGTATTTCATTTCCTTTTACTGGAATCTTCAAAGAATTACAAAAATTAAGTGACCTACCAAAAAACATCAAAATAAATTTAGACACATTTTTAGTAAGAAAACCTTCCATTTCATCTAAAATCCTTTAACCCTTAAAGGACCAAGGTGCTTTTTTTGGCAACATAGAAATTTTGTGCATGTATGTGTAAGTAGAAATTTATATTTTTTGGCTCAAAATCTAATAGAAGATGTGGACAAGAATTGTCTTTCATGTGCACTAAATTTTAGGACATTTAGAAATATGAGTAAGATGTTATGGCCTAATATGTAGTTTGTTTTTCAACTCAGGCAGTGTGGGAAGATTTGAAAAATCACTTCTTTCAAAAATAAAAATTTGAAATTGGTATTCTAGATTCATATATATATTGAAAGCTTTGAATCATTCCATTTTGATCAATGAGTCAAAAGTTATGAGATGTTTTAGTTTGCGGGCAAGTATGGATTCTCTACTCTAAAATAAACTCTGAAGTCCTTTATTTAACTTAATTTTCAGTGTTTTTGGAAAAAAATAAAAACATTAGGTGTAGATTGTTTCTCGGAACATTACAACCATTGAGATTGGCATTTTTCAATTCCATTAATAAATTTTTAACAATTTAGTATTTTCAATCATTTTCTAGATCTTTCTATTTCCTATTTTTTTCCTATATGTTTCATAATTTCAGATGATTTGAAAATTTTCGAGCATGTAGCCAACTTGACTTGAGGAATGAATCCAAAGAGGCTCTACCATTTAGGACATTTTTTCATGCAAATGTGACCTTGTGAAGTGCAGCTGCCCAGATTTTCATAGGGCCCAAAAAAGGATTTTTGTCACTTCAAATGCTAATATCTTGCAATCTACATGGTGGAAATTTCTGAATGTTTTTCCACATCTTCTTAATCTAGGGTACTACAAGATTCTATGGTAACAGATGTCCAAAAATGATATTCTTCAAAAATTTGGTACTTGTATTAGAAATGGTAGTTTTTGAGAGTTTTTGGTGGTAACATAATCAAGGAACTTTAGGGGTTAATATCAATTTTTTGGAGAAACTTCTAAATTAAATGAATAGAGGGAGATGCTTATTTTATGTAGGAAAATTTCTTTGGAACTCTTTGAAGTCATTTATGCAAAAAATCCCAGATTTATTAAATCTAATAATATCTTACAATATATATATAATTGATATTCTCAATTATTGGAAGATAAAAAATAAATGAAATGAAAAAAAATTTATCTAGTCATAGAATATTTTCGTGTGAACAATTTCATCCTTTTTTTTTCCACAAATCAATTGAATTGAAATTTGGATGAACCATTTGCTTAAATTTCATTTAAAATTTTTTTAATGATATTTTAGACTCCTAGTGCTTATTATTATTTCTTGTGATGCAAACTTCAAAAGAATTATGGAAGCTATACTTTGTAACATCATTTTTTTTGTCATGCTTTAGTTATCTTGAAATCTACGAGTAGTTTTTTTGATCAAATGACTTCTTTTGAAAACATAGACCAAGATTTTGGAAGAGGTGGGAGATTTTTTTCTATAATATTTTATTTCATCTAAAATCACAATATTAAAATAATCACATCTTTTATTCAAACCAACAATACCATTAGTATAAAGACACTAATATACAATTTTCCAGTAAGTTACTATGTGAGGAGGTCCTTGTGGCCATATTCTCTCTATTTTTTTAGGATTCAAACTATTTGAAAAAGTGAATTATAATTCATATGGGCCATTTTTGCTTAGTGGGTCCATTATTTTACTTCTGAAGGACTGTAAGGCCACCACGTGGCTTCTACAATTACATTTGTAAAAAATTCAAAATTTAAACCTTATTAACAATTTGTGAACAATAAAGAGATTCTAAATGATTTTTTTGCTAAATCCATTGTTGCAATCCGATCAAGAAATGATTGAATGTGTGATTTTTGGTAAATTTTTGGAGAATGGGAAGGTACTTTAGATTGTCACTCAAATCATCATATCTTTATTTCTACACTTCAAAAGGATTTGAAAAAAATTTACATCAAAATCATGATGATAAGTTTATGTACTTCTAGAAAAAATCAGAGTTTTTGAAGCACTTTTTAGCATTATGATTTCAACATATGTACAAAGTACCACCTAACCAAACATCTTTAATCAATCTTGTCAACAATGGCTTATATATTTACAAAAATTGTGTGATTTTGTTGATCTTTTGTATAAGACAGCTACATGAGTCTTCTTTCATTTCAATAGTGGCAATCATCAAAATAATTCCACATGAATGAGGAATTATGCTTATTACAATAGCTAGTCAAGAAGGGAAGAGCTATGCTCAAATCCCCCAAATCCTTTAACTATTAATGTTGACAACTTTGGAAATCTACATGTATGCAATTTTAATTTGAAACTTATTGGGATCTTTGAAACCCTAAAGACCAGAGGCCCCCTCTGACAAATCCATTTGTAGAAAATTTGAATTGTAAACCTCACTAATAGTTTGTAATTAACAAAGTGGCCCTAGGTGATTTTTCAACTAAATCTGTTGGTGCAATACAATCAAGAAATGATGTGAGTGTAACATTTTGGTGAATTTTCTAAGAATGGAGAAGGCGCTCTAGGTTGTCACTTCACATCTTTGTATATTTTTTCCACAAGTAAAAAAGATTTGGAAAATATTACAAAACAAAATCATGGAAGCACTTCTGAGCATTTTGATAACACCAATCTCATTTTATTTCAATATTCAACATTCAACATTCAATGTATGATTGTACAAAGTATTACCTAATTGAACATCTTTCATCAATCTTATCAATGGTGGCATTTTCTCAAAAAATTTATGATTTTGTCAATTTTTTTCTTAAGAAAGCTACATAATTCTTCTCTTATTTCAATGGTAGCTATCATCAAAATTATTCTATACAAATGTGGAATTATGTTGTTATTACAAGAGCTATGCTCAAACACTTGTGGTCCTTTAGGGCATAAACTATACATTGTTTTACAAAGTAGATCAACTTTTAAATTATACCAAAAAATTTGGAAGTATTATGATTGTTTCTTAGTATTTCATGTTTGTTTGATATGATATCTATGACATTTTTCCTTCTATAAAAAGACTATTTGAAAGTTGTCACTTTCAAATTCTAGAATAATTCATTTGAAAGAGCACAAAGGTTTGTGGAGGATATTAGCTTACAAGTGAGAATATTTACAATTTTCATATTCAATTCAAAAAGAAAAATTTAATATTTGTATTCATGCTTGCATTAATTTAGAAATTGAACCCATTAAGTTCCTTAATTGTGTTTTCACCAAAAAAAAAGCTCCAAAACTACCATTTCTAATATGAGTACCAAATTCTAGGAAAAAACCCATTGTGGGACACATGTAACCATGGCATCTTGTAGTACAATATTCATAATGTTGTAATAAACAATCTACACCCAATGTTTTTATTTTTTTCAAGAAATATTGAAAATTGAGTTAAATAAAGGTCTTCAAAGTTTATTTTAGAGTAGAGAATCCATAAATGCCAGACAAACTAAAATTGCTCATAACTTTCATCTCATTAATCAAAATGGAATGATTCAAATCTTTCCTTGTATACGTAAATCCTGAAAACCAATTTCAATTTTTGATTTTTGAAAAAAGGGATTTTTCCTGATTTGCCCGATTTGTTGGGTGAAGAAAAAAAAAACATATCATACAATAACCTTTTGACCATGTAGTCAAAACTTGTGAAGATTGTTGGGCATGAAAGAAAAAACTTGTCCCCATGTTGTGAAAAAATTTCAATGAAAAAATTGGAAAAATTCCATTTGTAGTGGGCTACCCAAAATTGTTATGTTGCCAAAAAAAAACTTGGTCATTTAGGGGTTAAGTGTTCATAATCCTTAGAAGTAAATTTTGGGGCAATTTAGTGCATATATTCCAACAACAATCATTACGTCAAATCCCATTTATCAATTTCTTTAATACATTGCCATAGATAGAGTCTACATTCTTCAATTAAGGTGTGTGATCAAAAATATATAATTTTGAAGTCACAAAATTAAACTTTCAATCGCTACTATTTTTACATCATTTTAAGGATTCATCTAATATATGAGACATTACAAGCCCACCTCCCTTTTGTATGTCCTTTTGAATTATATCCCTTTATAAAGGATGCATTAGGCCAGAACTAACTCAAATTTATTCCATTTAAATTCCATTTAAAGGCCATATTTGTTATATTGAGACTTTTCGCAATCTCACTTTTATCCTCGACTTGAAGATAAACCACTTTATCTCTTTCCTAGTATTTTTTATAAATAGGTAACAACACCAACTTTTAGAATTTCATTATAAGATTAGAATTTGAGCATAATTTGTTTTGGGTTTCAATTACTATTTTTTTAAATGAATTTTCCAATAACTAGCATTTTGTCTCAAAATTTGCAAAAAGTCTCAATATAACGAATATGGCCTTCATTTGATTATATCTCCTCTTTATTTTCAATATTTCAAGTTTATAAATACAAATCATTATACATTTATGAATTAAATTTTTTATAAATTAACAATTCAAAAATTGAATTGAAGAAAATAAATTTTTTGAATAAATTCATAATTTATAAACCCGCAAACTATAAATTAAGAAATCACATGTTTCAAAATTTACACTTCCTATATTTGTAGGCTTAAAGAATTTGAAATTTTGAAATTTCAACAATTTAACATTTCAAAATCTTCAATCAATCGTCAATTATAACACGCATGTGTAAAGTCCAAAGATTCAAAGGTCAACCCTAGTGTATCTCTCTTTCTCTATATGTCTATTTTAATAGAAATATCACATTGAGGGAAAAAAGGACAATTGCACTTGACAACACTTCTTCATCATTGAACTGTAAAAGAAATTAGATATATCTTCTAGTTCATAGGCTTCTAATATTTTAATCTTTCAAAAATCATAAGAGATTATAAATTTTTTGAGATGTATAAAAAATATTTTTTGTAAATATTTAATGTAAAATTTAAACCAATTGATGAAATTTTATAAAGCCTAATTGAAGGCTAAAGAGTAGATATTATTATATATTTTTATCCTATCCAATTAAATGATAGAGCTTCACAAAACATTGATAGATTTGAATTTTAACTTGCAACTTTTTGTAAGTTAAAAAAAATAAAATTGGAGTTTATTTGGTGTAAGAAATTTAATTTGTAGTTTCGACTATAAAAATCAAATACCAATATCTTCTCCATAAATAAATTGAATTTTTTTTACCTATAGAATAAGTTTATAGATTAAATATGTCTTGTAAAAATTAAAACTCATGAATTACTATAAGTTCAAATAATACCAACTTGAGAAATATGATTATGTAATGTATATAAGAATATTTGCTAATAAACAATTTTAAACAACTAGGTTGCTTCAAGTATGCAAGTGGAGCATCTTATGATGGTCAATGGGATAATAATATATACATGGGCATTGGAACTTACATGGTAAATATTTGAAATAGTTTTTGAATATTATGTATGTATATATAAATGACTTTGCTTATACTAAATCAAGTAATGTCAATTGGCTACCATAATCAAATGATTGTTGTATTCACAAAGGATTATTTTATTTTCAACTTAATATTCATTAAATATTCTTACATCATCTAAATATTTTTTTCTATAGCATCAAATGGTTTAATATTTTAAATTTGGCTAAAGATTGATCACAAATGTGGTTTATTAAATACAATTATAATAGAATTAGAAATGAACAAAAAGTTTAAATTGGCCATGTTCTTTATTTTTGTAATTCTCATTGATGGACCTTTTTACGATAAGCAACTTCCAATATATGATTTTTTTTTTAAATTAAAAAAAAAACACTTTACTTTACTAAAGGCTATTTTAAAATATTCAATGTCTTCTCAGGATTGTTGTTGTAGCTTATTTATTTTTCGAATTGAACAAACATTGAAATTAAATTTTTCTTAGTTTGTAGGTCTAAATGTTAGAAATAAAATCTAAGTATATATGATTATGAAGGAATTTGAAGTTATTTGTATGTCATTGAAGGCCCTAAATCCTATATGCCCAATTGACAATGTAACAATCTTTACCTAGCTTTGGGCAACATATTTGGATTTTTTTTGCCAATTTCAAAAATGAATTTTTAGAATACGAACTGAAGTGGTTTATTAATCTCCTCAAAATTGAGATAGTATGGTCAAAAGTTATTTATAAGGAAAATTACGCAAAGGATTTAGTATTTACATAGTATTTGAAAGTTTCTTATTTGAAGAAAGGTTTGATGTTCTCTTCATAAAAATTTGTATTGTCTTTGACAAATAAATTGAAATTTTGATTTTGATTAGTCACAAGAGGTTTAAAATGCTAAAATATTGCAATTCTATTTTTTTTGTGAGTTTTTAAAGTTAAATCTTCAAATTATTTAAAACAAATCTAAAAATATTTTTGAAAATTAGACTAAACTTCTACATTTGACTCTTAATGCTTGTGTCTTCGGATGCAAACATCAAAGACGTTGTAGACTTATACTTTGAAAAACATTTATTCATTGTTAACAACCCCAAGATTTTAGGACTTGTATTTTTATCATATTATATTTTAGAACAAGTATATCATCCTTTTTAGTATAATTGTTGGAATAAAAAGGATTTGAAAAAAGATCTAGAATTCAATAATGCTTAAATTTTTTTTTTATATATACAACAAATTACAATTTTTATTTTAATTAGAACATTTATACCACAATTGTTTTCCCTTCAATGGTCTTTCTATTCAATAGTCTATTTTATCTACAAGTCATATTCATACGATTGAATCTACAACTACTAATTAGTAATTTTCCACAAATTTTGGAAATAATAATTGAAAATTGTTTCTATACAAATTGGAGATGGGAAATTTATAATTTTCATAAGACTTTTCCTATTGAAGTTCAAGAGGATAAGTTTTAATTTTACTTATTACTTCAAGTTGAAGTGGAATGTTATTATAAATGTATGAAGAGCAAATAAATAATGACCATTATTGCAAATCCAAGTATTATGTTAGATTTTGAAGAAAAATTCAGAATTAGAGACCTTGAACATTTTATATTCATTTATCACAAAACTATTTTTTATTATACAAAGTAAAATGTATTCATAATGCTAATTATGGAATTTGAATTTTAAGCTTTTATTATACAAATAATTTATAATATTTTACTTATTTTTGCAATTTGCAAATAGTTGCTTGTTGGATTTAGTGTTGGATTTTACTTCATTTCACACACGTTTTTTAATTTTAGCATTTCATGTATATTAACATTCAATGATTGAACCTACAAAACCTACAACAAAAATAAATTTTGAATTGTTAGGGAATTAAATGATGAATGCAATGTTAATTTTTTTTTCACAAGTGTATTCAAATTATTAGCAGTTAGTTTACTTTAATGTAGTGAAAATTTGTGAAATTTAAGTATGCAAGATCTAAAATGTAAATTTCTATTTTTCTCAAAGGCTTTATATCAAAAATGAGTTTTCCAAAATTCAATTTGAAGCCAAAAATTTGGAAGATAAATAAATGTCCAACGGTGAATATTGAACAAGACTTCCATATTTTATTTTTGAATTTCAATTCAATGAACATCTAAGATACCTTGCATAGATTATCAAAATGCATTTTAAATTATATTTACCAAAATGCAACGCAGTATGAATGTACACAACAATTCAGACATTAAATTAGTACATTATATTGTATAATAATCCAATACCATAGTGAGTTCAATAGTTAGCTTTCAAAGTTTCATTAGTGGTTTAAAGTAATTTCTTTTTGAGTTTCAACCAATTGTTGGAAAGCACCTTGAACTTTTTCTTAAAAACAATAATCTTGTGTCAAAAATGCATTACACTCTAGTAATTTTAGGATATAACCATAAAATTTATTTGACTCTAGGGGGGATTCAAATCCTCATTGAAAAGAGAAAGAATTCAATTTGTAGATACATTTCAAGCAAAGATTGTCAATAACTGGCACTTTTTAAGTTAGTGAAAATAAATTACATGTATCTCTTACTCTCTCTCAAAATTCAAATATAAAGAACTGTGGTAGACTTCCATAAAAAGGTGTGGATAAAATTTTAGAAACTTTGACTACATCTAGATTGAAAGGCATTTGAAATTATGTATTTTTTTCTAACCTCCCTTAATTGAAAAATTAAACTTCTCTTAGAGTGAGATTTTTTATGCTATGCCCAGTTATGTTTTACTATTTCATCTCAAATTTTCATGTTAGGTACATACTTACCAAATTTCCAAAGTAGGTGAGAAATTTTTCAAAGTTGCCCAAAGTTGCCATTAGGAAAAAAATGAGCTCTCAAAAGAGTTTGCTTCCCTTTTAGAAGTTCCCCTTAGTGGAACTCATAGCTCCTTTGAAGAAGAGTGACACAATAAAACAATATTGAAAATATTCAAATAATAATTAAAACAATATTGAAATAATAATCTCAAAATTGTAGTCCGATGTGGTTGCACTAAGGTAAACCTACCTATGATAGGCAAACCATCTATGACATACACCTAGGAAATGACCCATTAGAGTCTTACATCAACTCATGATAGACTTTCTCTAATAAATAAGATTAGGACTACATTAGGTTGGTTAGTGACCAAAATCAATGGCTTGGGTGACGGTGATGGAGTTATTAGAGCATGTTTTAGGAACTTCTAGCTTTTCAATGTAAAATCATCAAAGCAAGTGATTTTTTTAATTCTTCATGTTCTCACCATGTTAGGAAATATTTTGACTACTTTAGGTGGTAGGATGGCCATCATGCATACACTTTTTGTTGGTTTTGGGATAGTCTACAAACTCTTTTGGGCCAATTAGTAATCACACTTCAAAAATTCATAAGAAATTCATACTTTATCAAAAAAATAAAATTTCAATTGCTCTCTTCTTTTCTCACAGTTGTTTTTGTATGGAAAAAACTCTGAGGTTTTTTGCCCATTGTAATAGGGCAAAACACTCATTTTGCAAGTAATAGGCAGGTTTACCTTAATGCCACATCGACTCTCAAAATTTTGTAATTTTGAATTTACTATAATATTCATATTTTCATATTTCAAATTCTTTCATTGACCTATCCCATATTTAACAGGCCTTGCAATTTGTTGGCCAAAAAAACAAAAAACAAATTTTCTTCATTTTTTTTTTTTGGAATTTTTTTTCAGACTAGAGTTTTCTACTATTTCTTATTGTCTAGGACTCACAAACCTTGTGAGGACTCATATTTTTCCTAATGCCATCATGTTCAAAAAGCTCTAGGTAGCTATATTGCTATTGTTGAGAGCACTTCACAAAAGAAAACCATATTCCTACAAAGGAGATATATGTCTATAAATCTTATGTCAAAATTTGGGAAAAAGCATTTCAAATTGATTTTGTAAAAATAAACTACATAAATTTCTATTTAGAGTTGAACAACCAAGTCTCTGTAAAGGGATAACAATAAACTATAAGAATGTTGAATTTAGAATTGCCCCTTTATGTGCAAATCTAACATTGCAAGTCAAAAATATTACTTGAAAAAGTATCCTTTTGAGTTCCTAATTTGAAATTTTATTTACATTCATATCTACTTTATTACATTATCACATTAGAATAATATTAGTGTAGAAATATTTTAAATCATAGACATCGAGGCATCATCATTATAACTGATATATAAAGCTTGTAGAGATAAATATTTAAATAAATTGAGATTGTTAGGTAGGTAGTTTATAAGTGTAAATTATTAAAGATTACATTTCATGTTTCTATTCAGTTTGAAAAATTTCAAGCACCTAATCCATGATAAATTAATTAAGAATCAATTATCATAAAAATATTTGTAACTTCTAATTTAATTCTAAAAAATAAAATATTTAAAAATTCCTTCCCCTTTAATATTGAAACAAAATTACAAATTTAAAAATAAGACATGATGATGCATATATAAAAATTATCAAATTGACATGTTAATCATTTTTTGAGGTAATGTATATTCACTTATTCATCATGTTTATAGTGGCCAAATGGTGCAAAATATGTTGGTGGATGGAGAGAAAACAAGATGCATGGAGATGGAACATATATAGATAAGGAAGGCAATATATGGAGTGGACAATTTTTCAATGGAATAGGCCCTGGTTTGATAATGGAAATTACTTAGTGACTACAAGAGTTAAATGACATTGTAGATAAGAGTTCAATTCTTGAATAAAAAACCAAACTTGAAATTGAAGTGCTCTAAAATATATAAATGCAATGTTGCTAGTGAATTTTATAATATTTTATAAAGTTAATTATAATATTATACCATATTTTATTATAAAATAAATAAAAATATGTAAAGAAACAATGATATAATAGAGATTGACTTAGAACAAAACATCATTGCCAACAACAAATCAAAATTTGTGATTTTACATGCTACACATTAATTTCTAAAAATTGTTTTAAAATATTTTAAAGAATTATTCATACAAAATATTTTTGACATTATAAAAAATGAAATATAAAAGATATGTTTTGAATTAAGAATTGTGTCATTGATTTGTAAAACTTAATCAAAGACTTTAGTCAAAATACTTACTTATAAGAAAAAATCCAAAATAACTTTGTAACATAGATTCAAATAGTTATAAAAGGCCATGTTCATTATATTGAGATTTTTCCTAGATTTTGAGACAAAATTCTAGTTAATGGAAAATTCATTTAAAATAATAATAATTGAAATAAAAAATAAATAATGTTCAAATAGTGATTCTGTAATGAAATTCTAAAAGTTGGTGTTGCTACTTATTTATAAAAAAATACTATTAAAGAGATAAAGTAGTCGAGGATAAAAGTGAGACTGCCAAAAGTCTCAATATAACAAATATGGCCTTGTAATACAATGATGTGAATCACTTTCAATGGCATTGAAATTTGTTTATATAATAATTTATAATAAATTTTATAATTTTTGTACCTAATACTAACATGTTAGATTACTACAAAATATACTTTGAGGTATATGAGCAACAATTGTAATGGTCAATAAAATTTACTTAATTTTTAAAAGATAAAATCAAAGTTCATTAACTATCTCTTCAAAGACCTTTTCTAACTTGACCTTCTTTCTTTAGTAATATCATGATTCTCTTCCAAACAATGAATTACAGGAATAAAGGCCAGTAAATCCATTTTAGACCCTCTTTCCAATTGCTTCCCTATCAACATCTATCTAATATTTTAGCCCTCAAAATGTTAAACCAATAAAGATAGGGACACAATCAAGACTAGGCTACTTAATGAGAATGGCTACCCCCAATGTATTGGGATATTCTCACAAAAATCATAAGCCCTTTTTAACCCTTTAGTGTCTTAATCTCTTCTTCAATTTTTGCATATTTTTCTTATATATTTTCAAGTATATATTATTTACCTCAATCTCATCAAATTCATCATACAAAAAGCATAGTTTTTCAAAGTCAAGTATTAATTGGAATGAATGAGAAGTTCTATAGTTTTAACCTTGACACTAGAATCATTGTATATCATATCATCTGTGCGTATTTTTACACTTGTAACACACATTCTTTTACTTTTGGGTTATGGCTACTAAACTTAAAAAAACACACTCAATAGTTTAAAACCCCCTGAGGACTAGGCATTCAAATTTCGAACAACGGATGAATGCAAACACATCCCAAGTAGTTTAAAAATGTTTTTTCCATCCATCATTTGAAAAAAACCCTCTTATGTTATTTCTCTTACATTTTTTCAATATAGATTCTAAAGATTTTTCTTTGCAAGTATTCTATATTTCAAAGGATATTGGTAGGTCCAGTGCCAAAAAGTAACTTTTTTCAGATTAAAAAATGACCCTTCAAAATGACTTGAATAAAAAATCAAAATTTAAATCTTCAAAAATCACTATGATTAAAACTTAACATTTTGAACAAAAGAGGGAAAAGATTCTTGTAAAAATCACAAATAAGTTCAATCTAAACAATAATTAATTTTAGAAGGAATTTTCAATTTTTAGCTTCAAATATTATTGAAAAATATTGGGTTGTATACTAGAGTAAGAGTAAACTTGTCAATCACCACATAGACAAAATTCAAATCCTTCTCCACATAATTGTAGAGACTTGCATCTTTTGAAACTTGGTGTGATTATTAAATGTCATATTTAGATTCACCTTTGAAAAAAAAAATGCAAAAAGATTTCTTCCTACTTCTTCCTACAAATTTTATTGCAATTTAAAGGTGATGAAGCTAAAATCTAGTTAAAAAATCCTTGCAACCCTTCACTATACACTGTGTAGTCATAGGGCAGTGATACAAAATTTTGTTCTTATTGCAATTGAATTGGTATTTGAATTGTGCGGTAGGTGTTTGGTAAATGATAATGGGTTGTTATCCAGTTGTCGGATTTGTGCGATAAATAACAAGTTTACTCTAATTGATTTAAGATATGTTTGCACTTGGTGTTAGGGGTGATGTTTGCAATGTGAATCCAATCCAAAAAAGGTCTACATTCATTCCTAAGATCCTTAGTAAACAACACTCTTCAACACCAAGTGTGAACTTACCCTTAGCTTTATGGATATAATTCTATGAATCATATTTAAATTTCCAGTTGCTACTTTTAGAGAGTCATCATTAAATTATTATTCTAAGTTGCATTTTATAATTCATATACACAATTTTGGAAATCTGGACTACCCCCCTACTGGTCCTACCCCATGAAAAATCTACATGGCAATGTTTAAATAACCGGTAGTGTGCACCAACACGTTTCCACGGGCAACATAGCGGCCCCCCACCCCCGTGTCTTCTTCGTCTTCCTCGAACCCCGTGACTCCCGACCAATACTCACGCCGAAGGCTTTACCTCGCACGCGGAGTTCCACAATTGCCTCGGCAATTCTGACCCTTTTCAATTGTCCTTTTCCCTTTCTCTTTCCACAGTTTCTCCACCATCGCTATGTTCGTTTTCGATGAGGCTTTCTTGTTGATTTTGCAATTTCGATGCCGCACAGATCGTCCATTGGATTTGTGTACACCATTTGTGCTCGCCATTTGTAGTTAGGGTTTCGGGGGCAGAGTTCTGTTTCTCCCATGGGGATTGTTTGTTTGTAGCTGTCATCCAGGAGCGCATCCGTCGTGATGGCCACCGACGATGGGGTTGCGGATCACCGCACGGTGTTCTGCAATGATCCCGATCCCCTTCGCGACCGGCAGTTTAAATTCACGGTACCTTACTGACGAGGGCTCAGTTAGCTCGGGAGTTCTTGAATGTGTGGTTGATTGCAGTGGCATTGGTTGTGCGGATCGGTTTTAACTTAAAGGAGCTGATCTTTAGGGTTTCGTTTCTGGTTGTTTTGATTTTGAGGAGAATTTGTTAATTTGGTTGGTGTGGCAATCAGTAGAGCTCTTGGGAAATCGAGCTAGGACGTTATTTTGTAGTGCGTGCTGGATTACTTTAGTTTAAGGAACTTGTTTTGTTTTTGGTCGTCTTGTTTTATCACTGTGCTGGCTGTAACCACTGTTGCGAAGAACTGGAGAATATTTCAGATTCGAGGTTTTAGACTCCGTTTTGGCGACTAGTTTTGCGTTTTGGTCTATTTTGTTTCAGTATCCTGTGTTCTTGAGCTGGAACCTCTCAGATGTAGTAGAAAATTGTCTAATTGACTCTGAACTGGGAAATCGTTCGAGCGAGACCGTTCTTCGTAACAGTGGCTGCAATGATGAGGGCAGATTGAAGCGTTGAGCTAAATCGCAATGTTTCATTTGTTTGTCGGTATTTAGATAATTAAACAATTGCATTTCCGAGCTGGAACAATCATCTACAGAGCGCTTATTGCGTCGTGTCGGAACCACTTTGGTGACACAAATTTATACTTCAGCTTGTATGGGACGCAGATCCCCACCATGTATACTCTATTACTAGTCTTCTGCTAATTTAAAAAAAATTCTCTTGCAGAACAACTCGGTCTCGACGACGAAGTATAATTTTTTAACTTTTTTTCCGAAGGGCTTGTTTGAACAGGTACCTATCACAAACGAAACTTTGTTTTGCAGACTGCCTGCTGTTGTGAAAGAGTTTGTTGGTTGATGTACATATGTAAGTACTTCAGAGTCCAGACTTTGACTTTGTACGTATTCGCATTCTGAAGAATGAGTTGAAATATGTTATTTAAGAACACGTTCCCCTGGTAGGAAAGTGGGCTCTTGTGTTCTTTGATCGTAGAGGTTTAGGGTATTGTTGACAGTGCTTGTGTTGTTCTGTCGTATGCAGTTTCGACGTGTGGCTAATCTTTATTTTCTGATGATAGCAATCTTGTCAACTACTCCTGTCAGGTAAGGTGACTTGTAGATCTATTTGAGGTGGGTGGACAAGTGCACAGATTTCGAATGATCTTGCTCCTGAATTGTGGTTTTGTTTTTTCTTATATTGTCGGAGGTTTTGTTGCCTCTATCATGGATTAAAGAGCTTTTTTGCTTATAGCCAGTTTGGCGGGACGACTGCGATTGTAAATTCAGCAGCATGTTCTGGTTTTTTAGGTGGCTGTAATGCAATACTGTTCAGAGTTACATTGACTCATTTTGTCTCGTGAGTTTGGAAAGGATATTGTGGAAATACTACTCAACAGAGTCATTTCTTGTTCATCTGTTGTTGTGGTGGTGTTCGGATGAGCCTATGGAGTTGTTGGGTGTATTATGTCTTTTCTTACTTTTCAATTCATTGGCTTAAGAAAGCATCAAGTTGGGTCATGTTCTCGACCGTACACCCAAACCAGGCAGTCGATCAACAAATAAATCTTGTGCTTCCTTGTGATTCTCTTGCTTGTGTGTAGTCCTGTGCAGCCTATTACCAATATTGTACCACTGGTTCTGGTGCTCGGTGTATCACTCATCAAGGAGGCCTTTGAGGATAATGTAAGCATGTGATTTCCATGGAGTTGGTTATTGTGGTTTTTTCTTCCATTGATGCAGTGAACCGTCTCATGATTATGCTCAGTGAACTAATGATTCTACTCTTGGTGTTTATTTGTCGTTTAAGGACTGCAATGCGATTGGTATATTATTGTTTTTGTTGAAACTTATTTCAGCACTACTGATGTCTCTCCTGATCTACATGCACTATGTATGTCTCCTTTCATTTCAGAAACGGTGGAGGAATGACAAGGTGGTGAACTCGAGCTTAGTTGATAGGCTTGAGGGTAGGATATGGCTGAGGGTGCCATGGAGCGCTGTTAAAGTTGGTGATCTTGTCCGGGTACGCCTTTTGACATAATGAGTTCCTTATTGTGTGGGATTTTTGAACCTTAAGGTCTTAAATAGAGCAGGTTTATGTTAATTAATAGAAATGTAGAATAATTGGACTCCAATTTTGAGCGGAGGGTCTTTACAGAGTATTCTCTGTTTCTGGATTTTCTTTCGTCCTATATTCAACTCTATTTTTCTTGTGATTTGTATTGACAGGTATCTCAAGATCATTATTTTCCAGCAGATATGCTGTTACTGGCAAGCACAAATGCAGATGGTATCTGCTACATTGAGGTAAAGTCTTGCAAAGATTTTATTTTCATTGGAGTCCTTGTCGATTTTCTTTCTTGAGTACTCATCAATGAATTTGACTTCCTCTCAACTATCAATATTGATACGTATCCCTACAGCTTAGCCCGTAGAAAGATGATCCGGATGTAGGGGTCCTGAACTTTCAAATATTCTCAGATTAGTAAATATTTAGAAGTGACCCTTGCCTTGTATTGAGGCTTGCCAAGTCTTGAAACTCCTAATTTCAACAGTGCTTTAGAATTTGAGTTCCAGTATACAATATTCTAGAAAACCTTACAAGCATCCCCTACATTTCTCTGCAAGATAGCATTTTTGGCCCCCAAGATGCAATTTTTGCTGTCTGAATGCCCTCCTCCATTTCTCTCTTAATTAATTGAACCATTCTTCCATTCTCTTCTGACGATTTCTATGTCTACACGGAAGTCTATGATTGGTTTCAAAGCGACAGTGTGGTGCTTCAACTAGCTCTAGAATGTTGTGCAGCTCCCATGCAATCTCGGTTTTCCTATCTTTCTTTGGGGGACTGGTCCATTGTTTGCCTTTCGTATAATAGTAGTGGAGCTGCAACTGCCTTCAAGGCATGTCCAAGTCGCTGGTTAGTTCGTTTATTTGAGTTTGTTGGCTATGTTCGTATAATGGTTTTTTCTCGTTTTGTTACTGAGTACTTGATGCACTGGAGGCAAGCTAGATTTTAATTTTGGCTGGGAAAATTCAAATCGTAGAAAGGACATTTCCTTTTTTGCTGGATTTTACCTACCAGCGCAAATGCAGCGTCCATTATGAAAGCGCGACTTGATATCTCAAGTACTCCTTACTGATTATTTTTCGGCACAGAATACGTTACACACGCTTATTATTTCGGTTGTATGTGACGTAGATATTCGATATGTTTGAAACAGGTGGCGATCGTGCTTAAGCTGTACACAGTCGTAGGGCAATGCATTCTGGTTTTGATGTTAGTCTTACAACGAAATGTCGAGAGTATTTCGGGAGGTTCTAATTGATTTTACTGGGTCCAGACCTCGAACTTGGATGGAGAAACCAATCTCAAGATCAGGAAAGCACTGGAGCGGACTTGGGATTATATTGATGAAAAGAAAGCTGTGGAATTCAAAGGTATTATTAACTTGCTATACGAATGTCTTAACTACTGTGGAGTATCTGCGTCCTCCTGTGCGAATGGAATTTGTCAACTTTGTTTCAGAATGCAGGCTTCTTTCACATAATTTCTGTTTATTTTGTCATGCTTTCTGACTATGTAGATAGACTACTGACGCCTTCGTTCTTGTTCTTCTCCTTGCGGCAGGCGTAGTTACCTGTGAACACCCGAATAATTCACTCTACACTTTCACAGGCAATCTTGAAATCAGCAAGCAAATAATCCCTGTTACACCAAATCAAATTCTTCTCCGGGTGAGTTTGATTACGTAGTTTACTGGGTCAGCTCATGATGTACCTAATATTCTTACTTCAGTAAAGAGTTTTTTTCGTACTCGTCATAACTTTTCTTGGGTGCTTGGCAGGGATGTAGCTTACGAAATACCACTGCCATTGTTGGTGCGGTGATATTCACTGGGCATGAGACAAAGGTTAGTTAGGGCTCTTGCTTACAGCAACACATGTTACTTGACTGAATTGTTTCTCATGTGGGAACAGCCCTTATGAGAACTTCCATGAGTTGTGTGTGTGACCGTTTATTGTGATAGGTTGTGTTATTGATATTTTGGATTATATGAATATTCAGGTGTTTTTTCCTGTCTAGAACTGGGAGCGCCTGTCCTCTCACATGCACAATAAGTGATTTTATTTCTATGTTCGCAGGTGATGATGAATTCGATGGATGTACCATCTAAGCGCAGCACGCTGGAGCTGAAGCTTGATATGCTCATTTTGCTGCTGTTCGGCATTTTATTCACATTATGTTTTATTGGAGCCATAGGCAGGTCGGATCTCAGTTTCTATTTTAAATATTTTGTCTGTTTATCATGAGAACCTTTTCTCTTCTCTTTTTTCCCTTTTCCAGTTCTTGTGTCTAGTTAGTTACCTTTGTTTTCATCGCTTCTTATGTACCTCGCTAAAATATTTCGTTCAATTACCTAGACAAAAACGTTCTATATGCAACATTTTGGAAGTGTGACTTTATGTGCTTAAGTGCTTTCAATATGTTAGATGTCCTCCTTGTAGAGTACACTTTCATAAGCCATGATCAAATTTTAGTATCTTTGTTCACAAAATGTTTTGTTCCGATATTTCTGCAGCGGTGTGTTCATTAACTCGGAATATTGGTATTTGGGATTAACTCTACCTGGAACTGAAGGGCAGTACAATCCTGGGAATAAGGCTTTGGTAAAGTAGCTTCCACCTTTTTGTCTTTTCATGTATTGCTTTACAACTGTTAAATGTTTACTCACAGGTGCTTGTGATGAATATTTGAGTATTTGTTTGGCCTGATGTTGAAAATGTCTCTTCAACTCTGAGTCGTGCAATTATGAGAGGCATCATTGTTTTTCACAGTGTACTGAATCGTGTGCGTTGTTTAATTTTATTGCCGTGGGGTGAACAGGTGGCTGTTCTGACGTTTTTCACTCTTTTGACGCTATACGCAAATATTATTCCTATCTCTTTATACGTGTCTATCGAGGTATTCCTATTCTCTTTATACGTGTCTATGTGTTGCTTGTTCTAAGGGCTACATTATTGCCTTCAAATCGTGTTACTTAAAACATGCTTTGTCGGCTGTGCTTTTGGTCAAAATTGGGTCAGTGCTCTCCTGCGATGCTGAAGTTGGTGCTTATTGTATTTCTCAATTTACTCTAGTGATTTTTGTGTGTCGATGTATTGTTTTGCTTGTCTGTACTTCATTTGCTAATTATGTGTAGTGAACAGAAGAGTAATTGTACATCGTCTGTGTTCCTTTGCAGATGATCAAGTTCATACAGTCGAATATGTTCATCAACAACGATTTGAAAATGTATCACAAAGAAAGTAACACACCTGCCTTATCACGCACATCAAATCTGAATGAGGAACTGGGCCAGGTCAAACACTTTCGCAACTCCCGCTTGTATTTTTCTTTGATAAGTATTTGGCTTATAAAAATTTTAATTTTTAATGTTTACTCGCGGATCTAATTTCTTTCTACGTATTCTGCAGATAGAATACATCTTCTCAGATAAGACCGGGACTTTGACAAGAAACATGATGGAGTTCTTTAAGTGCTCTATTGCCGGGACTATGTATGGCACCGGGATCACAGAAATCCAACGAGCAGCTGCTCGTCGAAACGGTGTTCCGCTTGAAGAGGTATCCATTAGTGGATTTATGTAATGAAAATCATTCTTCAGTCAATTTGAAATTATTTTCTTGTATTTGGATATATATGATTATTTTCATTTCCACAACTTAGAATTTCCAGAGAAGTTGATTAGTAGTGTTTTGAAGCTGTGACCTCTCTGTCGCAATTTCATCCGGGTCACGTGTTTTGTAATACTGTTCATATGTTGTTTTTATAAACCTTTTCAATAGAGCTATAGAGGCTGTGTTTGGTGTACTGTCAGGATCTATGTCGACAGATTATTGGTTACATTCTATGTGGACTAGGGTTCTTATATGAATTTCAATATGATTTTCTAAATTTCTCTGAAATCAGCTAATTTATACCCTCTCTTTATTGTAAAAAACTCAGACTCCAAGATCAGAAGATGCTAAATGGGAGAAAGGCTTCAACTTTGACGATAGGAGACTCATGAAAGGCCAATGGCGTAATGAAAGAAGTCCAGATGTTTACATGGTAACACATGGTTTCTGACTATTCATGTATCTGAGACTTGAATTCTTGAATGTCCTACATGCGCACTACGTATATATAGTGTTCCGATTATTTCTCAAGACGAAATGTTTGCGCAGTGTACTTTGAGAATCTTAGTCACGGAGATATGCCACCATCTTGTGTACTTGGGCAGTGGAAGAATTCTTTGTTCTTAAGCAGTTGGTCCGCTCTTGTTTCTACTTGCAGGATTTTTTCAGATGTTTAGCTATCTGTCATACCGTGCTTCCTGAGGGTGGAGAGACGCCGGATGAAACCACTTATCAGGCAGCTTCTCCTGACGAGGCTGCACTGGTTACAGCAGCTAAAAATTTTGGTTTCTTTTTCTATGCGTAAGAGCCTCTCTTTGAATGTACTGTTGAGTTTACTGTCCATCAAATCCGGGGTTTTTCTCCTTTGGGTAATGTTAGATTGTTTACTATGTATCAGTTCTGTCTATGCTTTTGTGACGCAAAATTTTATTTACTTATTAGTGATAAATCACGTTATTTGTTGTTATTATACCTCATAGACATGATTTTTGCACAGTTCGGATATTGTTGAATTATGTCTGGAGTACTTGCGATGGAACTGATATGTGGAGGTTGAGTTCACGTGCAAGAAAGTATGTAAGCAACGATTCGTATGTGCCAGGCGTTCACCAACCGCAATTCGTGTTCGAGAAGCTCATGTTGAGAAGCTGAACAAATTATCTGAAATGGAATATGAGATTTTACACGTGTTGGAGTTCAACAGGTGGGTTTTTTTCAAGTAGTGTTTATCTGTTTTTATTCGTTTCCTACTCTGTTGATTTTCACTGTCACTGTAGTCGTTGTCGTGTATTGTATTTTTCTGTTTTACAGACGGGCTTGCACTTTGAAACTGCATAATCATTAACGACTGTTTCTGATTTGTTCAATAATTTTTTTCTGACGGAATCATGGTTGGCGGAGCAGCACTCGGAAGCGGCAGTCTGTAATATGTCGATATCCCGATGGTCAACTTATTCTGTATTGCAAAGTAAGCTAGCCATATTAGCAGACTCTTATGCCAACACTGCTGAGGCATTTTATTTGAGTTTGAATTTCCTTCTTTTTTTCCTATTGAATTCTTACCTAGTGCATTGATTGAAGACAGCGATCACTGATGCAACTTTTCTTTGATTAAATTGAAATCAGACTCTGTGTTCCACTTACATGGTAATAAAATCTTCAAAATGTCGTAGATTCATAAAGATTCGTTTCCTGCCTAGTTCTTGTTTCATCGTGTAGGTAAGTGTTGCCGAATGATTGCTTCCGAGACGTTCTCAGCCTAATCCAGAACTTTTTGGGATACTGTGAGGTGGTAAATGGCGACTTACTGTTAATGACTGCCTGCAGGGTGCTGATTCGGTGATGTATGAAAGAATGGCAGAGGGTGCTGTTAACCAGTTTAAGGATTCCACGCGAGACCATCTTGAGAAGTTTGGTGCTGATGGGCTTCGAACCCTGTGTTTGGCGTCTCGCCGCTTGACTGCCGACATCTATGAAAGTTGGAATGAAAAATTCATTCAGGCCAAATCAGCTCTCCGAGACAGGGAAAAGAAGATAGATGAGGTATGTACTGATTGAGCTAGGACTGCCGACTTTGTTGCCTCTCGAAAACGTTGTTTAGTGAGTCCCTCAAGAGAGAATCCTTGGTTGTTTTGATGTTGGTAGTCCTGCACAAAATTTTTGAAAGATGAGGCGATGGATTTTGAAGGCAACATTCATTTGATCACAGTGGTCATGCAATCAAGCAACTAACATGATTCAGTTACCGGTTGCTCAAATGGTGATTTTATATGTGTAGAGTTAAGGTCTTCTCCTTAATCCTGTAAAGTCGCTGCAGCCAAAAAGTGTCCGATGGATGACTTTTCAGATCAGAAATGAAGAATGCACCTATTGGTCCAAAAATCAGATCATTTTTGGCAAAGTACCTTGGTGATAGGTCTCGTCTCTTCAGGGTGAAAATATCATTGCACCTCGGAATCTCATCTCCTTAAACATTCGATTACTTCTGCTCGTCTAAATATGTCGTTGAAAATTAATCTCGTACAGGTTGCTGAGCTCATTGAGAAAGAGCTAGTTTTACTGGGGTGCACTGCTATTGAAGATAAACTGCAAGAGGGAGTTCCGAACTGCATAGAAACCCTCTCAAGAGCCGGCATTAAGATATGGATGTTGACTGGTGACAAGTTGGAAACGGCCATCAATATTGCATATGGTTCTCTCCTTACCTTGAATTAGTCTAGGCTAATGCTTCTTATACTCTATTGCGTTTCTAGTTTTATCAAATTGAATTTTTGTTTTCCAGCTAGTTTAAGGGGCGTACTAGGAAAGGGTACTGAATACTGCTGATTTCGATGTGCAGCTTGCAGTCTAGTCAGCAATGAGATGAAACAGTTCATTTTGAATTCAGACGTGAAGGAGATTCGAGATGTTGAAGAGAGGGTATGTGACTCGCCACCGTTTTTTCAAGTTAAGGATTTCTTGTCTTGATATTAGTAGTTGCCTACTCTAGCATGAGAATAAGTGTAACCCGTTGCAAATAAGGTCTGTCCGGATCTTCCAATCTCTTGAACTTTTGAGTGCAGGGTGATGCTTTAATGACTGCGCAAGCTGTTAGTGCCCTCGTAAAGCAGCGCATGGAGGGCTATCTAGTTGAAGCTGAGCGTGTGCCGGAGGGTGTGGATATGGCCCTTGTCATCGATGGAAGGTGCCTTATGTATGCTTTGGATCCGCTCATGCTTCGAGGAACACTACTCAAACTTTGTATGATGTGCAAGGCTGTGGTTTGCTGTCGAGTTTCTCCTTTGCAGAAAGCGCAGGTATTCTTCTTGGTCGATTTTTCTTGACACCCTGCAGGCAAGGAGCGCAGCTTAGAGTCAGTGGATAAATCCATGATGTATTATTCGAAATAGATTCTCCTATTTTAAAAGAATTTCGAAAGAATTTCGAATTTCTCTCTGTTCTCACTGGATGTGCTAGACAGTCCTTTCCTGTCTTCATTGTCGAATCGAATTCTGGTTAGGCTTCTGTTTATCAGTATCTTTAAAGTACGTAGAAACTCCGTCACTTTTATCGTGTTCAGGAGCATTGTTAACAAGTCCCGATGTATAATTTTCTTGTGGAGCTGTAAAATGTTCTAGAACTTCTGAGACCACTGTGCAGATACAGTTTTAGAGACTTTCCAGGAATGTGCCATGCTCTCAATTCTAATAACAAATTTGTGCTGTGCTTCTTCCTAATGTCTAGTGCTGCATGTTGTGGAGCAGTTATGACTGCTACTGTAATTTGTGATTTTTGTTTCTGTGTAGGTCACAACACTCATTAAAGATGACGCTAAGAAGATTACTTTGAGCATTGGTGATGGAGCTAATGACGTCAGCATGATTCAGGCTGCTCATATTGGGGTAGGAATTAGTGGGCAAGAAGGAATGCAAGCTGTGATGGCAAGCGACTTTGCGATTGCCCAGTTCCGATTTCTGAAAGACTTGCTTCTAGTGCATGGAAGATGGTCTTACATACGGATTACCAAGGTATGTAAGATTTTTTGATTTTTTTTGTGTGTTAACTGGCTCGGAGTTTGTTGAAATGCGACAGTGACAGAAACGCATATGAATTCGCCGCATTAACAGTACTTCTGTTTGCCTCACTGCTGGAGTGTTGGATCGACATTTGTTCGTGTTCAATCTGCTTGCTGGATTTATGAAGTTCACTCTCTAATGGCCCGAGATATTTAACGATCAGAATGGTTAATATTGCTGCTTGTTTCACCATTGAGGTGTGTCAGTTTCTTATTTAATATCGGTGCGGCTGTTAACAGGTTGTTGCTTATTTCTTCTACAAGAATTTGGCCTTCACACTCACCCAATTCTGGTTCACACTCTACACGGGATTTTCGGGTCAACGCTTTTATGACGATTGGTTTCAGTCGCTCTATAATGTTCTCTTTACCGCCCTCCCAGTGATTGTCGTTGGCATTTTTGATCAGGTATTCCTCCATTTTGTTGCCGGAATTTGCTGATGCTGTTTGTGACATCAGCAAATTGTTTGTGACATCAGTTCAATTGTTGATTAAGTAGGAATATTGAAGGCTCTTAAATGTATCACTTATTGATGGATATTCCTTTGACTGTAGTTCATATTCTTTTCTACTACGCTGTGTTACCTTTTGTAGTTTCTAATATTTCTTCATCTGCTTTTCATTGGCCTGATCCATGACAGGACGTGAGTGCCAGGACGTCAAAGAGATACCCTGAGCTTTATCAAGCAGGAATTCAAAACCTGTTTTTTAAGTGGCGTGTGATTATCCTGTGGCTTATTAGTGCCACCTACCAATCGCTCATATTCTTCTATTTCCCTGTTAGTGCTGCTCAGAGTTCTCAGAATTATTCTGGAAGAATGCTTGGAGTTTGGGACGTATCCACTCTGGCTTACACTTGTATATTAACAACTGTTAATCTGCGTCTTATGATGGCCTCTTCATCATTGACCAAGTGGCACCTTGTTGGCGTTGGTGGAAGTATTGGAGCCTGGTTCGTCTTTGTTTTTATTTACACTGGGATCCAAGTTAGCTTCATACAGGTAATGATAACCACACCATTATTCTATTTAGTGTATGGTACACGAGGAACGCTGTGAATTAATGTAGGTCTTGGTGAGCACAATTACTGAGCTTCGGATCCTGTGTCGGCCACCGGTTGACTATCCACTGGTTTGCTCGAGTGACTATTACTCAAGAGCTTATGGATGGTGGTCCCAAGATACACAATTTAACAAAAAGTTTTCATTTACTCTATGGGATTTATTTTGGTTGCATTAAATCAAGGAAAAGCGGTGCAATGATTCGAGTGGTTGGAAGTTTCAGTTTCATGAATCGTATGGGTTTGATACAAGAGTTAGAAATAGTTGGAAACTCATGGACGTTTCATGTGCAGGAAAACATTTACTGGGTGATGTTTACTTTATTAGGCACCTGGTACTTCTGGTTTCTCCTGTTGCTGGTTCCAGTTATAGCTTTGTCGGGGGATCTTCTTGTTCTATTGTAAGTGTATCTATCTCTTGTAATACTATTTTAATGCTTGAACGCTACTACGAATCTTTGGCATATGTAGTACTTCTGTAATCTACAGATTGTTGATATTTTCTAACTTTAGATATATTGGTATTTCCTTTTTATGCAGCTTGCAGCGGTGGTTTTACCCATATGACTTCCAAATCTTACAAGAGGAGTCTCGTAAGCTTGGCCGAGATGATCCCGAACGCCGACCAGAGCTGATGGCTATGCTTGATTCTCAAGAACCAAGTATAGAGGATCGGAGGAGGATTCAAATGGCCCAGCTTCCGAAAGAAAGATCCAAACACACTGGATTCTCATTTGATTCACCTGGATATGAGTCGTTCTTCGCTCAACAAGAAGGTGTGCCTCCTCCAGTCAAGTCCTGGGATGTTGCGCGCCGTGCTAGTATGAGACATCAGCGGACTAGCACTACCTCTAAAGGCAGGAGATTCCTTCACAAATAGTTGCTAGTAATTTGCTGGTATCTAGTGTTGCAGTGTTCAGCTTTTTAGTAAATTTCACTTGCACAGGAATTTTGCAAGCTGCTGGTTTTGAGTGTAGTAACATTGCTCCGTCATTTGCCTTCTGTTTCTGAAAAGTATACAAGTTGGTGAATTACCCAACCATTGATAACTTTCTGTTTGCTCGTCCTGCCTCGATCTAAAGTCAATGCAGGTTGCTTAGGTCCAGAAGCTCTAAGTTTCTTACTTCGAGAACGCATTCCATATGGCAGCAACTTTCACTTAGTTTCATGAGTATTACACAATGCTAAGAATCGTGCTTGACATTTGTAAAAGCTCACTACTGCTCTATTTTGGTCATATGGATCTTGTGTGAGGGTCATATATTCCTGGTCTATAAAAACCATGTTTCTACTGTTGAGTGTTGACCACGTTTCTAAGGATCACACTTGAAATTTCCCATCCCTTGACCCTTAAACGTCAAAGCGGACGTTTTGTGTCTGATGGATGGCAAAGAATCTCTCTATGTAGGACAGAACTGTGACTATTCATCCTTGGAATTTTGTGAGAAAAGCTTAGGTCTTCTACAGTAGTATCACTTCCAATGAATATTTTTGGATTTTATAAAGTAGATGATGTCACATGGTCCCAAAAGGGAGTATTTCTACGGTCACCTGTCTGTCCTTTAAGGGTTAACTATTTTTTCTCCATGTGCCTTGGAAGGTGGTCTCCATTTATCTAGGCATGGATATTTTCTCACTAGTAGAAACATGGGTTATATACATAGACTCAAGAAAAAGAGCTATGAGAAGAATCCACATAACAAACTTGATTAGGTGTGGATCTTTTGGTGCATGTTAATCAAGTCCTTGGGACTTGTTTACTATTAGAGTCTAGACTTGGTAAAAAAATGGAGTCTAAAATTGACTTACAAATGATTTCAAATGAAAAAGTAATTACAAAAAAATTAAAGTAGATCAAAATATAGATTCATAACATTCTTGAACTTCAAGGCAAGATTCCCTTTGTTTTCCTTGAATCAAGGCTCCTTTCACTCTAGAGTATCTTGGATGCAAACTTGTCTTTGTATTGTGGGCCATTATAACACAATTATATTCTTGTTGCATTACTATTGTAGAAGGATCCCCCTGAACAATGTTATGTTTCATGATAATTGTAATATAAAAAAAATTCTTCTCAAAATGTCATTGTGATTGACCAAAAATTGTTATGCTTTTAACCCCTATAAGGTAAAATACCCCATTCCAAACCAAATGGGAGCAAGCCCATTGTGTGCTAAATTATGTTATTGATGTACATTTGAGAACTTGAATGTGCACCACTAACATAATTTAGCATACAATGGGCTTACTCCTAGTTGGTTTGAAATGGGGTGGTTAACCTTAGTCTCATTGTTATCTAGAATTTATCTAGAATTTATCTAGAGTTTACTCAAAAAGCTAAGTGTGTGTGTGTCTATATATATAGAAAGAGAGAATGTATTTTATGTTGAAACATAAAAGTAGAAAAATAAAAAAGTAATAATAATAAAAGTAAAAAATCTGAAATAAGAAAATTCTTCTTTAAATGAAAAATAAAGACAAAGTCACATATAGTAATCAAAATAATGAAGAAACAAGTTTAAAACATCTACCAAAAAAACTTTGAACCTTCACTAATAGGAGTACCTTCAACCCTTTCACTAATGGATGTGGAGGATACTTGTAGTTTTGGTGGAGCTTGCAATGACACCTATGCAATGAATTGGTTTCATTTGTTTAAGAAAATATTTAATTGATTATTTAAATAACAATAATCTAATCAAATAGTCTAATAGGATTCTCCTACTAGTAGACTTTTTTAGATAAAATTTAGAACCCTTTCCCTAGCTTCTCAAGAGACAAATAAAAACTTGGGTAGATTTGTACAATTTCAATTTTTGGTGTGATTTTTTGAAATATTTTGTTAAGATAGAAAAATACCTTCACTTGTGTAATTTTATTTCAATCTATGCACAAAAGCAAAAGTTATGCCCTCTAAGCACAAAAATTGAAAATTTTTTTCTCATGAAATTTTTTGATTCATTCTATTCATATTATTGCCAAGAATGTTATAGAGCTTCTCATTAAGCAAGAAATCATAGCATATTTTCGAAAAAATTAAGTGTGGAATTCATTTTTGAACAAAGTAATCACAATTCTCAAAAGAAAATTCTAGAAGGTTCAATTTTCTTGCTAAAACAATCTCATCATTGAGATTAGTTTGTCTCAATTATATCTTGGAGCAATTAATAATGTAGTTACTCCTTCTATCGTATGCCAACTTCTATTTCATAATTTTTTAAAGAATGAAAATCAAGGGATTAAAAAAAATCCCTAGACTTTTGACTCAATTATTCAATATAAAAAAATTTAATTCAAAATCTGTACTGCAAAAAAGTCTTACAATCTTGTCACACAAGGAGCCAAAAAATAAATTTTCTTCATACAAAAATCATGCTATCTACATGGTCAAAGTTTTTGAAATTCCTTCCACACATTCTTAAACTAATATAATGCAAGTTCCTATAGTTAGATTTGAAAAAATTAATGAAAAAAATACTTTTTCCTCTTTGAAATAGAAATGGTAGTTTTGAGTGTTTTTTGATGGAAAAAATGGCCTTGGGACTTCACGGGTTATGATACATGGTTTTCATTGCTAGAAAATTACATCTATGCCACTTCACGTAGTTCTTCCAATACTTTTCCAAGTTGTTCCACCTAATACAAACAACACATTCAAAATTGGATTAATTAAATTATAGAAGAGCTCCAATTCTTTTTGAAGGTGGACGTGAATCAAAAAGTTCCTTATTTTCAAATTAAATTCATTTATTTCAAGACAAACTATTTAAAATTAAACTCTTTTAACACTTATAGTGATTTTATATTTGACTTACACTATGGTGTTATTAAATGACACAAAGTGTTGTTCAATCTTCACTCAAAATAAATTTTCCATTCCATTCTATTATTCAAAGAATAATTAGATTTTTTTTCTAGATATAATTTGATATGCTTATTATATCACAAATAAAACAAATATTTCATTACTTGGTAGGAGTATTAGGTGAATGACTTAAAATTAAAAATAAGAATGTGAACCTTTGCAATAGAGATTGCCTTTTGAGCTTCTAAGGCCAAATTTCTAGAGTGCAATTCAGCTTCTACTTCTAAAACCTTCCTTTTCAAATCTTCAATCATAATATCTTTTTGGATTAAAGTTATATTTATCTTTTGCTCTTTTGCCTGCCATATAAGCCAAATAAGATAAGTTGTGAAATAAAGTTGTGAAATAAAGTTCTCTAAATGAACTTGATGTGTTGATTTTCAAAATTAAAAACTAAAAAGACTTTTCATAATTTTCATTTTCTATCAACAAAATAGCTATGAAATTTTCACATTTGAAACCACTTTCTTTTTTATATTATGTAAGATTATTTGGCAAAAAAGTAAAAAAAACTATGAAGTTTGAAGATTTGATTTTAAGTATCTCTTGTAATTGTTCCGCATGCAAAATATCAAAAAATAATATCTTTTAAGTTGTCCTTAAATATTTAAATATTGAAGGTGTTAGACCTTGATAAATATAATGTAATGATTCATGTATAGTCACTCACCTTGACAATTATAACTTCGAAAATACATTAGATTTTGTATATAAATGACACACATTTATATATTAACATATCCACATACATATATAGATCACTTGTATATACAATTAACTTGTATGATATTCAATAACCATGGTAACTAGTAAGTGATTTTTCCTTCATTTTCTTAAAATGATGGTAACTTTGAATAAAAAATAAAAAATACCTCCATCAATTTAGTTGATTCAAAATGAGCTTGCATTGCACTAGTAGCAAAAGCTTCCGCATCTTCTAATTTCTACCAAAAGTATAAGTAGAAATTTTAATTATATAACAACTTTGAAAAGAACCAATGAATTGTTTTTAATTATAACACAATTTTTTAAGGTTAGAATTGAAAGTAGAACCAAATGAAGGATAACATTTCTTGACTTATAAGATAATTCTATTTCTACTTAAACCTTCAAACTTGACATACAAAAATGTAATTAATAAATAAGTTCACATATTAAGGCATTTCTTGAAAATCAAAAGAAATTCACCTTTTGCATGGCTACAAGTTTAGCCAAAGCATCATCTCTTTCATTTGAAATGGTCATTTCTCTGCCTTCATATAAAGTCTTGACACCATTTATTTCTTCATCCACATGCCTATCATTTAAATATTATTCACATGTCAGAACCTTGAATAATTGAATTTATACTTAAGTAATATTATAATTAAATCATGCCGGATTATTTTTCTAAGTAAACCTTGAAAAAACTAGATATAACATCACTACTTCTTAATTGTAGAGGTATATTTTGTGCCACATATAAGTGTACTAATTATATACATTTTCTTTGTCGGTAAGAAAGCAAATTCTTTTAGCATTTGGATCATACCAAAAAAACTACATTCAACATTGTTTATCCCAATTAAAAAAAAACGAAAATGAAAAAAAACTATAAAAATAATTATAAAATAATACTCAAGTGATTTATATCAACGTTTGAAGCAATCTTGAATTGGTGTTACTTGAGATGTCAATCCCTTTCAAATGCTTGTTGCAAGAACATTAACCCTAGAACAACATTGAGGGCCAAAAGTGTCCAATGGATGACTTCATTCTTCACTATAGAAACAAAGAATGCACCTATTGATGCAATAATTGAAGCATTTTCATGACTATCTTGGTTATGGGGGTTGCATCCTTTTAGGGTTAATCCTTGAATGACACTAATTAAGGACCAAAAGTGTCCAATGGATGACTTCATTCTTCACTATAGAAACAAAGAATGCACCTATTGATGCAATAATTGAAGCATTTTCATGACTATCTTGGTTATGGGGGTTGCATCCTTTTAGGGTTAATCCTTGAATGACACTAATTAAGGACCAAAAGGGTCCAATGGATGACTTCACAATAGAAACCCAAAAAATGCACCTATTGGTCCAACAATTGAAATATTTTGGTTATTACCTTTGTTCTAGGGGTGGTGCGTCATTCTAGGGCTAATGTCAATACCAATTTAACAATGATTTGAAGTAAAGATTGTGTTTGCGAATCTTGTATACAATGCTAAGATGTTTCAAATTTACTTTGATATAAGTTACATAAGTACCGAAAATTGCAACCTTAGCATCAAATCCACATTGTTAACTTTTTCTTGAAGAGATCTGCAAGCTTGCTCGGCTCCATATTTGGCAGCTTTGGAGACCTTGAGTTCTTCATCCATCTTTGAAATAATCGTTTCTTGTAGAGTTAGCTCATTACGTAATTCATATTTCTGTAGAAAATGTACGTGAATTGAGATGAATGTATATGATATTTTCATTCATATCATAATGAAAAAAACAAAACATTTTCCCAAGGATTTAAGATGGGCACCTCCAAATCTATCATTTTTTGCTAATGTAACTAGTAGTAGAATTATTATTAGACTTGTCAAATTTTCATATTTTCTTACTGACAAGTGAAAGGAGGTTCCAACGCACCTAAGAATGTGACATTTGGATGCCGTTTGCCATGGTTATGAAGGGTCAAAGTTCTTTTTTTTCTATAGGTGTTTTAAAATTGTTTCTTCCACATAGGTACATGTTAATTTGGAGATGTGCACAGAGTGATGATGGAAATTTTGGGTCAATGTTGTATTTGAGGGTGCTCACCTTAAGTGTGACAAGTTTTTGTTGAATAGGGACTTTGCATAATTAATTGATATATTCCCTTAAATTTGGATGGATGACATCACCAAAAATCACTAAATTTAAAAGATAGAATGATATTGAGGGTTGCTATTATGTGAGCCTAGAAGTGTGAGCCTATGAGCCTAGAAGACTATACACCTATATTATACATGTATATATGATAGAAACCCAACGACGCTAGTATGTGAGCCTAGAAATGTGAGCCTATGAGTCTAGGTGTAAGTAGATATTCTACAACTATTGAAGGTGTTTATAACATACATACTCATAATATGAGTACCCTATAACCATGTAAGGTGTTTGTAACATAGGTACCTATAATACAAACATCCTATAAATATGAAAGGTGTCTATAACATAGGTATCTAAAGTATAAACACCTATAATATAATTAGACACTTCTTATATAAACATCCTATAACCATAGAAGGTGCTTATAATATAGGTACCTATAACATAGACACCTATAATTATAAACAACCTATAACTATGGAAGATACCTATAATGTAGGTACCAATAATATAGGAGTCTAGGCTCCTAAGCTCATGCGCTCAAGATCCTAGGCTCACATACTAACAACCGTGGATAGAAACCTTCAATGATATTAATGTAGTTATGTTATAGATACCTATATTATAGGTGTTCATGTTATAAGCATCTTCTATGGTAGTGGTATATTCACTTATACATATGCTAAAGGCTCATATGCTTGCATTATCATACTCACACACTAGCACCGTTGGAATGATATCACCAATTTTGAATAACTCTACATAAATTTAGATAAAAATAAATAAAATCTGATAATTCATCCATAATTTACATATTTTGGGGCATAAATAGCTTCATCACTCCAATCAAGATTGCAAGTTACACTACCTTGAAAAAATTCTTGGTTTTTGGTCACGAACCTGCTCTACTTCGTATTGTAGACGTTGAAGCAAATCGTCTTCAAAGGCTTTCATATTTGCCTTGGAAACACTACCCACATTTTGAGCCTCCACTAGCTCCTCCTTCAGTTGCTCAATAATATCCTCCTGATTCTCACAAACTTCACTCTTTGCCTACATCCAAATACATGGATTTAATTGTGGCAAATTTTTGTTGAGTTGCAATGTTTGAGAATTTTTGTAATATTTTGCAAAATAATTACCATTTGAAATGGATGAAATTGCTACAATTCACCTCCTAAAACTTCAATGTCGATTGATATTGTCACATATGTTAATTAATGTAAATAGCTTTGTCATTCTACTCAAGACTGCAAGTTATCCTACCTTACAAAATTGAAATTATAGAAATTCCTTTACAAAAGTATCCAATTCACGTCTCTGATATATAGAAATATTAGTAAAAAATAGGAATGAAAAGCAATACTCTAGTACTTTCTCTACTTCCACTATGATTTAGACATTTGTTCACCCCCTAAGAATTTTTGGAGTATTACCATGAACATTAGGAAAACATTATATTGATATCAATCTTTGATTGAAAATTGTAATTCAATACCAACTTAATAATGCACAACATCTGAAGATAAATTCAAAACATCAAGAGATCTCTACAAACATTCAGAGATCTCCGAATGTTTGGCCCAAAATTCATTGAATAGTTTAGAAGTAGTTAAATGTGGCATAGTACCATAATAATGTCTCGAGTCTCTTGGATCTCATGTGTCAAAGAAGAAGCTCTTGTAGCCAATTTTTCATTCTCGAGTTGAAGAGATGAAAACTGGACACTAGCTGCTTGACGCTCTCTCTCTGCAAAGCTTTTCACATTTGCAAGTTCTTGTCTTAGGGCTTCAACTTCCATTGTTTTTTCTTCTGTAGCATTGCTCTTCTCCTGCAACCGAATTATTTCTACTTGAAGGCGTCCAACTTCCTCATGAACAACCTATTAAAACAAATTGTTGACATGTGCAAGATGAGCAAAGAGATTGACAATATAACTATTAAAACGAAGAGGAAATCTAAAATTCTGCCAATTAAAAAAGACAACTTGTGAAGCCATTTGAAGATCCTATTTTAAATTCAACTACCACTTTGCATTCTTGAAGGCCTAATGAAGTGTATTCCTTTAGCTAAATAAAAAATGCCACTAACATCTCCTCAATGACAACCTTGGAACAAAGCATCTATGTATGTTGGATAATTGGGAATAATATCCGCAATTCGATTCATATAAAGATATATGTTGTCTTACTTCATAGTAATTTCAGTTCAAGGAATAAAAAAATATCAAAAAATTTGCAATCCCCATGGTTTCTATCTTTTTACATGGCAGAAAATTTACATTGCCTTATACTACTCCAAAACATGTGTAGAATCACTTAACCCTGGAAGACTAAAGGATTGTTGAAAGTACACATGTGATCTTGGGTAGGTGCATATGAAGTCCTTTTTTAACAAATGTTCTTTGAATTTTGACACAAGGTGTGAACATGTACCCCCTAAGTGGGAATATTCTTTTTTTTCCAATTGGTTGCATGGATCATAAATTAAATGATTGAATCAAATTTGTATAGTTGAATTTTGAAAAAAAAAAAATCATGTTTTTCTCATTGCCTTGAAAAGTAGCAATTTTTCACAATTTATGTCCAAAATGTGCCTCAGTCCTTTAAGGGTCAAATGATTGGCTATGGGTAGTTCTACCATATGTTAGCTGAATAATGCTTTACGTAGGTAACAAAAAATTTGACTTATTATATATAACTTCTCAAAATGAATTCTTAAAAATTTCAAAAACTCAATGGTGCACTAGCAATTGCATAGACTTGGACAAACATCTTAACTTACCTTTTTGCTAGCAGTAAGACGGTCCAGTTCCATTTGCATCCATTCTGACCTCTTTTTCTGAAAATGCAAAATATATGAATAATTGGACAAAATTAAAAACATGATAATTGGGTTACTCTGGAATTATCATCCCTACCTAATATACAAGATATTTAAAATATTTAAAATAAAATAAAATAAAATAAAAGTCCAAATGTTGAAATACATGGGAAAGTGACCACCTGAGCAGAAACTATGAAAGATAATTCTGTAATAATTTCTTTAGCTCCCTTTTCCTGCATGAAGATAATCAAATATGAGATAAAGGAGCCCATGCTTATAGAGGCAACGAAAATGATGGTGCATACAATGTACTATTTTTTTTGGAAGAATCAATTGAATGACTACGATCTCATACATCAAACAACATAAATAAGTCAATTGTCAAGCATCTTTGATGCACTCTTTTAGTCTAATATAAACTAGAAAATCTTACAAAATCCTTGTTTTAAACATTTAGGGTTTAGGGTTTCAGGATTTAGGGTTTTTAGGTTTTTTATTTTTTTAATTTTTTTTAGGGTTTTAAACATTTGGATATAAATTAAAAGCCATTACAAGGTCAATTCAAAATCAAATGAGTTGAGTGGAAGATGTGACCTTTACAATGACGGCTTCCAATCCATTTCTCAATTCTACCATTTTGTGAATCATCATATCCCGTAACTTGCTAACACTGGATAATGCCTTTGCATTCTCTGTGAGTTCATAAAAATAAAAATAAACACATTTTTTCAATTTAAGGATGAATTTCAAAATCATTAGTTAACTTTGTTTCAGTCACCCACAGGAAACCATATTGTAGTTTCCAAAGCTTAATTTGAACAGTTTTGACTATTAGGAACATACCTTTGGAATTGTCAATTTCATCTATACAAAGCTCTAAAATTAGAGCTCAAAGGACAAATACAGATGTCTTTGATGAACTATTAGACTTGATATTATGTCCCTTGATGCTCACGAGCCTTACAACTCTCGAACATTATCTCATCCTTAATATGACACAATCATGGTTTTAGATAAAGCATGTATTAGCATGTATTAGCATGTATTATTTTGGATGAATAAAAACATCATTCAAAATAATACTTCTTGACTTATTCATATTCTTCAGTAATTTCTAAAAGAAAAAAACATAGTCTACCTCTGATTAATAACAGGTTGGCACACCTTGAAGGACCTGAAAAATCAAGGTCTGGGTAACCACAAGCCGACGATGAAACTCGTCTGCCCATTGCCGCCATAACTTCTCAGCCTCTTCTCGACCTTGGGCATGCCAATGGGCTGATTGCACCCCAAGTAGGTCTTTGGTTTCACGATCCTTCGTCCTGAAGCCACAAACATTTCATTCAAATTCACTAACTTGGGAGTTTGCGAATCCAACCCTTTGTTATAGGAGAATGTAGATCACTAGAAGAAATTTGCGTTAATTTAGTTGATGTGTTTTTGTTATATTTGATAAAACTGTGTTTAACCCTTGAACGCTTGGCTAGTGACCTTGGAAATCAACCATTTTGGAACCATGCGACATCATCCACTTTAAAAAAAAATCAAAAATACTCATTGGGAGTCAAACTACTGTAGAAGATCTTCCCTTTCCACCCCCTAATTCCGAGGATAAATAGTTGCACTTCTGTCCTACAGAGGAGAACTCCTTGTCATTCATGGGACAATAAACATCCACCGCATCGTTGAGGGGTTAAAATAACACAGATTTTCAAAATAGTGACTATAATAATACTAAAATAAACACATCAACTAGATTGACGGAGATTCCTTCTAGTGGATTTGTGAATTTGCAACTCAACTTGAAACCTTGGTTACATATCTGGACAATATATGTTAAAAATCTAGAAAGAGTAATAGAATCAGTAATACAATCCTTATTTTCCTTTTTTTTTGGTAAAAGTTAATAAGATGGTCATATCGTAATGCCAAAATTGTGTTAATTAAGTGTCAATCGAGCTTTTAAAACAAATTGAAACTATCAAAATTTAAAATTTAAGAGTAGTTGCTGAAGTTGCATGAATTTCATTGAAATTCACTATTTTTAACAAATATAAAGGTGCCTTTGTGTAGTTGCGTAAGAGGTAGAAACTAGGTTACCTCCCAAGGAGTTCTAGTAATATTCATCACAATGAGACCATCCAATGTAAAGCTTACCGATAGAAAATGATCAATAGCAATTTTATACACTAAAAAATAAATAAATAAAAATAAAAATAAAAATAAGTAAAAATAAAAATAAAAATAAAAATAAAAATAAAAATAAAAATAAAATATATATATATAGGTAATAGAGGACAAAAAGAGTAGTAACTTCAAAACAAGTTCAAAATATTATACTTAGACAACAAATTGTATGAATATGAAAGGAGTTGGACAACTAGATTGAAGGATTTGCACTTTCTCAACACTTGGCACACCAAATCCAGCTCCGATTGGAGGCGAGTGCATTCTTTCCTACTTCTTCTTTCTTGATGGGTACATTTCTCCTAAAAATCAAACAAGCAATAACATAAGAAGACCTTTTATAGTTGTTTGGCCTCATGCAAACAAATCTACAAGAAAGTTTATTTAGTATCTATAATGCCAAGTCCGGTTTTCAAGGCAAATTAGTAACCATTCCATTGGATAGTCAAAAAAGCTTTATAACCATCATAACACAACCTCTCTTTCTACACCCCTCAGATTTGTGAAAAATATAGATACAAACATCTATGATGTTCTATTAGACTTGGCATTATGTCCCATAATGCTCTCAAACCTCTTGATTCTTAAGCATTTATCTAATCCATTTTTCCTACAAAGTCAAAATAGTACCATCATTTCTGTAACAATTTTGACTTTATTCCGTTGCTCATCCAAAGCTGTTGTTAATGACAATAGCATTCGCTTTGCTTTGTCTTTCTGATGATTTGCATCATTCAATGATATACCTACTGTCTGCAAGTCAAGAGTGGTGATATGAAGATATCTTAGAAATAGCCTTGGAAATAAATGTTCTAATGACATACACAATATTAAAATGAGTGTTATGAACATCAGCAATCCCCAAACTTGCTAAATTTCACTTGGTTGCTACTTAATTTTTTCACACCCTCTATGTTAAATTCCCCCCAAAAATTCCATATATGAACATTTGGCTAATTTCCTTGAACCCGTTTTGGAATTGCTGACGAGCATGGTTTGGCTTAATGGCTATATCCATTAACCCCTAAAAGACCAGGGGTGCAAAATACAGTGTTGCAGAAACCACCTGGTGGTCTTATGGTCCTTTAGGGATTAAACTTTGAACGGAAATGGTGTTGTCTACTATCATTAATTACTAGTGGGCTACAATCTCCCACTTTGAAAATTGCATTAGATAATTTATATGAAGATAAGTAGAGAGTTTTTGGACACAAGTGCCAAGATCAAAATCTCCATACATCTCCCAAAGGTCACTCTTGTTTAAATTAGAATGCTTATTGTGATATGAAGTGTATCCTCTACAAACCTTATTGTATAAGCATTGTTTTGCTTCTCGAACATTTTCTCTACACCAAGATCAATACACTACTACAATGGGCACCCCCAAATGCGCCAATAGTGACCCTAAACCGCTATCTTCACTTTGTGTACATCTCCAAAATCAATTATGTACCTAGGTATATATGTCAAAAAAATCCTTGTAGAACTAAACTTTGTTCCTTCCTAACTTTTACATATAGAATCCAAATGTCCTATTCTTTGGTGTGTTGGAACCTACCTCCTTTCACTTGCCAATTAGAAAATCAATGAAAATTTGAATAGTCTAACAATAGTAATTAAATAGGCAAGGTAGTAGCAATTAGTGGGGGGTGGGGTGGGGGGTATATAATAGGGATAAATAATATTTAGAACCTGGCAGGTGTTCAATGCAGAATTCAAGGCTTCCTTCAAGGCCAAAACTTCAGTGCTCAAAGCAGACAACTTCACCGCATTATCTAATACAACATGATTTATGATATTGGATTCAACATGTTTTGCTTCTGTCATCAAGTCTTTCTCATTTTGCAACATAGTTTTTCGCAAACTGTGTAATTCCAACCTGCACCCCTACAATGCACCCACAATTCATTAAATCTAAAAACAAAAAAACAAAAAGAACTTGTAATGAAATTCCATTTCATTTGTGTAAAAGAAAGAAAAACAATCTACAAAAAAAAATTGTCAACAAATCAAATAATTACTTCAAGACTGCTTCAATCACATTACAAGCATTGGCTTTTAGCTCAAAACAATCCTTCAATTGAAATACACCACTAAATGAAACCAATCAAATTTGGATACAATCAAATCACATTAGTTAATGTCAAGTCTCGTTTTCAAGGCAGATTTGTCACCATTTCATTGGATAGTTAGAAAAGCATTGTAATTCATAGCACAAAACCTCTTTCTACACACTTAGGTTTGTGAAAAGAATAGATATGGTTGTGTGTGATGAACTATTAGACTTGACATTATGTCCCACGATGCTCTCCAAACTCTTGGCTCTCAAGCATCATCTAATCCATTAACATTATATTGGTGCGATTTGGGACGCTAAAATTGTGATATTGAACTTGTCAGAATTTTAAAAATAGGACCAATACAAATTTAAGTTTCCAATCACCTCTTTGGAAGGTGCCAATGTCATGAATTTTTGTTTGTATATGAGGAAATGGATGTTAATCATAATCTCAAATAGCACATGCAATAATAGTAGTTCTAATTAATTAAAATATGTCAAGAACTTTGAGACATTATATAAAGAAAATTTCCAAAATTCATGTGGATCAGAGGTAATTCTAAGGTCTATGATAAAACATAGGTATTTTCATGATACTATGAGACAACCACATGGTCACTGTGACAATAGGGAGGTCTTATTATTATTATGAGAAACTAAAGATTGAAAGTCCTTACGAAAAAATACAATGTTACTAAAAATCTAGGGAAGTCCAACAAGTTTGAATCACATGTAGGATTTTACTCTAGTGGAAAGTAATGACACACTCTTGTAGAAAAAACATGTCTTAAACGATTGGGAAGTGTCCACAATGACTCACTTACAATCATTGTGGATAATTTTTAGTCATTTATGAAAGTTAGAGTGGTCACCTTAAGATTCATCAATAATCTTTTGAAGACCATGGACTTGTGGTCGATGTCCACATGCTCATCATGTTTCTTTTCATGACCAACCAATTTCTTAAATGCTACAAATTCATCTTCTAAAAGTTTCTTCTCTTGGGTGAGGTGTAGTAGTTCATTTTTATTTTTGTAGAGTTCCAAATTTGTTAGGACGTTTGGCTTCTCAATCCCCATATAAGAAGGGTTTCCATCAATCACCACAGTGATTGTACTCAAGTTGGGTTGCAAGCAATTAACCTAAAAAGGATACATCAGTTGGAGTATAAGTAATAATATAGTATGTAATTGTAACACTTCAACTGCAAGAGAAAAGGATGTTTTAAGTATAGTCCTAATAGTTTAGATTTATAAGTGTTGACCTTTTAGGAGATTTTCAGTAAAATTTTATTAGAAATACATATGCTCTACGTATTAAAAAAATGATACAAGGAAGAGTAAAATGGGAATGGAAATTAGACCTCGTGGGAAGTGAAATTTGTTTGGGTTGCCAATTCCTTTGTTGTTTGTGTTTCTTGGTCCTGGTGTTCCGGTACAATTTGAAAATCAATAATACGGACATCACAAACTCTTCAAAGCATTTACAATGAGATCTCAAATGGCCACTATGTTCATAAAAATAGTAGTGGGTCTGCATATCAAAACATGGTTGTATAATAAAAAAATAAGACTCTTATTGATAACCAAATGGAGTTATGTTGGAGCTTGAAACCTCATATTTGTTAAAATGGCAGATTTCAATGAAATTGACACACAACTTTGATTGTTTGGTTAAAAACTCATATTCATACTAGTTCTAGTTTTCAAAACTCTAGTCAAATGAAAGTTACTACTAATTGTAGCCCTTTGAAACCCACCATTTTAATAAACATGACCATTAAAGTAAAAAATGAAAATTTTGGCATTAAAAGATTTTGTTGCGAAATATAAATAGTGAAATGAACCGCTTGCATCCTTCCCAAAGGAGGGGTTTGCACCAGTACAAACCTCCTACGAAAACAACATTTAAATAAAAATAATAATTCGATGTTTCAAAATATAAGGTTTGTACTTGTGCTCCCACCACATTATAGGGACTTCAAAATGGAAAAATCATGTCTTATATAAATTGAAACTCAACTCTTTAAATAAATGAATAATGAAAATTGCAAAACTTACAATGGCTCTAGGTAGATGGAGTTGTGACAATGCCAACGTGGATTTATTACTTTTTCCAACAAATCGGACATATCGATTGTTGTAAGGACAAGCTTCCTCATTGTTGTTGTTGAGCACGTCTTTGTTGTTGTTGATTGTGTTACTTTGCAAATGAACATTGTAAGCCACATCTTCCCCATGAAACTCAGGCTTATGTTCACTGCATTCTAATGAATCAAAGATTTATGAATGAATCGACCTTTCAAGAATCCAAGGCTTATAAATGTATGAATGTATTCGTATATTTAAATCTCAATTTTCTCAATTTTCTCAATATTGAACACTTATTATCATCTAAATGTGGAATCAAGGATAATATGAGATTGCAAATTGTCTCAATTTAATGAATATGGCGTTAATAATCTCACCTTGATTATAGTTATTGGATTGATGAAGCGGCTTTTGCAAACAGTGTTGATCATTATATATTTGCGGAGAAGATTTTTGGTTTGAAGTGTTTGATTTTTGAAGTTGATCTTCGGGTTCATAATCAACTGCTCTTGTACGATTTTCTATCATAGGGTATTGGAATGCCGGGTACGAATGATGAATTGCCCATAATGAAGGAATTGCATGAGAGAGTGTGTTTGGTATAGAGACTTCACCCACACAAGGACTACCATCCAAAATTTGTAGGTGTAGGACAAGAGAGAGTAGAGTTGAGCGGTATGCACTTGCTTTACATACGGGGTTCGTGTAACCACCACATTGGAAAACAATCTCTTTCAAGTGAGAGCAACCTCCTAATATCCACAACTCACATAGGTACTCAACAAAGTTGTCACGTAAATCCAAATGTTGTAATGCATATCTGCATTCATGACCATAATGTTGGAATGACCTATTATGCTTTACTGACTACAAATAGCTAGAAAATAATCTCGTTCATGATCCCAAATTGGATTGAGGGTACTTTAAAAGACCCTTAAAAAATTTACAAACTACTTAGAGCAAGGCAATTAAAATCATCATTAAATTATTACCCTGAAATGCATTTTATGATACATCTCTACAATATTGGAAATGTAGATTGTCCTTGGTTCTTTAAGAAAAATCAAACTAATATATAATGTACACTATTAGTTTCGCCAAAAATTGTGAATTAGTTAGATGATGATCTCTAAAATTGAGAATCCTAGCTAAAATTGCATTTTATGAGATTGTGATAGAGTCAGAGATGTCTTCTAGGAACAATGTTTTCACTAAAATTCAACAAAATTGATAAACCCAAATTCAAGATGGTATTTAAAGATGGAGAAGTCTCTTTTTCTAAACTACCTAAAGATGTAGTGATTTTGTCAGGTTGTTTGGGGTGTTGCTTAAGAATAGGAGGCCTCTCCGTATGTAGGTGCTCAAAATGGATTAGATCATGCTCTCAAGCCTCCCAACTCTCGAGCATTATGGGACATAATGCCAAGTCGAATAGTTCATCACAAATGTCCATATATGTACTTTTTGCAAATTTGAGGGTGTAGAAAGAAGGGTTGTATTATGAGTTGTAACACTTTAATTTCTAACTATCCTATGAAATGGTGACAAATTTGCCTTGAAAACTAGACTTGGTATTATGGCTTTGCTCATAATCTGTTTATTAAATTAGATTAGGACTAGTATTTCAATATTATTTAATTGAAACATTGTTTTAAATATAAGAGAAAAGAAGGAACTTACAAAGGTCCATGCAAGGCCAACAATCCGCCAAGAAGGTTGATTTCATTGTGCGAGAGAATGAGAGTTTTGAGAGCCACCAACCCTTGCAAACCAGTGATCTCCTGGATGCGATTGTTGGACAAATTGAGAACCCTGAGGTTTGTCAGTTGGGACAAGCCCTCCATCCATGCAATCTTGTTGGATGACAAATTGAGAGTAATGAGATGGTGCAACATCTCAAGCCCTTCAATTCTCTCAATTTGATTGCCATGCAAGCTTAAGGTTTGTAAGTGCGTGAAATTAGATAGCCCCACAATTGCGTTTGAGGAGTGTAGACCAGCTCCATATGCATAGATGTCTTTCACCTCTTCATCTGGAAGCCCAAAAAAACAAGACATTATGCATCAACCAAAAAATGGACTAGCGAATGCCAAGTCTAACATTTCATTACAGACTTCCTTATCATTTTGTACTTTTCACAAATTTAAGGGTGTAGAAAGAGGGTATGTGTTATGAGTTATAATGCTTTTCTAACTATCCAATGGAATGGTGACAAATCTGCCTTGAAAACCGTACTTGGCATTATGGTAGTAAGAACAATGAATCAAGACAAAAGTAGTAGTGGAGAGGACCCTCCCTACAAACCCAATGTTCTATAGGGTATAAAGCTAAAGGTCATTAATTCCTACTCAAGGTGTTTATTAAAAAAAATGTCAATGAGATCAACTCCTATAGATCCCTACTTTCAATTTGTCCTATTACACCCTAAGAAAGCATGTATACGTTGTTGTATTTGTCCCAACTTTATTACAATCCATATTTCTTCAATTGAATTGTCTTCTAGGAAATCTCCAGTACAATTTTTAGAAAAGTATGACAAAGTTTCGTAGAATAATATTCTTCTTCAATCTACAATTATCATAGCCATGAAAGAAAAAAATTGCTTATGTACCTCATTGGCTCATTTAAGGCAATCTAAAAATTTTCAATTTAATTGAAGTCAACTTTATGATAGAAGAGGATCTCCAAACAATGCTTCGAAGCTAGCTAGACCTCCTAATCATTAGGCATAGAGGAATAAACCCTAGAGTCTATTAGTTCTAGTCTACACTACAACCACATAACAAAATGCTATTTTAACTTTACTGACAATTTTTTAATTGCCAAAAATGAGATGTATAAACAATTTTCTTCTTTGATAACTGCAACTAGTACATGGCTTAGGTTTAGTGCAATTGCACTAAATGTTTCCATTTAAATCAAAAATTGCCTTCCAAGATAATAATAGAAAGCCCTTGCCAAGGTAGAATTGACAAAAACAATTGTGGGAGTGATGAAATTCTCAAAGTTGCTTAGATAGACACTTGTGACTCTAAAAATCAGCAACATTACAAAGACTAGAACTAAGTTAATACTAGAGATCAAACAATGCAGAATTGAGAAAGAAAATTTGTAACCATAACACTTACAATTGAAAGAAAAGTTATAGAGTGCAATATGAATTGCAAGAGCTCTAAGACTCCCAAAGTCTCTATGAAAGTCTCGTGCAACCCTAAAAATGAGTAAAATTACAAAGATTGAAACTAATATGAAATATCAAAAAATGTAGAATTGTAAAAATAATTGTAACTAAACTTACAAAGTGAGATATTTGAATTGTGGGAGCCCTCATATTCTCAAAGTTGCCAAGAAAGCTACATGTAACCCTAAAAATCATAAACATTACAAAGATTGGAACTAATACAAGTAACCGAATATTGAAGAATCAAGAAAGAAATTTGTAATTGCAGAATTCACAATTGAAAAAAAAGTTATAGAGTCAGCAACTTGAGTTGCGTGGGAGCCCTAATATTCTCAAAGTCACAAAGAAAGCCACATGCAAACATGAAATTATGAAGATAGGAGCTCATAAGAGAGATACTTAGATAGCAAGCTACTTGAATTGTAGGAGCCCTAATATTCTCAAAATTGCTAAGAAAGCCACATGCAACCCTAAAAATTAACAATATTACAAAGACAAGAAGTCTTGAACTAATACAAGAGATTGAACATTGCAAAATTGAGCAAGAAAATTGTAACTACAAAACTTGAAATTGAAAGAAAAGCTTTATAGCAAGCAACTCAACTTGTGGGAGCTCTAACATTCTCAAAGTTCCAAGATTAGCCATATGCAAACATAAAATTTTGAAGATGGGAATTCATACAAGAGATCAAGTATAGTTGATAAAAACACAAAGAATCAGATGGAATGCAAGAAAGAGAGGAGTGAGTACCAGAGGCAGGTCCATTAGCACCGGTGTCATGAGAGTAACGATGCACATCCAAAATTGGCCATGTAGTAGGCAATGAGGCCGATGGTGGAAGTGCCATTGTTATAGATGTCTCAATTAGGTTGACAATGATTCATCAACAACAAAACTTGTGGAGAAATGGGAGATACAAGTCTCATGGGAGAAGCAAACAAGAAAGACAAAGAAGAAGGAAGGGTAAGTGAGCCTATTGTGGCAAAATGCTATCAATGATGAACATTTCAAAACTTGAATGTACACCACCATTGCAAATTTGCCCACACTAGGCTCACTTACCTTGACAAGATTGAAACATTTCTTTAACACAAAGTCACAAATCTTTATAAAAATCAAATCAAGTTGCCCAAAATATTTTTTGAGCATTTTTGTCTAAGTGTTGTCAAAAGTTCAAAAGCTATTGCAAAATTATATATATAAAAGACGTTGATGGTAAACTAGGGTTATAGGACTAGAAAGGGTCATATTTGTTATAATAGAGTTGGCTCCAAGAAATCCAATTTAAGAAATCAAGACATGAAGGCTTTTCCTTACATGTGCCCATCTCAAATACAATACGAACCAATTTAAAGTCAATGTGGATAAACAAGGTATCTACAAATGATGCCAATTGCTATCTATATTACAAACCCATTACTCCTATAAAGGAAAGCCAAGAAATTACAAAGTACAGAACACTAAAAATTAATGCAAGTCTCTAATCATATTTCAAGCTACAGAGACCTTAGCCACTCTGAAGATAAGTGCTTGAAGTTCAGAAGTTGTTCAGGTTTCTCAAAACATTGCTACAAGAAGTTGAACTCTTATAAGAAGACAAGACAAAAGTGCCAAAGAGAAGCCACCACAAGTTTACTATATTGCAATGAAAGCTCTTAGATAGAAGAAAACAAAGCAAATAAACGATAGTCACGGTTAGGTACTAAGCCTTGAGTAGTGAGAGCCTGCCAAATTAAATATTCTCTCGTAGTGAGTGGGTGGGACCACAAACATGGCATGCTATTTAATTTTAAAATACCATATGATTTTAGTGGATCAACCTAATTGATGGTTGATTTGAAACTTATACTTATTTTTCAAATCCAAATGTATGGTTATTTTATATACTCCAAGTTTTAGAGCTCTAATAGAAATTCATAATAATTTTACAAAATTATCAATTTTTAGTGTGTCAAAAAAAGAAACAAAAAAGATTCTATAGATGGAAGAAGATTTTGTCATCTATATAATTTGGAATTGAAATCAAATACCACATATAGAATCTAATTCTTGTATAGAAATATTCTTATAAAGATCTTTTAAGATATAAGGATACAACAAGAATAAAATATTATCATAATTGATGTGTTGTTTTTAACTCAAATAGGCAAAGACTCAAAGGTCATGCATCATATGGTTTGATGTTACTCAAATAGTTTAGGGTTGTCCTACCATTTAAAAAAAATCTAGGTTTTGCCAATTGATAGCCAAAGAAGGATCATAAAAGAAGAATACTTCATGAAAAAAAAACATGAAATCAATCATAAGAATCACGAAATTAAGACATTAATTAGTGTAGCTCTTTTGTCATATTCTATTAATAATTATGCAACTCTAATGCATTTTTCATGTAAATATTATAAAACCCTTCTATCAATATAATTCATAAAAAAGACAAGAAATAATGAAAATAATGAAAATCATAGAATCCAAATATGAATTGGTGCAATGGTTTTCATAGGTATTCAATATAATAATTTCACTAGTTTAATGCATTTTTCATGTAAATACAACACAAATCCTTCTCTCAATGCAATTCATGAAAATAAACATGAATGAACCAAGTAATAAGAAGATTTTGCATAGCTTTGTCCAAAATAGTGATATATAACATTATTAACCCCTTAAAAGAACCAAAGCCTTTTTTCTGCAAAATAACACTCAAAACTTCCATTTCTATAGTGAAGAGGAAAAAAAATTGAAATTTTTATACTTTTCACATCTAAACATAGGATCTCATACCTAAACAATATGAGAATGTGTGGAAAAAATTTCAGAAATTTTGACCGCATAGATTGCAAGATATTTGTGTTTAGTGTGTAGAAAACAAGTTTTTCAACACATTGCAGGACTAGATTATTTGAATTTGAACCTTCTTAACTTTAATTTTTTGCACTATAGAGTTTTGAGCTTTAAATCTTTACGGTAGAGAATTGAGTTGAGACTCTAGGAAAAAAAAAGAAATTACAAAAAAATTTATTTCTTATTCTTTAAAAAATTGTTAAGTAGAAGTAGGTATAAGATAGAAGGAAAATCTAATTATTCATATCTCTAAGATGGGATTAAAATGCAAAAATCCCAATGGTGAGATTGTTCTGGCAAGTGAATTGAACCATGTGGAACTTTTTTTTTTATATTTGTAAAAATTGCATTAAAAAATGAATCCTACAAGTTATTTTTGCTAGAAGATGCTCTAATAGCTCAAAAAACAAGATTGTCTATAACTTTCTCATAACAAATTCAAATGGAATAGATCAAAGATTTTCATGTAGAAAAAAATATAATCTATGAGAGAAAAATTTCAAAAGAAATAAAATTAAAATTTTTTAATCTTTTTTTTGTTGCCCCCTCTCCCCTATTTTGAACATATTTGGGCATAACTTTTGTTCGAGGGCACCGAATGGGATAAGAATGATATTCCCAAGAAGTTAATCAATTTTATTTATCTTCATAAAAAGATTCAAAAAATCAGGACAAAAATTAAGACCGTAAATACGTACCCAAAATCCCATTTGTCCCCCAAAGGGACAATGTTCCTTTAGGGTTTAACCAATGATGGAGGGGTCCCCTTTGCTTACCCAAAAGTGGGAGCCCCAAGTGTTGCAACTTCTTATCCAACCAATGACTCACTACAATTTCTTAGTCATCTAATGGTACTAGCATTGCAACTTCCCAAGTAGCCAATGATTCTCTCCAAATTAAGAAAAATTCACTCCATGGGATTGAAAGAGGAATAGTGTCAATCTCCAAGGGGGAATGGCTTAGGTTGCTTAACCCCTAAAGGACCAAGGCACATTTCAGGCAGAAATTGTCAAAAATTGCCACTTTTTAGGGGAGCAACAAAAAAATGAAAAAAAAGTTGTTTTTTCAAAATTCAACCGTACAAATTTGTACTAGACTTCTTTGGGAACATGTGGAAATGTTTTTAAAACTTTGACCGCATGGATTGAAAGATTATAACATTTTAAGTTAGATGACAAAGATTTTTTCCAACCTTGCCCAACAAGGCTTGGAAACTTTAACTCCTAGAATGAGATTCTTACATTGAACATGTGTTTTTTTTGACATTTTCATCTTGTATCATGTAAGCTACACACTCGCCAAATTTCAAGATCATAGGAAGAATTTTGCAAATGCTGCCCGAAGCTGCCCAAGCTGCCGGCAAAGTTTAGGGCAACATAACTTTAGATTTGAGCATCCAATTGGAAAAAAAATTAGATTTTCAAGAAGGGGATACATAATTACATGCCATGTTCAAATTTCATGAACATCCAACCAAAAATGACTTCATAGGAACCTACTTGAGATTTCTTGTGTATGTTGAATAGACACTTGGTCCTTTAGGAGTTAACAATGTTATGTGAACTAATGATTGCATCCATTGGGATTGAACACATGATCTTTTTCAATAGTGGTTTCTAGATGGCATTTTGACCCAATTGGAGGTAAGATAATTTGTCAATTAAGTAAATTTTTACATGTGAATTCCCAAAACATTTTTTTCCAACAAATTAACCTTTAAAAGGAGATTTCATGTTCACACTTAATCAAACTTCATTATTTTTCTATATATATTACGGAGTACTTTAATCTTGAAAGGACATTTCAAAAATTTGATATTTTTTATATATTAAAATAAATAAATAAATAAATAAATAAATTTAAAAAATTAAAATTAAAATTAAAATTAAAAATTAAAAAAAAATATATATATATGTAATATTTAACCTCACTTTTTAATAATTAAAAATATTCAAATGAGTTTTATATAATTTAAAAGAAAATTATTTATAAAAATTGTAGTGGTTACAAAAATGCTTCAAATATTATGAATTTTTTTTTAATAAAAAATGGAGATCATAGTGAAAACATCATGGTGTCATTTGCGTATTCTTTGAATTTACACCAAGAAAAATTCAATAGAAAAGTTCAAAAGTGGTATATTTAGATATATACAAAGGTTCACAAAAAATATAATTTTAATTATTTTGAAAAAAATTGAAATATTGTAAAAGAAAGATTGTTGGAGCTACATTTACTTAGTGAATAAGCTTTAAAACATTTAAAATCAAGAATTATATGAAAATTTAAGTTTGACTTTCAAAATGTCCCTTAGGCTAGCAATGTCCTTTCAAGATTAAGGTAATTGTCCCCCATTATAATTACTTTGTACAACTGTCCCATCTAGATTCTTGCCTAAAAAATATCCCTTTGAAGAAAGTCTAGGGTTGATTTTAGATATGACTATGTTTAACACTTTGAAAATTCATAGTTTATTCATAAGTTGTCCAAAAAATGCATTCTAAGAAGTTTGAGGTGTGAACATGATAAGAAAATTGATCTATTGTGAGGGCATTATCCTAAACTCATCCGAATGAACAATTGACACTAGTAGAAAACAGCATTTATGTCAACAAAATTCAGCTTAAGTATTTTGCTGTTTTCTACCAAAAAACACAAAATCTATGCTAACTACAACACAATTTTCTAAAAACTTCACTGCAATCAATGAAAATTTTGTGTTTTTTGGCAAGAAACAACTAAACACGTCAATTAAATTTTCTTGATGGAAATGTTGTTTTCTACTGGTGTGAATATAGTTTATATTTTTTTAGATCTTTTGAATATTGTGGAATCTTGTCACAATTCTTGTAGCATGTATTTAGTTTATATCTTTAAATCTTTTGAATATTGTTGGATCTCATTCCAATTCTTGAAGCATGTATTCTATGTAGTCTACTTTTACGTTTTAGAAAAAGTTTGTGAGGATATAATGTAGAAGGTCAAAAGTTGGTGGACTTGTTTCAAGCATAAAATTAGTTTGAGTTCATTATTTAGGCATCAGTTACATGAATTTGCAAATATTGCCCCATCAACCCTTACAAAGTGCTTACTAGTTTTCCAAGGGCTAAAAGCAGCAAACTCCAAATCCATAAGAAATAGAATCAATCATTTATTAAGCTTCAAGAAAAGTAACAAAATGTGCAAATATGAAGAAGAATTTGCACTCTACATATTTCACAATACAAATATATTTAGAAAGTTACAATAATCTTCTATTACCATACTTGAAGGTCAGATTCAACTGAGAGGTGCCGAAAAGGAATTTCCGCATCAGATTTTGACAATTCCACATCACTGTATATCAGATCAGCCAGTTCATCAGTCATCTAATTACAACCATGCGCCCATTTATTAACACATCTGCAAGTCAAAATGTACTGAACAAAAAGAAATTCTTAGAGCCTCACACCTGGTACGAGAGTTTCAAAAATAGCGCAGGAAACCGAAATTCAATTTCACTTAGGAAATTTATTATAATTGGATATTCCCAAACCAAATCAACAGTGAATCAGTTTAACAATAACGGAAGCTGACACACAAAGCCAAAAGATGACAGCGCAATCTACCTGCAATCACTTCGCTTTCGATCTCCCTAGTTTTGAGAAGCTGAAAAATAGCGCTGCAGCACAAGACGAGTTCTTGGACATGCGCAAACTAGCAAGCTTGCTTGATCTAAGAGCTGAATCGACTAGCATCTTATTCTAGAAAATTCTTTTATTACATTCACATTCAGCATAACAAGAACACAACCTTAAGACAGGCATGATCTCATGCAGAAAAAAGACTTAGTACTTGACCTACCAACAATCTTGATCTCTCCTCCACGATCTCGTAAAACGCCACCCAAAAGAAAAGCCCCTCTGATGTGCTCTCCGATTGCTATCGCCAGAGTCACCAGAGTGCTACTTCGCAAACAAAGGTAGGCAAAGAAAGAGAATTGATGAGATTAGTCATTTGGCAAATATTTACCGGCCGGATTGAGTTGTTTCAACAGGCCCCCATAGGTGGAGTAAAGGACACGATCTTTTGCCCCTGTTCGGTGCTTGTCGTTATGTTTGCAGAAGAACTTGAGCTGGTCGAGAGTGCAAAGACCAAGTGTCTGAGTAAGCAAGAGAAATAACCAATTTATTTCTCTTTTTTTCTCCGCTATAATTGGCTTCACGCAATCATTTTGATGGCACAATGTGCAATCAAGGAGCCGTGGGACCATCCAGTGCTTTGGTGCGCGGTCATGCATTGAGTGCTTGTTCTCAATAAAGTATCTTTCAAGCTGAACAAAAGCTGCCTGAATTCAGAAAAAACACCTCATACAATCAGCTAGAGTTGTGACACTCAAGTGTCCACAACAAATTAAAAACGAACGCCGAATTCATTGATAGGAGGACTTGCATTACAAATATCATGCTTAATCTCCGTCCAAAACCAGACATAAAGAATGAAGAATACAAACCTGAAGATTGACCTCGACGGTTGTCATCCCGTCACACCTTTTACACTGCACCTCACCTCCAATAGTGCTCATTCCGCGCCTCAATATCCACTCGAGGCTATGGTTCTTCGCACGGTACTCTGTAGACCAAGGAAAAGGAGCCGGCACGTGAGGACCTTTCTTCGCTGAGTTGCCACTAGTCGCTGACAACCGCTCACCTGTCACAATCCAAAAGATGAAAGCGGTATTCAGCATTCACCTTTTCTCTGAACGTCACAGCAAGTAGATGAGACTTCTAAAGAACTTAAAATGTCAAACAGGCACCAGTAATGACAAAATGGCATAATGCACATGAAACTTTGAGTAGCTTCCACATATCAAAACCAAGCGCATCTAATCAAAAGCAAATAACTGTACAGCGACACTGCATCCATCGAAATTCAAGAGTTGCCAGCGTCGTACTGTTCCTGTATCCAGACCTAAATCAGGGCTCTTCACGAATATACACGCAACTACAACATGTGAGCACAGACAAACTCTAAACCTGGGGGGTCGTGAGAAAAATTCAATTCGTATCATCTAGAGGTGCAGGTCATTCTCACGAACAAAACCAGCAACCTCATCATCATTATCCTCATATTAACCATTCACGCAAATACATACTACTTACAGACACTCGAGTGCGTCAAGACAGACTAAACTGCAAAATTCTATCAAATGGTTGGAATCCCACTGCTTCCGCTTCGTGATCTTTGTCCGCACCTTCAACCCTCACCACTTGCTTACTCAGATCTTAAACCTCAAACCAAAATTCGTTCTACCACTACATCTCGACAATTTCTGAATCCATAGGTTCGATCGTTCCATAGGACAAAACTTCAGAGGAAGAAAGTTAGAAATAGGTTAGGCCAACGATTCTACCGCTTACGAATACATGCAGATTGCGGAACCAGAATCAGAAACGATTGCATCGAAGATTTCTAGAAATAGAGAAATCAAGCACTAATTAATCAAGTGCACACAATACACGATTCATGTAAAAACCCATGGTACTGACTTGAACATAGAGTTCCGGGGGCCAACGTGCGCACGGGAGTGCGTCTCGGTCGGTAGTGTTCATCTTCTTCCGTCGAGTGCGTCGACCCGGCCGACCCCGGCTGTTGCTGCTGCTGTTGCGAACGGAGGAACAGATCTTGCGAAGACGACAGCCGAGACGATGAGCCCGGCGGCCCCAGAGTCAGTCTCAAGCTGTCTTCTTCGTCCTCAGGATCACTCATGAAGGACTGCCGTCGAAAGTCCAGCCTTGCCCGCTTACTGGACCCAGCCACCGTGACCTCCCCTCCCACACACGCCCCTTCGCCAACCACAAGAAACAAACGAAAAACGCGCCTCCGCTTCACGTATCGTCACTATACATCTACGTACACGTCGCGTCGTCGACCTCCTTCCCTTCCGTTCCGCTGCCCTAACTTTTCATAAGAACCGCTTCGCAACGCCACCAAATCTTTCCCAATGTCGCCCACGCCGCATTGTAGGAAAAAAACATGCACCGCGAGTTTCGTTCCGTTCCGTTTCCTTCCGTTCCTTTCCTTTCCTTTCCGTTCCGTTCCGTTTCGTTTCGTTTCAATTCCACACCAAACGCTACACCAACAGTAGTCTTCACCTACATAAAAAAGAAACGAAAGAAACGAAAGAGCCGAGAGAGAGAAAACTCCAAATCCAAAATACCAAATCCTATCACCAAAATTCGACCGCGACTGAAGAAGAGTAACTAAGGTAACCCTTGCCGAGAACGGAAACAGCCCTGTTGAAAAAATTTGGGAGATCGGGACTAGCGCCAGACTGTAAGTACTGTACGACGGCCGGACCAGACTGCCAGAGCTGCCAGAGCCAAATCTCTGGGGAAGTCTGTCTGTCTTCAAAACCTAGAAACTTAAAATTCTTTTTTAAAAGCAGCAACAGCAGGCAAGAGCAGGAGTAGAAGCAGATGCAGATACAGCAGAGGACGAAATCAACGACCAAAGTCCGAGGTTGCGACAAGCGATGTGACAAAAAGATGCGGCCCGGCGCACGGTCAGAACGACAGAGGAATGACTGGATAGCGGCGGACGGTAAGTACGATGATTCTCTTCCTTCTTCTCTCGCAGTCTCGCTTCTCGGAACTGGCTGGTCCCCGGAAAAACAAAACCCAGAAAAACAAAGAAAAAACGCGGAAAAATTACGGAAAAAATGCGAAAAAAATGCGAAAAAAATGCGGAAAAATTGCAGTGAAATTAGGGGAAAATGTGGAAAAAATTGCGGAAAAAATTTGCGAAGAACAAGTGCGATTGTCGATTTGTGACGAGCATCTGTGTCTGCGAAATCGGTACTGTAAGTGGCACTTCAGAGGATGAGGATTTCGAGTTTCGGATGATTTGCGGTCGCGGGTGCTGCGACGACGACGACGACGGACGGGATCACGGGACGCTAGTCGCCCTGACTGGGGTACTGTACTGTTACCGGCCGGCCCGTGGACCGAGCCCGCATCTGCAGAGAATCAACCGACATAACCCTAGAATGGCTCCCCAACTACGTCCACCCCCACCAGCCCACGAGGTGGGATTTTTTTTCACTTTCTTTTCTTTTTTCTTTTCTTATTTTGAGGGGTGTGTGTGTGTGATTGGATCTCATTTGGCCTTGTGGGTCAATGAATTTATATTTTTTTTCTTGGTGCGAGCGCAACATGTGGCCTAGAATGCAAGTAAGTCAATCATACAAATCATCCAATTTTGATCATCTATAATCCATACCTTAAGTTAGGCTGCTTCCTTTTGTTTTGCTTCCTTTTGTTTGTTTGTTTGTTACATTGAGATCTCCCTTATTGTGCATATCTTGGCTGCATTCTTAGTATTGTCGAAAAGCCTTCAACAAGGAGGGGTGCACGAGCTTTGTTTCATGGAGTTTGGACCTAAGATGTTAAAGTTATTGAATTTCAAAGTTTTTATGATGAAAACAATTAGAAAAATACTTTCTTTTATTTTGCAACATGACACACTAGTAATACCTAAAACTAGGTAAATTCTATCCAAATATTGGTGGATTTCATATTTTGTAGAAATGTAGTTTGGGGGTGATTTCTTCCACTTTTTTTTTCTATTTATTCTAAGTGGAAAGGGAGCTAGCTCAAGGATCAAGTGAAATTTTGGCAATTATTATTTGTCAAGAAAAATTTAATTGTTGTTAGTGACTAGTAGGAAGAACCTAATGAGATGGGATGTTCTTATTAAGTGCTAGTTGAACATGTAAATGGTTTAAGGTCTTGAAAATTCATTTTTAAGGATTCAATTGACATCAATCCCTCGACCATCTATAGCTACCAACTTTTAAACATTTCCCCCTAAAACTAAGCCAATCTTGTATAGTAAGAGTTGTATTAATCCCTAATAAAAGGACTAAGGAACTCAATTTGGATTTTTTAAGAGCTTGAGCAAAACTTTGTTGACCTCATAATTTGTCATTTTTTCATGGACTTTTCAGGATGGATGTTAATCATTGTAATCCACATGTGAAGCTTTGTTTCACTTCATTCCAATAAATAAGGCAAGAGTTATATGGTTTTTTCAATTTCAAAGTCAAACCAAGAAAAAATATGTATTCTAAAAAATATATTAATTAGTTTTTTGGAATGCATAGATTGACGTCTACTCAAAAAAACTTGAACCATTTAATTCCAAATAATAAAGTGAAAGTTATGAAGAGTTTTATATTGTAGGCAATAAAGGTAGAAAAAACATATAAAATCATCTCTTGTACTCAATATTGAAAATTTTTAAAATATAAGCAAAAGTAAAGGACAATAATTGTTTACTAAAACAATCCCACCATTAGGATTAACAATTCTCAATTTCTTGTAAAGATTAATAGTGGTTTAGTTTTTTTCTTAGTACCTAAGGAATTGTCCTTCCAACCTCTTTATAATGCGGGGTAAGTATAACAATAATCAAGGCTTTTAGCAAAAAATTGAATAAACCATTGGAACATCGATAAATCTATATCCTATTTTTTGTGTCTATACAACTATTTATTCTATGTGTATAAAAGTTATATAACCATTATATTTTGTAATACTCTACTATGGCACAAAGTGACTTTTTTTGACTAAAAGTAGGCATTGTTTCTCTAGAATTTGTCAAATTTTGTTAAAACTTTGTCAAAACCTTATTCAAGAACATTTTTTACAACTAGGCTTTATACTTTGTTAAAAAAGTGGAACAAAAGGTGGATACATTTTATATTAGACAATGGGCTTATTTCATAGAACAATGTTAAACAAAAGGCTATTGCACACTCTAGTGTAGAAGAGTAATATATCCCCTACATGACCAAGGTTATTGTTTTGTCAAAAACCACTCAAAACTGCCAATTTTGTTGCATGCACTTAAAAAAACAAAAACAATCTTCGTTTTAGAGTCTAACCATACTACCATAGGATCTTGGACTTTGCTTCTCTGAGATCTTGTGGTAAAAATTTCATGAAGTTTGATCGTATAAATTGAGAGATATGAGCATTCAAAGTTAGAATTTCTTTTGAACACTAGCCTACATTTTCAGATGACTTTGACTGCCATTTATAGAAAAAGTATTCACTATGGACTTTGAATTTAATATTTTTGTGTTGAATGATTGAGTTGAGAGTCTACGAAAAGAATTTTTGAAAAAACACGCTTGATTTTCGTTCTTTAAAAATTATCCAATAGAAGTAGGTCCAAGATTGAAAAACTAAATTGTTGACAATTCTAAGATGGGACTGAAACATAATAATCTCAACAATGAGATTGTTCTAGAAAGCTAACTTAACCTTGTCAAACAACTTTTTTTTTTTTAAATTGTGAAATATACATTTAGAAATAAATCCTACAACTAAATTTTTCGAGAGAAGATGCTCAAATTGCATGAAAAACAAGATTGTTCATAACTTTCACTTTAGTTATCCAAATGGAATGAATCAATCTTTAAATGTAGACAAATGCACATTGAAAAAAACATGTTTTGAAATAGTTTTGTGTTGATTTTAGCACAATCTCTGTTAATTTCAACTCCAATTTTACACAAAACCATTTCAAACAAAGGTTTTTTCTATGTGCTTTTATACTAGTGATGGCTTGTCGAAGAATACCTATATAGTATATTAACCCATAAAGGATGATTATCCCTTTAAAGTACATTTGAAAATTTGTGCACGTGACCATAAAGTCACTTGTGAATGTATCACCATTCTTTTGAAATAATTGACACAAGGTGTAGACATGTATACCATTTGAGGTAATAAAAAACTCTTAGTGATTGGGTTGTAGAAACAAAAGTTATGATGAATAAAATGATTCAGGCTTTTTGGTCCTTTTAGAATCTCTCAGGCATCCTTTGTTTCAACACCCCATCTACTTTTCAAAATTTGACATATATACAACTAAAATAATGTGGTATAAAGTTGTCAAAAAAAATGAATTTTAGTTCTAAATCACAATCTAAGAAGATTCTAACTTTGCTAACTATATCGGACAATTTTGAATAAAAAAATCTTCTAAATTCAAATGCTATCTATGTTGTCAAAGATTTTGAAATTTTTGCCATAGTTACTAAATGTTCATCTCTATATTTTTATATTTTGGATTTTTAGTTATTTTTCAATACACAAAAAAACATCAAAAAAATGCACCATTACAATCCCATCAAAATACACAATATAGGTTTGAGGATAAAGTGTCAAACATTCAAGCATTAAGATAAGTAGTCTCATTGCTTGGTGTGGTTCATTGATGGAATTGAGAGACTCTCTTGGAATTAACCTAACCAATCTCTTTTGAAATCTTGCCATCTCCCATTGGTTGTAAAAATGCAAGAAATTACAAATCCGTGCGTGATCAAAATATATCCAAGCTTGGATTGTTTGTGTAAGGTGTCTTTAAAAAAACAAATGAAGTTTCTTCAAATTAGGAAACCATCATGAAATTGTAGTTGAAAATCAATTAAACCTTAAAGGACCACACAAGGCTACCATATGTCTTCTACAACTACATTTGCAAAAAATTCAAAATGTGAATCTCACTAACAATCTTCGAACAACGAAGAGACTATGGGCAATCTTTTTCGTTGAATTAGTTAGTGCAATCAAATAAAGAAATGATTAATTGTACAATATTTGGTGAATTTTTGGAAATAGTGAAGGCGCTACGGGTCATCACTTCAGATTTTCATATCTCGTTTCCATGCTTCAAAATGATTTAAAAAAATTACACATCAAAATCATAATATGTACCTATGGGAAAAAAATCTGAGTTTTAAGAGCACTTTTGAGCTTTTTGATTTCATAATATGTTCAAGGTTTCACCAAACTAAATATCTTCCATCAATCTTGTCAACGATGGCATATTCTCAAAAAATATGTGATTTCATCGATCTATTTTTCAAAAAGAAAGTTGCATAAGTCTTCTTTCATTTTGATGGTAGCAATCATCAAAATTATTTCACACTAATGAGGAATTATGCTTATTGTAAGAGCTAGTAAAAAACAGGACCTATGTTCCTCCCATCCTTTAGGAGTTAAAATAAGTACACCCAAAATCAACACACTAAGAAAAATGACACTAAATAGTAGTGGTCTGCATATAGGTCATCAAATGTACAATACCATTGCATAATAGGATTTAGGTGCATTGTTGGATTTGGGGGTACTAACCTTCAATTATAACCAATTTTTAATTTTTTAACCATTTAATTAATTATAACTACTAACTTAATAAAGACAATGCAATATAAAAGTGGCTAATAGATGACTTTTTAGATGATTGTAGAAATGAAGAATGCACCTATTGGTGCAAAAATCAAATCATTTTTCAACAACTACACATGTCATAAGCCATCACCCTTCTAAAGTTGCCCTAGTCAGCACATTGCTAACTTGAAAGATCCAATGGATGACTTTGATATCATTTGTAGAAACAAAGAATGGACCTATTAGTCTAATAATTGGAGTATTTGGGTGACTACCTTGGTCATGGGGGCCATATCCTTCAAGGATTAAGCAACTAACTTCACCAATAGATATGAAAGTTTGTAGATTTTAAAATTGGCTATTTTGGGCCTAAAAATAATGCAATATTTAAGGGGTTAAATCACATATTCTATTTCCTGAACATATTAGAAATGTCAAATATAATCATGCGACAATGGAATCTTAAAACAAAATAACAACTTCGTGTCAGGTTTGACAAGTTCAGAATTCCATATCCATACAATTGTAAAGAGGACAAATCTAAGCTTCTTCTAACAAAACATTCTCAATTGAAGCACTGCTACCAAGCATCTCTTCGGTATCGCTGAAATGTGGTCGGCAATACGAACACTTTCATTATTGAAAACGAGTGGGGATTTGTGCCAAGATTGAAAATGTCAGAAATTTCCTTGAATTAGCTCACCTTTCAAGGATGTTATGAACCGCAATTGGTCACAGATCCTTCTACTAGACGAAATTATGCAACAAATGTACCACATATCCAATCAAACACAGTCAAAGGCCTTATCATCAAGGACGGGGTTATGAAAAGTAAGAAAATAATATGCATCCTAGAACTAAGAGACGTAAAATTCATAACTAATGACAAGGTCAGTGCGTAAGACCTGGCATGTCAGTAACGTCGCCAGATTTCAAACATCCAAACATAAGCGTACTGAACGGAAATAAACATGTCAGCATTACACCGTATGCTTACAACCTAACAACAGCAGGGCAGCGCCTGGAAAGAGTGGGTTATCAACACGGACGCACTAATGTGGTGGAACATTGTGACCAAATTAAAATAAAGACTTGGAGAGTTTGATACAACAAAAGGCGCCTGAGGAACGCTCATTCCATGAAAGAACGGAAGTCTATGGACTGAAAGATAACTCAAACAGGATTTCTGACGGTTACCAACCAAAAGTACCTCGAAATTAAGGTGAACCGAATCAGACTTGAAATAGAAACTTCTGTATTGTATACTAAACGGTTGACTTTGATTAGCAGCAACCGGTCAGCCTCGTGAAATCCCGAGCAATCTATCATTGAGCACCTCCCTCACCATTGCCACCACCCTAAGGCTTTTTATTCGTAGTATTCTTCACAATCTGCAAGCAAGACTCGAAACGAACGACCCATAAGGATACAAAGAGACGTTTTGAAACAGTCAGTTTTGAAACATGCACCCACCGTAAGGATCTTGAAACAGACTTGACCTCAGAATCAGTTAAGACAATCTTCAAGAAATGACGAAAGGTCCATAACTAATATAAAATACCGAATTACGTATTCATTCCAAGGTCCTTTTTGCTAACAGAAGTCCATACCTGTCGCAGCATCTGATTCTCTCTTTGAAGAGTGGATACTCTCTCTTCCAGCTCTGCATTTCGTTGCTCCAATTCCTTGGATCTGACCTCCAAGTCACTTAAGTACGCTTTTTTTCGTTCTCTCGCTTGCTGAGCTGACACACGATTCCTGAGCAGCCTATTTACACGAAAACAACTGGTTAATTAAAACCAAAAGCACACAAAGTTAACTTACTGAGACGACACAATATTTTCCAAAATTCTATGCAGCAAAATCTAAACGTGTGGTCAAGAAGATGTGTAACTAGTAGAACGGCAAAAGAAGGAAAGAAGCTAGAATTGGCTTAAAATAAAAACAAACTCTTCTAATGTGGAGATTTTCACATTTACAAACAAGAACAATCCCATCTTTTCAAACTTTTTGAACAGTTCTTTGAATACTGTGGGCACAATTTTTCCATTTTTTGATCCTCTACTTTACAGTCCTAAAACCGAGTGACAGGATTCATTACCTTAACACTCTACCACCGAAACATTTACTGACTTTAAAATACATCCTGAAAGTGGATTCTAAGTCTCAAATGTGAATATCCTTAAATTAAATTAAATCCAGCTTCCAGAACGTTCTAAAAATAACCAACTACATAGAATTTAAGCAAAATTGTCATAATAAGAGCCATTTCTTTGACAGGGACCATATCTATTTGACTGGGACAACAGTAAATAAATTAGCTCTAAAAATGCTTCCCAACTCTCGCAAATTAAGAGCTGTAACTCCGCACAATAAAAGAAAAAATCAAAGACCCAGCGCTGTAAGATAGGTGTTGAATATGTGGATGAGGACCTTTTCAGACGCTTGTGTTCCTTATCGGCAGAAGCCCCGCCTCGTTTTCGATGAGAGGATCCAGTCGGACCTTTCTCTTGCGTATGTGACAAACCTGGAACCCCTCCACCGGTCTTCGCAGACAACTCTGGAACCCTCCTAACATCACAGTCGCTTTCATGACCTGCCACACCAAACCCACCGTACTGAGCAACGATTCAAAGCCTCGCAATCCGCCTCCACGACTTCCAAACAACGAAGTGGAGAAACGTGGCAATAGAGATAGTAGTGAGAATTACCATCTTTCATGAGTTTGTCACCAGTTGCATTAGCCAAAGGCGGTGACACTGACATGTCAGTGCCTGTCTGCTGCTTTGATGAGACTGGAGAAGAAGCGGGACCCCCAGTGGAAACCTGCATGGGCAAGATTTCCTCCAATTCTTGGTGCTCACCAAACATGACAGGTTTCCAACTCCGGCCACTATCAATCTCTTCTCTGAAACCCCTCCTGCTATTATTTGCAACACTATTGTTGGTCCCAATGACTGAGCTCAGGAATCTCTTCCCGTTTCCTGCGCGTGCCATTCCATTTGCTCATTTAGTTGCACTACCCTTCCTTCCAACATTCTTCAATTCCTGCTGCAATGAAAAAGGGACCGAGCGAACCTCGCCAAATGCTAGTGCAAGCCTTTCAACTGAACACCCTCAAACCAATGAATGACTGCCAAAATCTGTTCACTCCAGTGCCAAAGAATCCTGTAAGTCGTGGACGATTAAAAATAGCAATAGAAACCCACGAACCTATAATACATACACTAAGAGATGACGCACCCGCTGATTCGCACCTCAGATATATTATTTACATAGTCTTCTTGCACTATTACATTATGCTTTCAAAACTAGAGTACATCGCTGAACCTTTGATCCCAAACCTGTAACTAAATCCGTTTGATAATATATATCGAATTAACTCAACATGAATTGTAGTTCGGATCCAAGCTGGATCAACACTAATTACTGGTACAATTTATATCACTACAACCATTCCACCTATAATTTAACTATGTCCTGCAGCTTATACATTGAAAGATCATATTTCAGATCTTTGAGATTCCATCTCGTTTTCTACGGCACCAGAATACTCAAAACAGAGAATGACGAAAGACCTAACTCCTAGACGTGCTCTGGTGATCTACTCTATGATAAAGTTGGAAACGCCTAAAAATGGTGACCCTCCGTTCCCATCAATCTAAAAATATTTGTGAAGAATCCTCGCCAACGCGATTGCAAAAGACCAAAATTGGGACCTTGGCAATGGGGCTGAAACGCACATAATCATGTGACAGGCACAGCGGACTCTGTTAGCTCGACTGTAGATTGTTGAACTCAAGCTTAGTAACATTATAGAAACCCTACGACCGTCCCCTAACGATACCCCTAGATGCCATTCTGCCTCCCCTAAATGCCTTCCTCGATTTCGACCAACCAGTTGAATATTCCCAATATTCTCTCCTGTAAACATTCATACGACTAACTACACATGAAACGGCGGTGTCTCAACTATCTCAAGAATGTTCGGTTCCATGAGTTATTCTCTGCATTGAGCTGCAATGATCCAGCTGTAAAAAGAAGAAAGGGAAGAAACAAGAGAGTCCCCTCTTATAAATTTGCCACACGAGCATTGCAAGGGCAATCAAAAACACCTCTAACTAGTCAACCGCTAGCCCCAAAGAAAAAGTCGTTCCCCAACACTGACATACTCTTACTGCATTTCAACACAAATTCGCACAAACTTTCACTGTCCACTAATCAGAAGCTTCACCGACCATCTGTAGCAACCCCATCGACACGAATACGAACCAAGTAACATGACAATCATCCAAGCATACCAAACAATTCACCGCTCATGCCAGATGGAGCTCCTAATTCGCCGTAAACACAACAACTCCCGACTACCAACTCCAGTCGAAATAATGCAATTACACTAACCTTCCGCGAATAAGTCATAACAAAACCAGCACTCTACTCACCTTCAACCTAGACTCCAGAACCTCGCACTCATAATAATAAACCTCCCAAACACTCACCCTTCTAGAAAGAGAAAAAATTAAAATTAAAATTAAAAAATAATAATTATGTAACAAGAAAGCCTCAAACTGCTCAAACATCCTCAACCCAAAACAAAAAATTAAGTTTACTCCATCCAACAAATCAGGTTAGGAACCAGAGACACACCCAAAAAATCATTATTTAAAGAATAAAAAAGAAGAAGCCAAAGACAACTCAACGGGAGCAAAGAAAGACTAACCTTGCAAATGGTTGGAAGTACACGCTGCGGGATCCGTCACGTCCGGCACTTCGGCATCGGTCTCGTCGCCGGAGTCGCCCGACGAGTAACAATCAGAGGGATGATCCGCGTCGGAATCCGCGTCACACTGCACCTTGGAGGAGTCCCCGTGGTTAACCTCATCAAAGTCTGTCATTAGTTCCCTCCTTCCCCACACTCCACACCTCTCCAAACCTCCCAACTCGCCCCAAACCTTCAATACCTTTCAAACCCTTGGAACCGGCCAAACCCTCGGTCCACCAGCGTACCAATCCGGGCCACTACCTCGGCTCTTCTTCTCGCGGCCACTCCTTCCGAGCCGTAACAACCACAACCACAACCACACTACACTACAGTACTCCACCACTTCGTAAAATCCCTGGCATCCCCTGAATCCCTAGCATTCCCTAAGCGCGCAATTGAGAGAATGCGGCAGCGGCTGCGGCTGAAAGAATAAAAAAATGGCAAGCGCGCGGGCAGGGAAGGAGGGCAAATGTGAGCGGCGAAAAAAAGCTTCCTCACAAGCTGCAAGTGTGTGTTTGTGGCACAAACGGAGAGTAGGTGGAGACTACTGAGAGCTATGGCGATGGCGGACGAATTGAGTGTCAGCGTTGCAATGAACGAGAAAGGCCGCACAGGCGGCCACGTCGTTGGTGTTCTGGCAAAGGGAGAAAGGGAAAGAGAAAGGTGGGTGGGTGCCGTGGACGGGCAGCAGGACCCACGGGCTAACTTACCGGGCGGACTTGCCTTCTCCCGGGTCAGTTCTTTCCTTTTTTGACGGGGCAAGTGGGGGGCGGTGGCGAGGAGGGACTAACGCGCGTGCAGGGCAGAGGAGCATGTGCACCGCTGCACGCTAAAATTGGCACACTAAGGGAGCAAAATGTTGGGAGCAGCCCTTTTTTATTTTATTTTTTTTGGGGGGGGCACCATGGGGCCAGATTGCACCATTTCAAAGTATATGTCTATTTCTCGCCAGATAACCCCTCACCGCCAAAGGGGACGAAAAGGGTTCTTAGATCAAATTCAAAGTGTTGTAACTTTTGCATCCAATATCCGAATTCAATAAAACTTGTTGGAAAATTTGCACTCTCTCTTCTAGTTTGTGTGGTAAAATCTTCAGATCTATCCAAGATGTACTGAATTTTTGGAAGCTAATTGAAGTTCACAAGTTCAATTTGAGTTCACCAAACAATATTTGATGGTTGCAACTTCGGGGGCTTTTATCTCCTTCATCCAAAGTTCCTTTTCAATAAAACTTGTTGGGTTATGTTCCCCTTGAAGTCTAGTTATTGTGATAGAATTTTCATGTCAATCCAAGTTGTTTTGAATGTCCGGGAGCAATTCGAAGTTCAAAATCCCGACATTCTGTTTTTGGTTTCTAGTCTTATTTTATTAGTAGCTATGATCGGGGCTATAGTACTTACTATGCATAAAACTACTCGAGTCAAAAGACAGGATGTGTTCCGACAAAATGCTATAGATTTTGAAAATACTATCAAAAAAATCAGAGATATTTGAAGGCTTTAGCTCTCTGAAGCCATTGGTTTACAATGAACTTTGGTGGCTTGTTTCTTCTTCATACAATGTTCATTTCCAATAAAAAAAATTTGGAAAAGTTGTGCATACTAGCCTAGTTTGTGTATATAGAATTTCATATCAATCCAAAAAGTTATGAGTGACTTAGAAGCATTTTAATAAAAGGAGATTCAGTTTTTGATGTGTTTTTTTCAACTTTTCTTGCTATTTTTTGACATTTCAAAGCCCTTTTGCAGACACATTGAGTCAATGGAATGATATTTTTTTCCATCAATGTGTTTGTATGCTAATTTTGAATCACGTTATAGTTTAAAGTTTCTTCAATTGAATAGATTTAGAAACCGAATTTCACCTCCAAATGTGTTTTTAGGGAAATTTCAGTATCCCGTTTTTCAACACTAAAACATTATAATCTTGCAATCTATGGGGTCAAATGACACCAAATTTGATGCACATTATTTGCAACAAGTGCACTACAAGATTTTATGGTTGAGATCTCTATATCTCACTAAAAATTATATCTATAACACTTCAAAATGAATGTTGTTTTTCAACCTATTCAGGCCATAGGCGAAGAGGGTATAAAAGTATTATTTTTTCGTCAAATTTTTTCCCTTTGTTTAAAATGTGGATGAAGTCACCAATTTGGATGAAAAAGTGCATGAATGTGATTGAAAAGTATTTATTGGTCCAAAAAATGGATGGATGTAGAAATTCTATGCTTCACCAAATTTTAAGTGATCGCCATCTTGGCACTTTTTGAAAAAAAAAAAAAAAAAGGTTCATTGTGAGCAAGATAGTGGGGTGGAATCAAAGATGTGTGACTTTTTTTTAATACATTGGCAAATTGAAAATCATGAATTTAGAATAAAATTGGTAGTATTCTAAATTTGTATAAATTTCACTATAAATTATTGAAGTTCAATTCCATGTGCATTCCAAACCATTTTTTACATTCATGTTTGCAATGGCTATATATTTTGGACTATTTGTAACCTTGAGTATGCAATTCATGGAGTATTATATGACCTTATTACAATCACTAATAATGTGATTTTGTCCAATCTCAAGGGATATATTTTTTTTAATGTAAAAAACTCTTGTATTGCTTTCAATTAGGAATACAGAAAAATAATTATATATATGAAATGAATATTCTTTGAGGGAAATAATAGCATTAAAATCCTTTTTATGTGAGTTTTTTTTATATATAAAGCATAGGCCAAGCTTCCCAACTTTGGGAGCTTTATAATAAATTTTAATTGGTGGGAACTTCTTGTATAGATTTTTTAGATTTCTAAAAATTATGCATAGGTGTTTCAATTCTTTATATATATATTGTGTGAATTTCTTTTTGAAAAATATGCAACCTATCATTTTCTACATTTTATTTTACTTAATTCGATCTTTACCTAACTTTTTGGTCCTTTTAAGTTGATAATTTTTTTTTACAAAAGCCATCTTCTAAGCCATTTTCATGTTGATATCTTTGCATATAATATGAAAGTTGTGTACCCAAGGTTGTATCAACATACTTGCCATAGTTTTAATTTGATTTCTTCTAAAGATCAATGTATTTGTGGCTCATCTCCGAAAAGTCCGTAACACAAAAAAATCAAATTATGATGTTGAATATAGACCTTTCAAGCATATCCAAAGGTATTTAAACTAGTAATTTAGTAAGATTGTATATAACTTTAAGGTTTTATCAACACCAAATTGTGATGCCTTGGGCAATTAGGAATTAAAAGCACAAATCAATAACAAATATACCAATTTTGAATTCAAAAAATAATTTGTATTTGTTTTGCACCATATAATGAATGAGCATTGTATAATGTTTGATAGTAACATAGCTACAACATTTAAACTCTTGAAGTTATTTGGAATTTCTCAACTATCAATCTAAATCACAATTCGATCCTTTAAACTTTGTAATGTGTTGCATTTTTTATTTTTATATACCTCCAACAAAAAAGTCTCTTGCAACAATAAGACATTGCTCACAATGGAGAAAAAGCCAATGGCTTGGAGAATTCTTACAACACTTGCCCACATATACTCAAAGAAATCGCACATTGAAAAACCCAAGGATTATTGGTTTGAGCAAGCTCCAAAAAGTCAAGAAAGATTCACTTAGTAATCTTCAAGCTCATAGATTCAACATAAATCTAGCCTAAGACTTTGTTTAAGGATTAAGTCAAACTAGAAACTTATGACTTGGATACAAAACATTTGAAATTTCAATAAGCTATATAAACTTCCAACCAAAAAATAAATCAATATTGAACTAATCAAGAAGCTTCTTAGTGTAGCTTAGTTGTAGAACCACTATAAGTTCAAAAAGAAAAAGAAAAGAACAATTCTATCAATGATATTTATATTAAAGACAGACAGATTACTTGGATTTAACTATGAAACCTTATAATAGTTCTTGACTTTCCTACATAAAAAAATAGCAAATCCATGGATCCTCACATAATGTATTTAGACAATTTTTGTTCTTGTATGTGAATTATGAATTTAAGCTACAAATTTTTTTTGGAATGAGACCAACTAAGGAGATGAAGCTTATCTAATTTGGCATTCACTCCAACTTGAAAAATTCCTAAATTCCTAAATTCGAACATTTTATTGCAATTCAAACTTTAGGCATTTTACCATGGATTTCTGATTTTCTAAATTAGAATGACCTAGTAAATATTTTTGCATCAGTGTTCTACATTATAATACACTTGAAATATCAAATTATGAAACATTCAGATTCTCAAGTTTCTAATCAAATCTCTTTTTGTTAAGAAATTCTTCACAGCAATATTCTACGAAATACATAACATCACCCATACGGTATAGAATACAAATCCAATAATATTTGGAGCTCATGTCAATGATCTTCATGAATTCTATTGCCAAGAATACGGGTTTACGTACATGAATCATGTCAATATGGCAACTTCGTCCCCAAAGCCAATGAGATTAGAAGTACCGTAATTAGTCTCCACAAATAGTAACGCAAAAAAAATGAACAGTATTCTGTTAGGTTTTCATAACATCTTGGATTGGCATTAACTTACAGTATAACCAACTCCATCAACACTAAAGTGCCTCCTCGGTTACCTTGCACGTTCCAACCAATGTAAACCCCTTGTAATTATGAGAAAATATTGCAAACGGCATCAAAGTAGTAATGAAACATTACTGTGAAATAACTTTAACCAGGGACAAATCCAAATACAGGGACGACTTGAGCAAGGCCAAACAACTTTCGATATTCTCAGGTGAGTTCGACAAATCATTATTGCATCATCTTTAGGGGGGCAGTCAGATACAAGACTTCCAAAAGGTTCGGGGTGCGCATTACAAAAAATTTACTGCCTGCTGTTTTCGGCAAACATGCACTTCCATATAGTCTACTTATTGAGCTGCAAAAATGAGGAATCATTACTCCATAGATAAAAGCCATTGGCGAGTATCTGCACAAATTAGGAATATGCTTCAGGGCAGTTGGTGAACAACTGTGAGAATGTAGAACAGAAAAAGCAATCGACGTGTCCAAAGGTGGTGGACGATCCAAAGGTGGATATAAAATATTAAATGTCATTTCATCAAGCAGAATTGGTACATTATACCAAGTCCACAAAAAAATTCACGAGCACACTACGAATGCACTCGGAATGAAATAAGTTCAAATTGTGGCAGACTGTAGCATGAAAATAGAGAGTGGTGATTAGGGTACCTCAATGAGTGAGTGCACACACGGAGGTCACTGAAGTAGTCTGGTTTCCTCCGAAACCCCATATTGAGACCCTGCTTTGAGCTATGTTCACCTTGAATCAGTGTTGAAACCTACGTAACTTGTATGTACCTACAGGGTGCCACACTATTCTTTTGTACATACAACAATGTGGACCTCATATTCGAATCCACAGCCAGTACAATAAGAAGAGGGCCCATTAACAGCTAGGAAATTATCGAAACAAAAAACTCAACACGGCTGCTGCTGACTTAATCCATGTACTGCTACTTAACCCAAATTGTGCAAATGGTGCTCCCAATCGGTCGTCCCACTAGCAGAAGCCTTCTCACAACCTCATTGTAGGAGCTCTAGACATCTCTCCACTAGAACACCCATCTGTGCTGTCCAAGACATCAACCAGTAAGGGTCAAGTCTGCAGATCCATGTCGTGAGTTATTGTCCAACACTCTGAGCTGCTGAAACTTTGCGGGATGCTCCTAGCCCCATGGATTCTGTCTTGGACTGCACAGCACTGAGTTCACGAACGGAGTCCTCCCTATCACTTTTGTTGCTAGAATGTCGTCTTCCATATGGGTTCAGAGGAGCATTGTATGAATTACTGGCGCTTACAGCAGCAGATTTGGCAACCCGTCGAGGATCTGCAAAATCCTTGGCGCTAGGAAGAGCCACAAAGTTTGATGCATTTCCGGTTCTTCCAACACCACCTGCAATTTTGAATGTGTACCAAAAACAGAAGTAAACTCAGTGCACTCTAAACATGAAAGTCAATCGTACCAAGAACATGAACATTCATAAGCCCTTAACGCTTTTTGATAAATGGCAACTGGGATCGTATGCAAAGAAAAACAACTTCAAGTTGCAGATGACTACAAAGATAGGCAGAGGGGAAAAGGGGGAAAGGACCACAAAATGGATGCTTAACAAGTATAAACTTCATTAAAGCACTGACAAATCCACAATCATACCCCTGCATGCATCCGCGGCATTAGCGCAGTAGTTTATAACCATACACCTACGTACCTTCTTGAGCTTTGGAAGCGGTTTGAGAATAAATGTTCCGCTGACCACTACCAGCATGCTTGTCCTGCAACTTACTTTCCTCTCTTTGATATTTTGCAGCTTCTTCACGGTACTCCAAAACTCGTTCCCTAAAAACATGTTCGAATAACTTCTTCAATGAATTTGGTTCCACATGAAGGGTTAAAAGAGCTTCTAAAATAACAGTAATAAATCTACTGAATTGCATACAAATTCGACGTTTATTGACAAGGAAAACGCATTATAATATGTCTGAAGGCTCAGTTTATGCACCTTGGAAGTGAAGCATGCTGTCTCTCAAGAGGAGGGTTATTGGTTCCCTTCCCGTAATGTTCCTCAAGGTGAGCAAATTGTCTTTTAAATTGGTCCACCGCACTATTCTCACACAAAATATTTAGGTCAGACATCATCTGTTGAAGAAGTCCTCTAAATGCAGCAATATTTTGAAGCGACAATATCATGACAAAAATCTGAGAATACTGTGGCTAGAAGCGAACCTTGGGTACAAGAAAGTCGCATTGTCTGAACCATTCAGATATTCCTTGAGCATTTGAGGGTGGTATTCCAAAATCTGTCACAGGACACAGTTTTGAGATGATAATATCCAAACTCAAACCAAGCTTCAAGTTGATAGCCAATGATGACTTCTCCAAAACTGGTAGATCAGAGTCCATCGAAGGTACAAACCTCACGATAGATGAGCTCTCTCACATCTTCCTTGTTAATTCTTCTTCTCTCAAACTCAAACTCCATCTTCGTAATCGGTTGAGCTGAAGGCTCTCTATCCACTTTCGCCAAACCTTTGAAATAAGGATCTGCCAAAGCCTGCAACCAACAATACAGTTTAGACGCATCATAACAGCAATGACGAGTTGCAAAATAAATAAAACTAAACAGTCTAAACTTTAATATTCTGTGGAATACTCTATAACCACTCGACTTTATTTATGTCCGTCGTCCACGCTATGAATTCAAATGATTTAAGTACCTCCTCAGCTGTAGGCCTGTCTCTGGGATCGAAAGCAAGCATCCTCTCCAGTAACCGAATTGCCAAGGGGTCGGCGTTAGGAAACTTCTGCAAGAAGGGCAACGGTAGTTTCTTCCGCATGGTGCTAAGGTACCTCCGTGCCTTCTCATTACGCACCTGTGCAGACTCCACATATATCAGAAGGCGACCTAAACGAGAAATTGTGTGAGAAATTCAGATGCGAGTCACTCTACTTCAACTATGTAAGGTATCAATGGTCGATACATTCAGTCAATCGCAATCGAAATTAAATCAACGTTCTCACCTATTCCATATACACTGAGTTACCTTGGCAGGCTAAACACTACTTATGTTATTATTACAATGTTGAAAAATTTGGAACATATATTGGTCAAAAAACTTGGTTCTGTCAAGAGAAAATCAGAATATGATAGAATATTCGTATTGCTCAGTAAAATAAAATGTTCGAGATGAACATGACATTCCTTCTAATAACAGTAGTTTACAACACCAAAATAACATGGTTCAGGCTCAAAATCTCACCCTTTGAACAGTCTCTGGAGATGGGCTTCCCAACATGTCTGTCATCAGATCCAGCTGATGTACAACGTTCTTCCCAGGAAAAAGTGGTTTTCCGGTCAAAACTTCCGCAAATATACACCCAATACTCCAGATATCAATCGCAGGAGTATACTGTCAATCCAGAGACGATCCTTAGTCACAGTAATTTCAAAAAAATTATCTCCAAGAAGAGAGGAAATCAAAGCATAAAATCTTCAATCAACCAAAGTGTACACACCTTAGAAAAGAATGAACCACAGAGCTCTGGCGCTCGATACCACCTTGTGGCCACATAATCCTGACCACCCAACAACAACACAGGAATATTCCAAGTATCAAACTTTTGATTCAGCATCCGAAAGCTAAAAACTTAAAATGTAATGCACTACAGATTCGTAGTAATGCAACAAATTGCAATATTGGACATGAACCTTACCGTCCAGAAAATGGCTGTTGGTGCATCACTAAACGCCACTCGAGCAAGTCCAAAGTCGCAAATTTTTAGCTTACAATCAGCGTTCGCCAACACATTCTTTGGCTTAAGATCACGGTGGAAGACGTTAGCTGAACAAGCACCCAAACATCAACGAGTCAAAATTCTGACCACTTCGGCAAACTGCATATAATACTACTAGAGTGTCATCATACCGTAGGATAGGAGAATTGTCATTTTCACTGAAGCGTAGCAATTCAACTTCAATCGTCATTTCTTTCGCACAAGCGAGGTATTCTTTTATCTCATTAGCTGTTGGATTATCTCTGTAGCAGTAAAAAAACAGAAAATCTGAGGAAGTTTCCACCAGCTGGGCTAAGCGAAAGTCAAACATCAAAACCTTAATGATACGGAACTCGCTTCCTCTAATGAGTAAACCGTGTGAATCAGACACTAGGAAATTGCCAAAGTCCTAAGGCCTATGCAATCACAGCTCACTGAAGGGAAGCAATTATATTAAATTTTAGCCTGCACGAAGTAGAAACTGTTCAGAGTAACTGCAGGATAGAGTGAAAGAAGATGCGATTAAAAGAATGACATTTACCTGTATGAATATACTTGAGGGCCCTCAGAAGCTGGTACAAAAAAAATTGGTAATGCTCGGGGGTTAAATCATCGTTCGCTTTGATGACTTGGTGTAGGTCAGACTCCATCAGCTCAAATACAACATATATGTCCTTGAAATCGCGCCGTGAGGGTGGAAGCATGATGTGCTTCACTTCCACAATGTCAGGATGTCGTAACAATCGTAGAAGCTTAATCTCCCGGAGAATGCGTGTGGCGTCAGAAACATGCTCAAATATGTCATTGATCTTCTTGATAGCCACCTTTTCACCCGTTAGTGTGTCGACTGCAGAGCAGACAACCCCGTAGCTTCCTTTCCCTATGACCTCCAAAATACGGTAGCGATTGGCTTCCCCGTACTCGGTAAAAAACTCAGCGTCCGCCATATTCTGCAAACGCGCAAACTCGATCAGCGTCCCACGTACGGTATGCGCATCCGCGAACAACACCTAAGACGAATTATACATGAATGCAATAGCTTCGGCACAATGAGACAAAGCCTAAACATCACGCCATTTTGCATGACCATACAAACTAGGACATCACTTTCTCGAAACCCTCGAGTACCTTTCACCTCCAAGCATTCAAAATAAGTGTCTTCCAAATTTCAACGAGCCGTCATCCATACGATTTCCAGATGGAGGAAACAAAAACTATTGACAGCACCGTCCCACTACATTCGCTCAACTCAATGACATTACACTAATAGCAACTTCGCGGAAGCGAAACTAAGAGTTAAGCCTCAGAATGACAAGCTGATACAAAAAACATAGAAAAACGAAAAAGCTAAAAAATCATGATCAACATTCATGATCTACAGCAAACTATGCCTAATCCCGTGATTAATAGTCGCCAACACATTCAGTCAGCTGCAACCAAAAAATGGCATCGAAACCCTCGCCTCGTCACTCGTGATGTGTAGGTGAAATCTAACCCTTACTTTCGCCCGTAAGAAGAGCTAAGAGATTAGTAGCCAACAAGATCTACACATCCTCTACGAAAACCTATCATTCCAAGTCTCTTAAGACGGTTTCGTACTCCCAAGAAAAGACTTCCAAGAAAACGCCAGCCTCAAAAACTGTGCAACTCCACCGAATCGCCGAAAATCCACTCAAAAACCGCAACCATAACATTCCAAGCACATAAGCAAAAAGAAACGAAATCGAACAGAACGAGGGAGAGCCACAATCACACACTTTCTCCGCGAATCAGCTGGCTGCATCCAGGCTCCCCGGCACCGCGTCCGACGGTCTCCGTGGCGTGCTCACAATCCCGTTCTGCTCACAAGAGCGCATGCATTACAACGACGACGACAACAACAACGAAGACGACGACGACAACGACGCAACCCCTGGTCCTTCTGCGGTTGCCCTGCTAAACGTCGCAGAGCGAAGCCGACTCTGCCTCATTCCACACACAGAAACTCTCCAACCTCGTGTTCTCGTGGTTGTTGATGTCCTGACGGGCACGACGACGACGACGGCAAGGGAGGAAGGAAGGAAGACAGGCTCGGCGATGGCGAGAGCGAGGAGGAAGGGCTGGCAGAGGAATGCAAGCAAGGCAGCGGCAAGGAACCCCTGCGCAAGGACGAGCCAAGGCGAAATCGCACTTGGGGCGTTGTCCTGTAGCCTGCCTGCCCTGTTTGGGTCGCTTCGGCCCGAACCTAACCGGCTTTGGATTTGCTTTGGACCGAGCCTCTCCGGGTTAGGATTGCTCCGTCCCGAGGCTCGTCGGGTGGGGCTTGGCTCGGCGAGCCTCGGTGGCCCTCCGCCTGCAGTCTCCGAGAACTTCCTTACTCTAACTCAAACTTATTGACCTCGCAGAAATTAGTGCACCTTGCCGGGTATCAATCTAGTGGAGCTCACGAGGCGCCGGACTCTCCGGGTAAGTCCACTTTGGCTAATTTCTAATACCGGTAGTTGGTTTACTTCAGAAATTGCGCTGGTGTAATTTTCTTATTGGTGATCATAATCCGGTGAAGAATGTCACAATTTTTAAGTGCATAACATTTTGTTGAAACTAAAGTGTGAATACCCAAAAATCATCCCGGAAAAAGTATAGGGCATTCATTTCAAATAGTACAATTGTTCAATCTTGAATGTGAAGTGGTGTAGTTTCTTAGGTTAGGAAATGTTGACACTTGGCAATCTTACGGGAGAGCAATTGTACTACATTGAGGATGACAAATGTGAGTGAATAGCGACTATTGAATGTCAACTAGTGCACTCACCCCTGGTAAGAATCACACGTGTGAGTGGTTCACTCTCGAATATCAAGTGATCTATTGTAGTTTCTTAGGTTAGGAAATGTTGACACTTGGCAAACTTTTGGGAGAGTAATTGTACCATGTTGAGGATGACAGAAGTAAGTGAATAGTGACTATTGAATGTCAACTCTTGAATACAAAGTGGTGTAGTTTCTTAGGTAAGGAAATTCTAACACTTGGCAGTCTTTGAGGAGAAAATTGTACCACATTGAAAATTACAGATGCAAATGAATAGCGACTATTGAATGTCAACTAGTGCACTCTCTCCTAGTTAGAACCAGATGTGTGAGTGGTTCACTCTTGAATATCAAGTGATCTACTATAGTTTCTTAGATTAAGAAATGTTGACACTTGGCAAACTTTTAGGAGAGTAATTGTACCATGTTGAGGATGACAAATGCGAGTGAATAGCAACTATTGAATATCAACTAGTGCACTTGGTGCACTCTTGAATACCAAGCGATCTATTACAGTTTCTTAAATAAAAAAATTATGACACTTGGTACTCTTTGGGGAAAGTAGTTGTACCATGTTGAGGATAATAAAAGTCAATGGATAGTGACTATTGAATGTCAACTAGTGCACTAGGTTCACTCTTGAATGCCAAGTGATCTAGTTTCTTTAGGTAAAAAAATTCCAACTATAAAAAGAGCAAATGTTCAACTTTGATGAGACAAAGGACATAAGTTAAAGTGTTGAATATCCATTAGTACAAGTTGTTCATTCTTAAATGCCAAGTGGTGCAAAATACTATGTAAGGAAATTTTGACATTTGGAATTTTGTCAACAATTGTGCTACTCAACCCATAAAAGACCGAATGATTGTTGACAAGTAATTTGGGATAGGTGCGTACATGAAGTTATTTTTTAATAGATGTTCTTCAAATTTTAGCACAAGATGTGAACATGTATCTCCTTTGTTGGAATATAATTCTTTTTCCAATCGAGTGCCCAAATTAAAATTTATATTGCCCTAAACTTTTGGGGTACTATGCGCAAAACTCCTCCTATAATTTTGAAATTTGATAGGTATGTGATTTGATATAAGATGTCCTAACAAAACCATGTACAATGAAAAATTCTCACTCTAGGAGGAATTAAAGTCTATTGGCCATATTAGGCAAGGTCAAAAAAACCCTTTTTCTCCGAACTTCAAACACTATAATCTTTCAATCCATGTGGTCAAAGTTTCTAAATTTTTTTCCCACGCATACCTATATTAGTCTATTATAATTTTGTATGGTTCAATTTTGAAAAAAAATTCAATTTTTCCTCACTACCCTAAAAAGTAGAGATTCTTCAAAATTTGTACTCAAGTTGGGCCTCAATCCTTTAGGGGTTAACAACTTCATGGTTTAAAACCAATGTAGTCAAAAAGAGCAATTTTATCACTTTGAGGGTGACAAACCAAGTCTATAGCAATTGTTGATTATCAAATATTGCACTTTGTTCACTCTTTAATGTTAAGTGGTATAGTTTCCTTATTAAAGAAATTTTGACATTTGGCATGAATTTGTCAAGAATTATATTATTTTACCTTATAAAACAATATACTTAAATAAGGGTCCATTGAATCACTTCTAATTGAATGCATATTTGATCCTATTGTGATAGGGTTATGTAAGTAGATTGGTTTATTGTATTAGATTGTGTGACAATAATTTTATAAAATTCACACTATTTTTAAGTTAGTGTAGATTCAAATAAGGATAAAGTGATTTTAGTACTAGTTTTCACAAAAATGGCTATTCTAATTGACTCAATTCTTTGGATTATTGGGATTTATATTATTGGAATTTGATAATATACTAGAAAAAAAAAAAAAGGAATATGATTATTTTTATTTTTATTTTTATTAAATTCAAATATCTTATATACTTACAAATTCATCAAAATATAAACTACAAGATTCCACACTCATAATTTACAAATGATATAATTCACAAATTTATAAGAATTGGAAAAAATAGAATGAATGGAAAATGATAAATTTAATTGCATTGTTTTGGGTTTGACAAATTGTGACATATCTTAGGCCACAAAATATAAGCATTGATAGAAAATCCTATATTAATTTGGATGGTTTTGTGATTTGTGAAGGATTTTGATGATTTTTCCTATTAGTCTCTTCAAAGTGCCTTCAAAAGGTTATATTTTGAGGGGAAATCTACTCAAAAATCATTTCTTTGCCATATCAATTTAGTGACGACAGGTTTTATACAATGTTAAAAGACATGCCAACAAATATGATTTATTTTAAAGATATTTTAAAATCAATGAAAATACTACAATTTTCTCTATTACCTCCAAAAAAAAAGATTCACTCCTAAGTCCAAAGGTTGCCAACTCTAAAAATCATTAACTATTTAATTGTCATTGTATTTTGCTTCAAATTTTTGTAGAAGTGTGCAATAATTATACAACACATCTTTTGGTATTCAAACTTTTACAATTCCGTGAATGACCTTGAATTGGAAAGGAATGATAATAAGAAACTCTTAAATTTCATATTGTATTTTGAAATTGAGTTGCATCTGTAATTTGTAGTTTGAAATTGAATAACATATAATTGAATGACATTGGAATAAAGGTGTTAGATACCTAGCTATATTTTTTTAATAAAAAACGAATTTGCAAAATTAAACAAACCATCGATGGCCAAAATTTTGAGATTCTTGGATTAGGAAAAAATTATGAAATCAATGAATGGAGCATACTACAATTAAATCCTTGTTAAATATATAATAATCAAGTTTGATCAATGTTACTCACTTCTTCTCTTTATATACTCACACAATAACTACATAAAGTCATTTTTTTTTATCAATGTGGCCCCATAAAGTCTTTATAATGATTTTTTAGGTATTAGGGCTTCCTTTTTCCACTATTCTTATGGTGCCTTCAATTGAAAACCTTATCTAAGAATTTTGCCATATACATTTGATATCAGTCTCTACTTTTTTTTTTACTATCATCTTTTTTATACCACATTTATGATTTTCTCATCAAACCTTAGAAAATAAATATATCCCAATTAGAGCTCACCATATTTTTATTATCATGCTTTATTATATCCCCAAAAGCTACACAAAAATATATTAATAAAGAATTCAAAATGTATAACAAAAAACATATGTACTTCCTTTCTAAATTTTGTGAACAATTTTTTTTTACCTTTGATGGTCCTTAGAATACATAAATTTCAAGACTATAAAGAGGTATTATAAAATACATCATAGAAATCTAAATAAGTGATTTAGATAAAGAATAATTTGGAATCTTGCAATTATAGATCACATCTATTCAATTAGATCTATGATTATGTTGAAAATTTAAATCCTAGAAAGTGAAATAGATATTAGTAAAGTTTCACATGAAAATTATTAATATTGGTTTGAAACATGAAATTTCAATTGTAGAGATTTTTTGCAATATTTAATTATCCATTTCATTGAATTCAGATATTATTGATTCCTACTATTATCTAAATTTAGGAATTCACTTTCTAAAGTAACCTAAACTTGCATATTTAATTATATAATTTAGCAACAAAAAATTATGAACTCCATGATATTAGTATATAAAAGTTAGATAGTTAACACGTTGGTAACACTACATAGCTAAGAGCAAATTAATGGATGAAACAATCAAACCATTGTGCATAGGCACACTTTTGAATTCCTTCATCCTCTTAAATTTGCATATTGAGATTGGTGGGGATTAATTACTATTTCATATTCAAAATATATTTTTAATATCCATGATATTAGCATTGTGTTCTATGTATTTACAAAAGATATTGTTTTGAATATAATTCAATTTTTGCTTTGTTTCCAAACATCTTTGAAGTTACGAAAGATTCAATGAATGGTCAAAGATTAGCATTGTATGGTTATAGACCCCAAAAAATTATTCAACCTTTCTTATTTATAGATTGGAGGGTTTCATATTTTAATCATCCAAAAATTTCATCTTAGAGATTTATCCTTTTAAGTAGATATTCCCCACATGACCAATTCTATTGCTATGTGGTCTAATATTATTTCTTGAGCTCAATTTTGCATTTTGCATTTTTATTTGAATTTTAATCTTAAAATATATTTATATTAGATTATGCATTGTCAACTTTTCTGAGACATCTTTTTTTAATTTTGTGAAAAAATGTCTTTATAAAAAAAATTATAACAAAGGGCAAATGTAATTTAATAAATATAACAAGACAATCTAGTTAATTTTAAATCTTTACATGAATTCTAAGTGACCTTGAAGAATAGAATAAAAAAATTAATATGTATTGAAGAAAGCAATGGTGATGACAAGACAATTAAAGTATCAACAACAGTTATAAAAATGGAGGTGGAGTATGAACCAACAAGTGTTCAACTTAAGGGATATCTCAATTCTACCCATTTGTTTATGATTTTAATTGATTTAGGATCTACCTATACCGTGATCTAGTTAAAACAAGCTCCATTTTAAACTTCAAATTCTACTTTAGTTAGTCTCAACTCCTTGAATGCTCATAGGTGCAATTAAATTGTGGTGGTCAATTGAATTAGTGTCATCATTTGGTAGTAACATTGAGCACAATGCTACTATAATTAGGAGAAATCCTAATTTCTCAACACTAGTTTAGCCGATATTTCATGTGATAAAGAGAAACAAGTTGAATTTTTTTTAGGGAACTAATGGGATCCACAAAAATTACAAAAGTCCTTATTTATAAAAATTCAACATAATGCATTTCACTTATTTCTCCTTCAAGGCTCCAATATTTGTGAAAAAAATACCATCACTAAAGTCTCTAGAGTTGGAAACAAAGGCCAAAACTTTTAGTCATAGTCATTGGCAATTCTAAGAGCAACAAATGGCCCTAGTAATAACAATACAATTATGTGCACATCATAATAAGTTAGTACTTAAGAATTGAGAGTTGAAAATTTATTTGAAGTCCAAAAAAACTCTTCATTTATAGATTTATATTGAAAATACTACTAAACCCCTCAAACTTGTACCAAACTTTATTTCCAATGGTAAAAATGTTTACATAGAAAAGAAGTATCCTATATTTTTTATTTTTTGAGAATTTTTTATTTAATATAAATAAAAATAAGAACTATACAAGTCTTGAATGTATTAAATGTTTGACTTTGTTTTGTCTTCAATGTCTTAACTTCATAAGGTGAAGGCACCCCTTACCAAAACTAGTGCCATATTTGCAATCAATACGATGTTCGAAATTCAAAAGAGATTGAGTCTCATTTTTGTTTTTCAAAAAGTGACATATGACACATGTCCCTCATCTTGAGCAACTACAAGTGAGTGGTTTTGGAATACTCTAGACATTGGATATGGGTCCGGACCAACTTTTGGCTTTCAAAATTCATAGGATTTTTAGTTCAACCAATAAAATTACCAAAATTTTTGCAATCCCTAATATTTTTATCATTGCACCTTTGAAAATATTTGCTTTGCATTGCACTACTTTAGATCATGTCCAAAATTATTTCTTTGATCGGTTATAAGTGCCTTCACTTTAATTTTCATTTCATTAATCAAAATTGAATGAATCAAAGGTATTTGAACAAACACAAATGTGTCCAATAGAGTAAAATTGCTAAATGTTTTCAAAATCACATGAAAATCATGTGAATGTAATCTTTAATTTTTCAAAAGTACAAAAGCACTAGATCATGGTCAAATTTGCAAAAGTCTAAAGAGGGCTTTCCAAAACTCTAGTACTTAATAAATAGACCCGATATGAGGCAAGCTCTAAACTTGCTCCAATAGTCCAATCCAAAGGCTATTACAAAAAACACATTGTAACTTTTGCATTTCCTAATCAAATTGAATTTTATTTGCAAATTTTTATCACTCTTTCAAAGAGATCACTTAGCCTAGGCCTTTGAAACTTTCATTGATCTATCACCAAGCTCCAACATCACATGATGAAACTCTCTTTGCTTATGTGGATTTATGACGTGGACAAAAAAATCTAAATCTTATTGTGTCTTCTTCCACTCCATTGATTGTAATTCTTTGTTGCCTCAATTTCCAAAGTCCAAAACAAAGTCTCAAAACCTTAGTTGGTCTTCACTAGTAGCTCGGAGAGTAGCCAAGCCCTAGTGAATATTGATAAAAATTCAATGGTTGACATTACAAAATAACACTTCATCAATATGCTTTTAAATTGAAAATAAAAATAAAACTCAATATTGAAGTAAGATTTATGTATTTCAAGATTGCTAATGTTAAGAAAGAATTG